>CM060968.1:17889955-17979955 GCA_030765045.1 Tenodera sinensis | reverse complement strand
TGGACTTACAACACAATATTGGCTTATGGTATTAAAGGCTTGTGTAGGTTTCTGATTTCACATAAATACTCAATAATAAGTAACAATGATATCTTTTTAAAATGTTTAATGCTCTCACTGTTAGGAGTTGCATAAAACTTAAGAAATTTGATTATTTACTAAAATAAATGTGATTATCTTAGAATTATTTTCCTTTTGAACAAAATACCAGCACCCATAGTAAAAGTACACTCTCCTGCAGAAGTATTAACCTTTATACATCCATACCTTTCATATATATATACTTCTTTTATAAATATTAGTATTTTATTTTACAAAAAGTTCACAGCTGCTAAATTCCGAACAAAAAGAAAGCAAATAGGATAGAGAGAAGTTAACACAGAACAATGAAATGATAATTTCACATAAGCACAATACATCAATTTTCCACGGGTTATACATCATTGATAACATAGTGTGTATCTGTTTTACAACATAGAAAGCAGATAAAGTTAGGTTGTTGACGCTTTTACATAGCTTTCATTTTCATTTACAGTAAAACATAAATGTGTATGTAACATGTATCTAATACAGACAGTTTTAGGGACATTCACTAATATACAAAATTCTGAATTCGCTACATTTCCTCGTTGACATTCGTATTAATTCCAGGATCACCCCAAATTATATTTACCAAAAGCATATAGGGCTTTAGTTATAAGCGTTGGCCGCTCAGGTCTCATGGTATTTTACACCTCAGCTATCAAATTAATTAAAGCAACCACTGCATTCCGTGCTCGCCTAATGGCAACATACACCAGAGAAAGTGTAAAACTTAATGGCATGTGAACTTTGGCCAACGCTAACACGGGATGCTATTGCCAAACGCAGGTGTGCACGAGCGAAAAAAAGTAACGCAATGAAAGCTTGCCAATGAGAGCAGTGCGAAACTTCTCAGACAAAATTCGCATTATCTGGCCCGATTAAAGACCATATGCCGCTTCTACTGCCCGTATTATGCCTGGTGGACCCATTGTCTACTCCTCTTCTACTCCTTCACTGCGGTATGCACTACTCCAGACGCTGTTAGATACTGGAGCCCATAAATATCCTTATATAACTTTAAAATCATACCTTGTTGCTATTAACCCAGGAAACGTAATTTAAAATCGTCCAAACCAGTAACTTTGCAAATTTGTCGTCTTTTTTTTTCCGGAGATTGAAATACAGACACACTGGGTTTTTGTTCGATTGAAGCTGCTTCGCTGGAAATTCGTGACCCTATGTGTGCATTACCTACACTAAAGTTTCCACAGTCATTTTTTAAAATCTTCATTTGCCCTATGTTCTTGATTGAGAGCTCTTTTGAAAGGTCATATGCATTAAATGCAATTTTCTATGCTATGAATGAATTGTTTCACGTCTGCTAATACAAGAATCACTTGTCCGAACTTCGATGTGCTCGTATCACAAACAAGGGGAAAACAGAAATAGCTTAATTTATATATTAGCAGTATTTCAGCTGGAGTTTGAAACAAAACCTAGCACATGTCCGAACACCACCACTTCGAACACAAACTGAATATTAATCAACTCAGTCCTTTACAAACTGCGTGGTTTGTGTTTTCATAGTACACTGTGTGTTTATAGTCGAACACAAGGAATGGTAGTATTTTTTCAGACGTGTGTATGTTGAATGAATGTTAAGTGACGATAATCAACTGAAGTTAAAACTGCATAACTCGTGATTTTACTATTCTAGACAGGATTTTTGCACAGTCATGGTCAGGAAATAAATTTCTGTATAACTATAAGATTGATATCCATCATTTTCAAGTACTCATCCGAGCGTAATTAATATAGGTAATTTTCTCGGTTCAGGCCCGTAAGATGTGTGTCCTATACTTGACAGCACTGAATAGATAATTCGCTGGAGTCTTCAGTACAAACCGCCTCCATATGCCTTTAACTTAATTCGGTAAGATCAGAGGTGACGTAGGAGAGGATAGGAGTGTTCCTATTCTATTAGTGTCAAAGTGGAGTCCGTCTAAAACAGGCCTGGGGAATAGTACTCTGAAGATAACATCAGAGTGGTTCCTACTCTCCTTAATTGCAGTAGTTCCTAGTACACACACACACACACACACACAGACACACACACAAACACACACATTAGGTGGAGCCGGTTTTCCCTGCCTGTTTCGTGCATTCCTTGTTGCGAGGGAGGGGGAAGTAGGAGAATGGTTTGACACTTTGGGAGTACTATTCCGAAGGTCTTTCCTAAACGAAGCTTGAAGTTTGACGGAGAAAAGAGAGAAATGTGACACATGCCTGGCCAGTGTGATTTATACACTTCTGTTCAACGTGCTCTTCTGGCGTTACTTATAAGCTACTAGTTACCGAAACTGTCAATTTAACTGGACATTTATTTTCAATACTATCAAATATGGCTAACATTACATGATTTTAAATTTGACTTTGTCAAAGTCTCCGAGTTATTACATTTTAAATATGCTTTTTACTATCATGTGCCCAAAAAATTCCATAATATTAAAAATAACCTCGTGTTTCATTTCGTGTGATTTATTCGATCATAACGAACTAGTCTATGATATAATTCTATTTTACTAGCCTTAGTTCCAATGAAAATCATTTGTCATGTCATTTCACCTTCATTTTGGCTGTTTCGTGGTTCTAAATGTTGTCCGGAGCCTAGGAGTTGTATGGCAGGGAAACAGGAATAATAAGATGACGGAGACTGTTTTGCAAGTAATTTTGGGCATTCTTCTCTGTAGGCATTATACACATTTGGTGATGGCTGCTATCTGGTGTGTAAACTTTCAACTACAGTGAACTTGCTAAAGTTTGCCTTAAAGCTTTTAAGAAGAATTATCCCTCTTTTACGCGGCCGGTCACCCTTGAAAAGCACCGTTGGTCGTGCGGGGTCTAGTAGGTCCTCGCTATATTTTTGTACGCGTGTATTTATTTTTGTAAACTTCATTTTTCCTTCATTGCCATGTCTAGCTTCATTTTGGTTAAATATGCATGGTTTTTATTAACATTATCTCATTACATAGATAGATCGAAGGTAGATAAAATGGAATATCAATGCATTGGATATTATAATTTGTACTACGCTACATGGAAAGATAATAAATTGCGATGTTTAGGTATATAAATTGTAATTTGAAATGTACTATCAATAGTAATAGTAATAGTAATAATAATAATAATAATAATAATAATAATAATAATAATAATAATAATAATAATAATAATAATAATAATAATAATAATAATAATAATAATAATAATAATAATAACAATAACGTTACCTATAAAAACATAGTAATATCACATTTCACCCTCTTTTTCACGACCAGTTTCTGAATTTAAAGATCTCGTTTTCAGTTTATGTTCAGAATTGGAACCGTCTGATTCGTACAGGTTGTCATCCACGGATAAGGCGTCATCATCACAAGCTAGATGATGCACTTCCTCCAAATCCTTGCAATGGCAAAGTAATATTGCACAACTAACGAGGAAAAGCAAATGTCAGGAATGTCAGGAGAGGGGGCCCGCAGGGTCTGGTTGACCTCTGCGACACATAACTGCTGATTAGTCATTGTTGCAGCTAAAGAAATAAACAGATAAGGTTGTTGCTGCAGCAAACAATGGAGTAAAGTATAATGTTAGATGTCCTAGTCAGGCAATTACGTAGGTGCGTTCGTTCTGGAACTATAACATTTAAATAAACGCTTCTCATACCTCTAGCGACCAACGGAGGGTTAAACGGGGGAGAAAAAGACAGCGAACTAGAACTTAATTCTGGTTTCCTTTTTAAGGGGTGATCCTTCTAGCATTACTTTCTCAGGAGAGATTAATTCAATGTCTAAGTTTAATCTAATAAGTACAACAAAGCTACATGAATTCACTTGTAAATTAGTATTGACACAGTTCACAGACATGTTTACCGAAGAGGCCCAGGAATTATTTCAAAATGTCTTAGGAAATAATTAACTTGCATTAGTTGCAATACAAAAAGTGTACTATTTAAAATATCCTATTTCTTTCTCTTTCTTGAAGGGGCGCCTTTAAATAAGTTTTTTATTGTTCTTCAATCCCTCAATACCTTAATTTTAATTACAACTATTAATACTTATATGTTTTTATAAGAACTGTTTTATGTATAGTTAAATATAAATCTTTTAGTTTAAAACCTCGTCAGTAATTCATTTCTTACAATAGTTTTCTCCAAAGAAATTCTGTTATGTTTAAAGGGAGGGAAAGGCGAAATTTGAACCTCAATAGCTGTTGCGTGTGATTCCAATCGTGTATCCTTATATATTAATATTGTAGTATTAAGAATATTCTGAAATTCTGAAAACAAATAAACTTGTTGATTCAAAGTAGTATCAAGTAACAAAAAATAACTCCCAGAATATACTACTATGCTTATGTTAAGCAAAACAGTGGATCACCATAGCCAGAGACAGAAAGGAATAGAAAGAACTAGAACAACAATTAAGTGATCATGTGTAATCCAATGTGTAGTGTATTATGTACGGTAACCTCTTAACGCGGACTAGCTCACCGCGTGAGTATTTTAAAGCAGCTAGCCCTACTTGTCCGGGAGGGCTCGGGGCGCTGACCACGTCCCACCCTCCAGTACTACAACCTCACCAATGACGCCTGTAGTGGGCAGAGGTGGGGGACGCAGCCGCTGGGCGGTAGGCCTTGGCCCCTCATGGGCTGTCGCGCCGGGGTTTAGTTTAGTTTTAGCCCTACTTGTAGGAAGCCTTTGCTCTCAGTGGGACATCAGAGGCTATTTTCATTCATTCATATGTTAAGCAGAAAAATGCATATCCTCAACATTACAATATAATTATACAAGATTTAAAACTTCTGGTTTAAAAAAATTATCAACAATGTTTTAACTTTTGAAGGGACAGAATAAATACAGATTAAAAGCCCGATAGAACTGTTTCTAATCTTCAACTTTTATAGATTTAAAACTTCAGATCTGAGGCTTAGACAGGGAGAAAAATCAGTTTTTACAAATAAATTCTTATGAAAATCTGAGAACATAGTATAAAAATTAAAAAAACTGCTTGGAGTACTACAAGATCGTATAACTTTGTAGGCGGATTTATTAAATTTTCAATACGATTTGGTAAATTTCATCACTCTCTTCCCTTAGTAAATAACCTGACATTTTGATTCATTGTCAAAACATATGAGATAATTTTAACTAGAGCCCGTTCTCTAAATATTTTGATTGAAGTTTTAAGGCATCTGGGAGATGTTAAACGGGAAATTTTAATTTGCGACTAAAAAATATCCAACTTCTTCTCAATAATTTGACGTATATTGAATAAAAATAACATATAATCAATTTAAATAGACTTTGAAGTTGTGCCTGAATAGATCCAGCCATAGAATGTATTTAACTCAGGCAGAAAATACTTTGTTTTGTATTTTTTAAACTTTCTTAATTTTATGACACAAATGACCCCTTTTCTCAAGATTGGTTTGGATAATCAATTAAATTTTTCACACGCATACAGCAGATGATTACAAATGCTGATGAATAGAATTATTAACTTGCTTTCAATATTTCAATTATATTGAATTTATAATTCAGTAAAATCTCAATAAAATAATTAAGGAAATATGAGAATGTATTTATAATATCGCAAAACAAATCTATACAACAGAACTTCATGAGAAAAAAGGTACATTCTTGCATGCAGGTATTAATACACGTAATCTGTCATTTTTAAATTTAAATTTTAAATTTAATTTCCGTCCCTTAGCCCACATTTAATGAAAGTTGCAAGCACTTTTACTGGTGTTTGCCGCACTTGCTTGAACATTTTCATTCAGACCTACATATTATCTTCTTTAATGTGAGTTGAGTAATTCAATGTAAAGTGTGCCATTTTTTATTGGATTTACACTTCCCAGTTACGAAATTGTAAAGAAAGTTACCATAGATACTGAATAGGACCGTTTTGATATACCATATTTTAATGTGATACGTGGGCAACTCGTAAAGTAAGGTCTAATGTTTTACACACTCCAAACCATCATAGCTAGTTGAAAAAACGGTTGTTTTATTTAATTCCTTACATCTTCCTCTGTTTTTCTACATAGTTGTCTTATTTGTTTAAACATTTGTCACAATGTTCTACGAGGTTTTGTATGCCGACGTCATAGAAATCTGCCGCCTGTGGGGATAACCAGTCGTTAGATAACCAGTAGATAACAACTGGATAGCCAAATCTCTCACTTTGCTGTCACTCATCACATTGGGCCCATACACACTGATATGTCGATGAATGCGCATTGTTAAAATGTTCCTAGTGGTCAAAAACCAAATTATAGAACTATTTCGCAGTCGGCGGGCCCATCAATTGTTTTAAACATTTTGAATTGACACTGTGAACAGCACATTGCAACACTGCCAAAACAAATGGTGCCGTTTTACGCGCAAGGCATGCCGGGAGTCGGTGCGCATGCTCCTTTCAATTTTCGCGCGAAATTGACGAGCTACGGCTATTCGAACCTTACTTTATGAATTGCCCTCGTATAGCTATATGAAATGCTACCAATTATAAATAACTTCACATTTTAAGCACGTCGGCCTTATTAAAACTGAATACTTTGTAGTTACAGAGGTTGAAGACCAAGGCGGGAAAAATACTTCTACTGTTAGTAGTGCAAAGGGGATCCAATGCTATGAGTTAGGAAATATTGTAGCATTTATCGCTTTATTTTGCATTCTTGTTTTGCATTTGAAGAGTCTGATATGTCAGAATATTCTATTCTTACAGAAGTCCGAGAGCGTATGGACGCATTACATGTACAGCATGTTTAAGAAACTAAAACCCCAAAGTTACCATTACTAAGTAATGGTAAGGTCTTGGTTTATATGGGAGACCCCTTATAAGATGTCCATTATTTACTTTTATACCTCATTACCCTTTCTATTTACTTTCTCCACTTCTCTTCATGTCTATTTTAATGGTTTTAACCTTATTTTACCTAAATGTTTTCCTCCCTTCTCCATATAGAAATCTTGGTAAATTTTAGCTCTACTAGAAAATTTTCCCATTCGTCTAGTATTAAATTATTTCTTCCTTTTTCTGTACTATCGTATTCCAGAACGTGTTATATAAAACGCAGTCTACAGTACCATGCACAACTCATTAAGGGCTCTTTATTGCATACTTTGATGATTTTTCGCTTTCCTAATCTATTTTTAAATATCTATTATGTATTATTGACTTTCCTTTCTTGAAACTGCTTACAATTTATTGCTTTTCAATATTCTCTACTTGCTGTAATTTCTTTCAGACCATTCTTTTATTATTTCTTGGTGCCCACGTTTTCCCCTTCCTATTCCTTCATATAGTAAAAGTATGCCTTGTATTAAATTAATCTTGGAAATAATTGCAATACTTAAATAAATGTTTGCAGATTATTATATATATTTAGAGTGTTATGCATTATTTAGCTCCGCCTATGTTAACATTAAAAATTATCACTGATGAAGACTGAGTATCCTTTTCCTAACAACTGGTCTGATTTTTAATATATTCAAAATATATTTTTAGACTAACTGTGCAAAATATACTAAGATTAATCTATATGCTTCAAATTATTTATGAATAAATTTGGAGGAACATAAGAAACACCCCAATCATGGCAGATTAAGCATTTTTCCCGCAATGTCTTTATTTTAGCTTAAAAATATGAAGTGTATTCATAAGCATTACAAATAGTTTGCCTTTGTTACAGCAGCTATGCATTTATTTTAAGACTTTCACAGGCAGTGCTGACGTCATTTATAGAAAATTATGACTGACGGGATAGACAGGCTACGGCGCGAACTCCAATGACGTAATTCTCCTAGTCCAGTCATGGTCCAATGAAGTAAACCCACAATCGCTTAACACATCCATATTCTAACTAACCCCCCTCCCCCCCCCAAAAAAAAAATCTTTCGAATGCGTACAAAAAAGTTCAGTTTTAACATGATGGTATACAATGTTTACTATGTGTCAGAGTGCCATTACTAATAACTCCAGTTCGCACCGTAGTCTGTCTTTCTCATTAGCAGGAAACAAGCTTCGCTAAAATTACAAATAATATGCAGGATTGTAGTGACAATCTGTGGCAGAGATAGAACGAAGGCGGTGTATGGCAGTTGCCACGGAAACAGTAACAGGGGAGCGGTGACAGCTACGTGACGGTTTGATGTAGCGGAGTAACACGCCCAAGCAATTGTTAAGCCCAATGGCCTCTTACGGACTCATAAAACGTCTCTTTTTGAGATGTCCCAGAGACTCGTGGACTTCCTAAAGGAGCATTTTTATCACAAGTTGTGTATTTTGAAGGGAATGAAAACAGTTGACATATTTTTTGAGACGGCAATCCGTGATGTAATATTGATGTGTTCTCAAGCTACTGACTCTTTGGGCTATATTTATACCATCCATAAATTATAAAGTTTCGGCTGTCAGTGCAAACGATCCGAAGAAAGTTGAATCAAATCGAAGATCTCCCTTAGCTTATAATGGAATCAATTTTCTAAACTACTTTGAGGTTAACATGGAAGATTCTAATCAGGAACATCCGTTTTCTAATTTAACTTTATATACTTTCTATCAATTTGGTGAATATGGCGTCTTGATCTGATTGTCCAGTTATTTTCAGGCATTTTATTTTCTCAAGTCTTTACATGGCACATTCAATAACTAGAAGACAATTGCAGCAGAAAAGCAGAAAAAAACACCTGTGTATGTTTTCACGTAATTTTTAAGCGTATAAAACGACGCATTTCGCGTGCAGAGAAACACAGTTCGTTCTCCCCGCCAGTGTCCATTAAGAATATCTAGATAAACATTTATACATATAGTTACACAACATAAAGAAATTATGTCTAATACACACTGTTAACATGATATTAAATGTAGGGGTGGTAAAGGTGTTATTGTTTACATTCTCATGAGCAATAAGCTTTTAGTGCAATAGAAACTTTGTCATCTTCCTTACTGATATTGCTGTCAAAGTTCACCTTGCAATTTTTGTACGTAAGTTTTCTGCATAGAATCCTTAAATGTACTTGTCAACAAACAGGAAGTAAACAATTAGGGCGAGGCACCTGTGATAAACCTAAAAATACACAATGTGCGTTTGATTTTGCCCTAACGCGATCATTCGAATACCTTTGCAACCAGTTCCACTCTTCGCAGAGTGCGTTTCGTTACAATTCAACATTTACAAATATGTATATCATGCGAGAGTTTGGAACTATCCCTTCTTCCCTGTTTCAGTAGAAGGCAATAACCACTAGAAGTCTTCCGACCAATCAGATGTAAGTATTACGCTACTGTGCTTTTCAAATGGGAAGGAGTTTGTCCTTGAGCGCCTCCAGGCCAGCAACCAATCGAAGTCGTGTTGTCACACTGCTTTCCCCTGGGGCTTGACACGTGCCAAGAAATATGAAAAGAGTGGGGGTAATGAGCTTGCAACGATGTGCACGTAAACGTATCCCATTGGCTGCAGATCAGAACTCTTCCCATTTGAGAAGCACAGTAATCAGCTCTTGCAATACCATGGAAAGTCAATTGCTCGGGATGCCGTTTTGGAACATATAATCCTTACCATGGAAATTACGAGTACATGAACGCTTTTAACGTGAATTGTGATTAACTATACAGATATGCTTTTATTAAGAATACGTTACGAACTTCGCATGCTCGGTGTAAGGTTAAGAAGGAAGGAAAGTACCCTCTTCCAATACTTCAACAAATAAAATTATGCATGACTTTATAATAAACTACGTAATTAGTAGTGTCTAAAGAGTATCTTATTGTTCCAGGGATATATAAATACTACTGAACGTATTTGACTGTTATTTTGGAACGGTTTTTTGATACCTAGCCTTTTTTCTTTCTTTTTGTAGCTTAGACAGTCGAAACTGTTGCTCAAAATAACATTTTTCCCCATCACTGCTTGTAAAACTTAACGTTAAGCCTTCTGTCCTCATCCATCCCCTGCCAACTAATCTCCAAAACGACGTTACATTACACTACCGTGGTACGTCACACTTAATTGAGTTGACTGACTCTTCGTATAACAAGAATCAACAGCTTGCACAACAAAAGTTACTGATGCTATGCGTGAAGATCATATGGGCAAAACGCAAATACGCTACGTGCAATTCATGTTATTTACAGATGGACAGTTTCCCTTCAACACATTCCTGATTAGACACAATTTGGCACGACCACGAATTTTATGTAGAACAGGGCAAGACCCGCTCTGGTATTGTTGACACAGTTAACCTGAAGTCACCTGTCTCTCTCCCACCGGTATCCAAGTTTGGTTGCCTGCTCAGCAACGGCCGTACATTGGAAGAACATCGAAAACTGTGAGGCTCCATGGTCAAGTATTGTTCCTACACAATGGGGCACTAGCTCATTTTACAACAAATATACTAGAATATTTTCATATGTTCAGATACAGAAGAGGTTTGCTCCTCTGATATTTTGATTGGGTGAATGTATATTTTTCCTGTCTTCCGTGCCTGTTTATTTCCTATATACCTCATTGATTTACATTAATACAAACTTTTGCCAACACGAAACCCTTCATTGCTCATTACTAGAATATATACGTACTGAAATAATAACTGTTTTTCTCTGACATTCCTTTCCAACTCCAAAAGTACAGTTGTTGGAGTACATTGGGGGAGTATCGACCCTGGGTCTCTCGTCACCCCATATTGTGCGTTAGCCAAACCTTACTCTCCAAAACCGCCTCACGGAACGTCACGTTCCCATCTTTGCACTCTAAGTGAAAATGCCCAAGTAATTTTCGACTTCGGATCAATGAAATAACGTTAACTTCAAGCTAAAACTGTGTGTAAGGGAAGGAAGGAATTTTATGGGGAACACGAATGTTTCTTACATGTTTGTTTTGTGCGCATTTTGATAACATATTTAAGGAATTTACACAAATGTTATTTACCATTTCGTTTAGCAGTTCATTTTCTAGGCATGCGACTTGAAAATGTTCAAGGAACTCTTGACCCAAACATATTTATGTGTTTAATATATGTTCATGACGAATGAAATGTTTTCCTTGAATTTTCCGAGAACAACCTCTAAAGTCCTCTCCATTCTGGATGACTTTGTGAGATCTACAAAATTATGACACTTTTCTTTTTGGAACTATCCATTTCTGAGACATTCCTCGTTTTGTTTAGAGTTCCCAAGTACGTTTTTCTCAAATAGGAAGTCGTAATGCATTTTTTGTGCTCTACCACGCAATGGAACGGAATTTCAAGCCATCACATAGAGACCAGCTCTTAAAGTGTTGAATATCACCTATGCCTACTCTATTCCTCTGTTCACATTGTATATGCAATAAAACCATTTCTACAAAGTTTTATTTCGATTAACGTTTTCAAACTTAAGTTTTGAAGAATGGGTAGAGAAAGTCAAGTGACATCCCAAGAGGAAACTTTCTGTATAATTTTCACAATTATCGCTTTCCTTTTTATACATATTTGTAACCTCTACTTTATCCTTTTCATATTATTTATAATATTGTTATGGGTGAAGTAGCGCACTCATGCGGATTGCAGGGTAACTAAGATGCTCAGTCTTTTGTTACAAGTGTAACAAAGTATGTATGTATCTCGCGGCATATCGACCTGGTATTTCACGATAAAGCCACAAGATGGCAGGCACCAAGCACTATGCTATTTGCCGGAAGGGAGTCAGCGCCGCTAGCAGTGCAACTATTGGAGGAAATTGGTTCCTTGGTGGTGAAAATTGGAATCCGTTTCCATCCCCTTTGTTGCCAGGATATATTCATATCGCACATGTCAGGAATGCTAAGACCGAAAGAATTCCCACTGGCTTTAGATCAGTTACAACTTCTCCCTAATAAATATGGCACGTATCTTGTAGTTTCTAGAAATTGCTCTGCAATGAAAGGAAATGCAAAGATAAACTGAATTTTCAATCATTTTATTTTATGAATCATAGCGTGACAAACACTGTTTCTTTTGTGCAATTCCATTGGATTCAAAAAGTTCGGTCAAAAAAGTTGAACCGTAGGACAACCTAGTTTTTGTTAAACTTGTGCGCATTAAAAATGTTCCATACACTTGGTAAACACTCTTGTTAACTTTTTCAGCAGAAACTCAGAGAGAGAGAGAGAGAGAGAGAGAGAGAGAGAGAGAGAGAGAGAGAGAGAGAGGCATTAAAAAACCTGACATTTCGATTTTGCTACGCTTTTAAATTGCTCAACATATAAAGTAATTAATTACACCTCCGAGGATTAATTATCAGAAAAATTACAGTTAAAGATTTAAAGCTTTTATCTGAAACAACCAGAATGTGAAAATGGGATAGTATTTTTATTTTTTCAAAATTACGATTTCTGCACCGTGGAAAATACCTAATTAGCATAATAAAAGTAATTTTTTTTTCTGAAAAGTTATTAACGATATCTGCAATAACTTGAAAACTTAGGAGCACGCAGGAAAAAATTTGAAAACTTTTAGGGGAAAAAGGAAAGCTTTTTAAGTGTTCTCTATTCCTACGCTCAAGGTTTCAGTATACTCGCGAATTTCAAGAATGGCTTTCCGCAGGCACATAAATATTCCCTGTAGTGCTTCCTTAGTCACATAAACCTTCCTTGTATTGTTTCATTTTATAACTTCTCTGTGTTACGGTAGCAATATTGTCGCTGTTTTCTGTTCTCAGTTTTCTCTGGAGTAAAAATAAAAATACATTCAGAAAACGTGTGTATTTTATGTGGGTAACATTGACCTTAATATTAGAATCTATAAGTAGCCCACAAACATGTCAAGATCAGTTATATATTAATGATATTATAGTGGAACAATGAAGCCAAAGAGGTACCCAGTTTCTTCTGATTTGGTTCTTTTTTGTTTGTTTACATTTTATTTCTTTGTAGCTTGTCCTTGATACAAAAGGAAGTATTAAATTCCGCTCAAAACTTCAAATGTACGTTTTGGGTTACCCTGAATTTAAAAAAAGGCATTTATGAGAAAAGAATCGTGTTTGTGCGTTTGTGAAACACGAAAACGGGTATTTATGTTCAGCATATTCAAAGGATGTGAAACAAATGCTACAGAATGGGCGAAAATCGCTATTATTTATTGTATTTTAATCTATTGACGTTAGAAATAATAGTACACATCTTGGATTTTATGTGTTTATCCTGTGGACTTCCCTTTGTTTGATTTAATTTGTGTATAATTTTGTATGACAAGAAAATTTTAACAGACAAAAGCTTACTATGTCATTAAAACACACAATTTGTGATAGAGACATTTTGACGTGGGGTTAGCCGTTTTGAAAAGTTTCCTCGTTGGAAATTTGAACAATTTTTATGCGTTTTCTAATTAAGATACGTAAAGATCTGTGATTCTTTCTTGTTTCCTTGTTTCTCCCTTTCTTTTCTTTTCATTACAAGAGCCTGTAATAGACATTTTAATGCTATTTCCGCATGTTAAATATTTCTGGTTGAACTCAAAACAATTTCTAGATGAAACATTATCGCAATGTAGCCTAACCGAAGCACTCTGAGGAAGAAAAGAAAATAGACCACCACTTTTTGATGTTTAAAGTCTATTCGCAATTATGATTAATGTTTCCCCTGTAACGTACTACAGTTTATTTGAGATAAAGACCCACTGACTAAGAATTGGGTCGTTTTTAAATTATGAACTCGTGAACAGACTATGCCAGTCGGCCAGTAAGGAATATGGCGGCTAACTTATGAGTTGCGATAATATAACCGCGTAAAAATGAGAGCCGAGAGTTACAGAAAACACGCTAAGGGAAAACTGTTAAAAAGTGGTGAAAAACAAATGGTGTTAAATGTATTTCACAAGGTAGTGGAGCACCATCCGTGTGTACTTGTGATTGATGTAGTAAACTTAACCTCAGAAACCAGCAGCGTTGTGCATGTTCACATGGAGTTCAGAGAAACTGTGTTAAAGCTCCCTCCGTGTTCGAAGAGGAAGAAGCCTAAAACGGTGTTAGAACGAGTAGACGATTATGTGAAGTGTGCAATTCGCCCTGAAGTACGAAAGTTATTTTTTGAAAACGAACCATCAGTCTGATTTGTAAGTACACACATGCGTTTAACTTTCTAAATGTTAAATTGTTTGGTTTAATAGGCGCCATGCATGATTGTAAACGCATAGAATTACTATAGACTACCCTAAAGTGAAAGCCTCTAAGATGTGGTGAAAAGACTATTGTATTAGATGCGTTTAACTTTTTCTTTCAAAGTTATGACACTCTGGCTGTGAAAGACATAACCAAATTGACGTCTGAAGCAACTGGTATTTCTATGTACACTGTTTCAAATGTGAGAACGGAAATGAAACAAACAGGAACTGTAAAAGTCCCTAAACAGAAAAGGGAAGGACCATTTAGTGTTTCATACAAAGTGGGATCACTGTTAAGTGTTATTCGCTTTAAAATGCATATTTTATTTTTAAACAACAGGCCTCCTATAATAGATAATGAGCAGTCTTCAAATTTTAGGTAAACCACGTTCCACACTTCTTGAAAGACATTGGGTTTCAGTTTACAAAAAGAAAGAAAATTAATGCGATATTTGATCGGGAAGCTATGTCGGTGTGGAGACGTTATCTGAGTTCTGAGGGTGCCGCGCCTCAATCTGACAACTGAGGTTAACCTAAGTTTTTACTCACAAAATTACATTTCATAACTTTTCTTAACCAATTTCTTTAATTAGTTAATGTAGTTTATTTAATAAATATGAGCCGAGCGCAATTCTAACCTCGCACTGCACTGCTACAGTGAAAGATTTGACGGTTGCGATAACAGTCAGATGCAAACAGCTGTGCGCAGAGAACAACACGTGCTTGTTGGTGGAGTGATACAATCGCAATGTTTATGTGCGTACCCACTTTAAGCTCGGAGGGACTATAGTAATATATGTAGGAAGTGGGGAGTATTGAACGACCCTTGCAGCTCTACCTAAAGATAACTACGAGTCCAGTGAATTGAACACAGGAAGAATACTCGGACTAAAAAGCCCCAAGCCTATGAATGGGATCGAACCCGGGAACACTCCTTGGCCGGGAACTGGAGTTGTTACACTCTAGCCCAAGGCAGGGCTTGTATGTAACTAAACCCATATTTTCTAATTTGAAATTATTTCTAAGAGACATTCATCTTGAAACATGTAATGTAAATGAAATTGAGTTATGGACGCCGTTTAACGGCTGTGATTCTCAGTTCTATATTGGGCGTGAAAGAGCACTTAATTTTGCTCAGAGGTCTGTTTATAAGGCCTGAGATTCTAACCTACGACATGGGATCAATAGGTTTATTTTCCTTCCAAAGGAAGGATTTTTACGCCCGAAAATCCCCAACGCTAATTCCCAGGTCTGAACCTACGACCTCGGCAGCCAGAGACTAGACGGTTACACATAGACCACAGAGAACGGCAAACATGTAATGCGGGTTGAAGAATTGCTAAAGCTATGAAACTCTAACTGGCACACAAAGTAATGTTTTTAATTTTTTATTATCAAAAATATTTTTAAGTGTTGGTAGTGAAAATATTTGTACTTTATTATGCCAATCATTAGCAAAAGTTTTGAAAAATTGTGGCTAAAAATATAGATTTTTGTTCCCAAAGGGAATATGTATGGTGCGGGTTTGAACCCGCGCCTCGTGTACACGAGGCCAGCGCCTAACCAATTGAGCCACCCAGATTGCCTGAGATTGGGTTACTACTTCTGCTTTCCAGTGCACGTGTGTAATTTCTAAAGGTAGCGTTTGAAAAGAGATGGAGTTAAATAAAGCTTTTCTTTTGTCGTTGCCTGAGTTTCCAGTGGCCCTTTGTGCCGATAAAAGTGGCATGTAGGTATCTGTCAGTTTTCCGAGAAGCTGCAATATCGAGCGAGCGGTGCTGATCACATGCGAAGCACGTCATTTGCATTGTCAAGTAGCACAATATATCGACACTAGTTCCTACGTCCCCAACGTGCCAGATTTAACAAGCGGGCTTCAATTTACACGACCATTCCTTGCTCTTTGGAAAATACCATAGCAACGGAACGGCAACTGACATTTTCACACGTTTGGGGCCGTGCCGTGGCCGAGCGGTTAGACCACCAAGGTGACCCGGGTTCCATCCCAGGGACCCACATGTGGTATTCGTGGTGGACGAAGCGGCATCTGGCAGGGTTTTCTCCGTGTTCTCCGCTTTCCCCCGCCACTCATTTCACTCATCACCTTTCGATTCAGTTTTTCATCTACATTTCAAATCATCATCCCCTTCCCCACTCTCATATTGACCACCCGCTCCCAGGTCCTCACTCTGTCCGGTCCATAGGTTCGTTTGCCCCCGGACAGGCCTCTGACCCTAGACACTGGCTTGTAAGTCCTACATACGCGGAGCGTAAGTCATATGAAGAATAATTATATTATGCTTTTTATGAAACTAAAATACATAACAATTACCAGTTCTTGACGAGGTCCAATTAAATCCTTGTCTTTCGGATCAAGGAAGGTGGGCTCTTCAGTGGATGTTTAAGCCCGTGGGAGGAGGGGGGGTGGTGCTACCAGCGAGTTTCAAGTGTATAGGGGTAAACCTTGGATACTGAGGAAAAAGAAGTAAGATAAAGTTGAAAGTGCAAAATAGTTATGTAACTAGTGAATAATGTGATGGTGACACGAGTATATGTTTAGCGCGTGAGTGAAAGCGGACGGGTTTTCTCCGGTTTCTCCCATTATTAATTCTACCAACTGAGCCATCATCATCTTACGTTTCATCCATTTCACTCTCATTTAATATCATCTCCTTCTTCACTTTCAAACAAGGCTTTGAGCTATCACTTATACCAAGTATTCTCTCTGAAAGAGAGTTTGCTGCTGGACAGGCATATGGCCCCAGTAAATCCCATACAAGGAAGGTACACAGAGGAAGAAGAATAAGTGATTTACCCTTTTTTTAGTCTTTAAATTCGTAAATTAACAATAAAATAACACAAGTGATTCTTGAGCTTTACGCAACTAAGAGAAATGGCGGCTAGCGCGACAACAGCAGATGAAAATGTAGATGTTTTGTTGATTCGCTAGCAATGCTTTCCTTACACAATGATTATATAGTATAGTGTACTGTTTTGTAACAATTTCAACATTACCTTTTGGCATCAGCTTGTTGAAATTCGTTCGGCTGCCTCTTGGAATTCAATTTCATCCATATTCGTACCTACCACCATTTTATCCATTATTCAGGTCATAGACAAAAGTATAACGATTCAGATCAAAGAAAGTACAGTGCTGCCAACACAAGGAACAGGTTAACTGGAGAACCTATTGCGATAAATTGAAGTATGGTGATTTGAATAAAATTGTGAAAATTAATCCGACAGCTATGACTAATTAATTATGTAAAAAGACAGGGAAATATAAAACCTAATCAAACTAAGTCGATTTATTAAGTGGAAATACAGAGCGTGATTGTACTTCAAACCAAGGTTGGTAACAATGATAAAAAGTGTGTCCCACTATTGCGATCTCTAATTCGTTTTTTTTTTTTTTTTTTTTTTTTTTTAACCTCACCTTTCTTGACGTTCTTTTTATGTCCAATAATTACGCTGAAAACATGCGCAACAAATAAAAATGCTCTATTGGTGAATTTCCTACTAAATATTTAAATATGTATCCACTCCAGTTCTTGCCTCATACAACTTCACTTAATGATATTTCGACACGAACATTTAATACTCTGAAAAATTAATTCAAAGAGCATAAATCTCGGAATAAAAGTATACAGAGAGCAAAAGCCTTCAAGGATTTTATGCAGAAAACTTTCGCTGTTCTATGTACCTTCTTAGATTTTATTATCATAAGAGTTTTGGAAGGAAATTAGATATGTGAAAAATAGAAAACATAATTATTATTTACTTAGGAAGTATTGTTGGCTGAACAAAAAGTTGGCATAGAAATGTGATCCATTAGTTGTTTGTATACTTAGCAAATATACAAGTACTGGAAATTTCACTAGTCTGAGGTTTTCAAATGCTGTGCCCTTAGTTTTTTTTTTATTTCAAAAATCTATACCAACTATGTCCAGTTTGCTTATGTATTTCTGGAAACACAAACGTAATCTTCGGGTATCTGTTGCACTTTTTAGATTTTTGGTCGTGCAGCCTGATTTACATTTAAAATACTTCAGTAATGCTATTAATTATCGATGGGATGATACCAGTATTTCTCGATATTAGATACCTATATCCGATACTCTGTACGAACTTTAAAAACTCAGTAAAGGCGATCGCTTGTTCACTCAATTATGTTCTTATTAGTAGTTTTCTGTGTATAAACGCATGTAACCAATTTGGTATTTACTCATCATTTTGAAATGTCGCGGCATCATATTCTGACAGTAACGGGAAACTCGTGTATAGGAAGACGTAATCAATCAAGTTTAAAGACTGCTGGTGACCTGATTCTCTGCGATCTCTTCCTATGTTGAGTGACAAGCGGCAGCTTAGCGAAATGTAAGTACAGTGCGAGCTTAAATATTTATTGTTTCATTATTTTTTTCCACATTTCAAACAAGAGTACCATAAAACTGAAAACTGCAATTAATGTGTAACAAAAAGATATTTAATGCATATAAGTCTAATCTTTATAAAAAAAAGGCATTCATATTTAACATGAAAAAAAATGTTTCAAAATTTGCCATGTTTTAACTCGAAAATTATAAAAATTTAAGACGTAATTTACCGAAAATTGTTTTCTTTTACAGTAACTGAGATATGTAGAAATTATTTATGATTTTAAAAAATGCTACATCAATTTTCATATTTTTCGTCCAATTTGAAATGAAATAGCCGGTACATTTTTTGTGCAATAGAGGTTCTGTAAACTTCACTCGGTATATGAATCTAATATGCTTCTTTAAGTTTATTGTACCTATTATTTGACTTACCACCGTACGAAAATGTTTTCTGTACCTTTTACACACAGCGCTGTTATTAGTAATATCTAATTCAGAATAGTTCCACATTTTACTATGTTTTATAAAAAAAGTGTCTATAGAAATTAGTCTTGCGGTATACCTGCAAGGTACGGTCGTGATCTGAAACAGAAACTAACGGATGGAAGGAAAGAACAAAATATTTCTATACCATGTTTCGAGTTCAGATTTGTTTCTGCTGAAATCAGAGATTTTGGTCTCCGAAGTAATGGTCGAGAGTGAGACAGCAGGCCAGGCTGTTGCAAAAATGTAATTTAGTGCGTAAGCTAAATCATCTTTGGGGACACGCTTGAGGCAATAACGTGAAATCTCGACACCATTCATTCCTTACCTGACACAAAGCTGTTTTGATGATGCCAAGCTTAAAAATGCAAGAATATCGTGTAAGTATTAAAGGTTTATTTCAAAGTGTTAGACATATTTCGATATCACAGGGTATTGAAGTATCGAGATATTGGCAGTATCAAGGTCCCGTTCCTAATATTGATAGTTATTTAGGGTACAAATTATTGAAGCTTATTTTATAACAGTTTACTATGACAATATTTTTCCCTCATTACGTATATTTAAGGAAAGTTACTTTCAAAGTTTAGGAAATAAATTTATTATAACTTGACTATCTTTCCCCAAGATTTAATAAATTTCCCTTAAATTACTACATGAAATAGAGCACCTGTTCTCGATAGTAGGTATTTATCCTGAAGATTGTTCCCCAAATCACTGGAAATGGAAATATGACCATTTTATGACATTTAAATTGCTGAGGTGTTCCATGTGTACAGATAAATAAATCAAACAGCGGTTTCGCATAAGCGAAAGCACCTAAAAGATCATATTTACTATTCTGTGCTTTATTTCGTTTGGGCGTGCTATTTTGAAAACCTGTGACTGAGCGAAATCTCCATGAGTGGAATGATTGTTTGCCCTATTACGAAAGAATGCACGAGTTTCTCTTCCCTCCCGCTTGCGCTTGGCGCTGCTGTATCTGCTGCAGGTGCTGCAACTGGGCAGGAGATGGGATCGTGGTGGTATTGTTGGTCGCAGAACCCTCCGATATGGAATGTCTGGACCTGCGTCGCTTCCTCAGCGCAGGACTCAGGTTGTACTTGACCTTGGCCTGTGCTAGCAGCTCCTTGAACACCTTGGAGACGTTCACGCTGTTCTTGGCCGACGTCTCCACAAACCCATTCTCCCAGTCCACCGTCACCACCGACTCCGTCGTCTCCAGATCCACCTGCAATCACAAATCACTATCACTTGCTGGCAAATCTGCTAGTCATCGCGAAGAAAGATGACTAACGCGAAGCGATATCATATAGCAGAGGCGCTTACGTAACTAGCCGCTATTTCCCCACCTCCTCTTTCAGTCGGAGGCTCAATCAGCTGCTGCCTGTGACGTGTAGAATCACAACCAGACAGTCAGTATCCAGTGACGGACACAAACAGACGATTCCATAGAAGCTTTTAAGTCATACCTTGTATTTTCTGGAAATGTCCTCAGAAGACCTCTTCTTTCTGGATGACTTTTGCATAAATGGTAAACAGTAAGAGGCAGTCAAAAGCTTACTAAATAAAAAAATGTGGATCTCGTTAAAACACGCAATTTGTGTCAAATGCATTTTCTGAGTGAACCATTTCCGAGATATTCTTTATTAGTTGTTTGAATTTGCCAATACTTATACGTTTTTTATCAACCTTTATAATTCCAGGACTGCAGCTGAACTGTGCCATTCATTCATTCATTCATTCATTCATATTCAATTTTACTTTCAGACAAATATCACTCACAAACAGCAAATCTTATATTGCATCACTATGCAATCTGAATGTATGAAATAAATAAATAAATAAATAAATAAATAATAATAATAATAATAATAATAATAATAATAATAATGATAATAATAATAATAATAATGATAATAATAATAATAATAATAATAATAATAATAATAATAATAATAATAATAATAATAATAATAATAATAATAATAATAATAATAATAATAATAATAATAATAATAATAATAATAATAATAATAATAATAATAATTTTATTATTATTATTATTATTATTATTATTATTATTATTATTATTATTATTATTATTATTATTATTATTATTATTATTATTATTATTATTATTATTATAACAATAATCATAGCAATAATAACGACAATAATAAATTCAGGAGCATACCTACTTCTTAGCCCACGGACGGTTCCTAGAAACCTTTACCAATCGTATATAAGTGCAAGTTGTATGTATGTATGTACCACAGATTCAAGGTCACATATGGTATACGTTCTGCAGTTTGCCTTGCAGATTATTATCCAGATATGTATGCACTTACTCACTGTCATGAACAAACATTACTCATGCAACTTAATATGCATACGAAAATAGGCGTCGTGCACGAAATTTGTGATCAAATTATTATTTAGCTCTATAGTCATCCTAGATGAACTACAAGAAAATCAAAATTTTCGAAAATTTTCCATGTAAATGTTAGTTTAGGATGGGGCTATTGTCTTCAAAACCTTCGTGTCGCATCCTTGAAAGACATAACATTTAAACACCAACTTTGGTCTGCTCTACAGACAAAACCTGCACAAATTCATTCTTTTGGTTGCTCACCTACCAAGCTTAGTTTCGATGGGGAATTGAAATCGATTTCAGTCGTATCTCATTCCGAATACGATCCGCGTCTCCATGTTGAATTTAATCCGGAATGGGATCGATTTGGATACGCAAGACTCAAGCATAAGTAATTCAAGTTTTTATGTTGGTCACTCTGTTTATGTTAGCGAACCTGCAAAAATGTCTGCGTATTTTATGAGGTTTTGAGGTTAGTAAATGTTTTTAGAACAGTATATTGCGAGATTATAGAAACAATAAAAGTAATTAAGTTAGAACAATAGTGGAATTCAAAATGTATTCAAATTATTCTATTAAAGAACTAGTAGTACATTAATCTATGTGACATTAATCACTCAAGTGTGTGTAGTAGTAGTCTAAAAGCGGCCAAAAATGCATTTGATATCAGTTTTGTCATTTCAGGACCCCCTCAATGAATACATTAAACACGTACGTAAGTTGTCCCCATTGAGATCCCTGGTAAGCAAGTTGCAGGTGTTGTATTGTGTATGCGTAGAAATGCACTTTGAATACAGCACCACATTTCATGAATATATTATAACGGCACAGTTTGCTTAACAAACTGGCCTACCTTGTGTGCTTCGGTAAATGGCCTCCTGAAACAGCCACAGAAATGTATTCCCTTTTTATCAAGTGCTGAACCATCTTATGTTTATGCATGGAGTGAAGGAAATGGCATTAGTATGTTCATTCCCAGTGCGCATTTTAGAAAGCTCATTTCGTGTGCAGGACATTTGAAAGGAAATATTTATTTATGTAATAAAAGTACAACCTCAAATGTCTCTCAAAAGACGACTGATTTTAGTGTCTTCTCAGTTTAGTTTGAAAGGCATGTAAACTATAGAGAAGCAACACTAATAACGTTTTTAAAAATCGATGTAACTTTTTTCTACTGTTGTATGAATTATTCTTACAATCACGTGCTTCATTTTAAAAGAGATAAATATTTGCAGAAATTATCTTATTTACCTCACGATTGGTATCTGCGAGGTCCGTCTTATTTCCCACCACAACAATGGGCACTGCGGTGCCTCCTTTTGTCTCGTGGATCTGGTCTCTTATAGCACGCACCTCCTCGAACGTGGATGCGTCCGTAATGTCGTACACCAGGATGAAGGCGTCCGCCGAGGATATGGAGAGGGCGCGCATTGCAGGAAACTCGTAGGCGCCCGACGTGTCCAAAATGTCCAGCGTGAGACCCACTCCGGCAACACTGAATTAACAAGAGGTAAAAACACAATTGCAACATGGTTTAGTGAATAATTTTGTCAATGACTGTAAAATTGATTTTAAAATGATGAAAAACTTGCCGGAGATGCAATCAAAAGCTAAAGAAAGAACACATTTTTATTAGCTGTCCATTTAAGCTGCTCAACCAGGGATTATTCCACTTTTCTGCTGTTCCTCTTGTATTTGGTAAGTAAGGCTGGTTAGAGAAAGGGTGTCATGGACATACCTGAAGTCACCGTGGTGCATCTCCTCAATGGTTCTCTTGTATTTGGTGGGGAAAGTTCCATAAAGGAACTGAGAGATGAGGGAAGACTTTCCCACCTTGGCAGATCCCATCACAACGATCTTGTGACGGGCATGACCCGGTACTGGGGAAGTCGCTTCGGAAACGTCGACATGTCGCTCCGACCTGGACGGCGACACACTGCAACAATCACAAGCTCGTGTAATATATATATATACTGGGTTCCTGTACGACCCATGAAAAAATAATAAATTAATTAATAACTGAAAAAGAAAGGGTGTGTCGAAAACATACACGATACAAGTGAAACTTTATTATTACAGGAAAACATTTTAATTATTCATCAGTCACTTTTGAACAGCATGGATTGTGTCTATCAGTGTCGCGGGATTGTATCGTCAGCTGCTTGAGCGACAGAGAAAGTGAAGAGAGACTCTAGACTGTTTTTTTTTTAAAAAGCTTTGGAGGAGAATAAATTGAGAAAAAAATAAATGGACTGAATTTTGTCGTTTTCGTCACATTGGTGTCAGGAGTGGAATTCGTTAAATTGTCATTTTTTACCATATATATGAAGTCCCCCCCCCCCCCAAGAAACAAGACAGCATTTAATATGTTGTGCGGGACGGCAAACTGGTCAGTTTTGAAATAGGAATCCCTGTACGGAAATGCTCAGTTTGTACGCTGTAGCGCATTGATCAATAAACCCAACATCGACCTATCTACATTAGAAACGGGCTTCGAACTGTGTGCCTCCTACATCATTGCAGAGCCTACATCAGCGGTGGTGACCCTTATGCACATGACGCAATACGTGCGGTTGTCTCTGAAGATTTTCAATCACTCCGTGGACTCGAGCCATAAGGTCCTCCGCTGACGTTACAGGAGCGCCATAAGCCATACTCTTCACACAACCCCACAAAAAATAGTCGAAAGGTGTCAGACCTCCTTACCGTGCTGGCCATAGAACTGGTCCCCCTCTACCAATCCATCGATTTGGATATGCGACGTTCAGATGATTCCACAGATTTACATCAAAGTGTGCTGGAGCTCAAATCGGCCATTTCAACAGCTGTGTACTGGTACATGTCGCACTGCTGTTAAAAAAACGTTACTTTACTGGAAACTACACAAGTGACGCAATAGGATGCGCAACAAGGACTCTATGTAGGAATTTAGCGCCTGCGCGCGCACACACACAAATACACGCACACATACACACACACGCACACACGCACACACACAGACACACGCGCGTGTGCGTCCACGCTGGCCCTTTTCTAACGATTTTTTTCCTTTGTGAAATTCAAGTGTAGAATGTTTGGGTGGAATACAGTACTTTATCTCCTATTTACGTGACAGAGAAGTTAAAAACACAGAAGTGAAGCCTAATTCGGAAATTTCTACTGTTTTCATAAACGAATCAGTGGGGGAAATGATAACGCTTGGCTACACACTGTAGCTGTAACTGTGCAAGATGGCTTTTTAACTCTCAATATTCTATTTACCTTATATCAAAGCTTTAAATACAACGTATCATATTACTTGCCATTGTTTGCATGTTGGGAACGCATATAATTGACTTTCCATTAATTTACATTACAAAATGGTTTCAATTTACGCGGATTCCAATTACACCCGTTTGTGTAGCCACAAATATGACGAACCCAAATCGATATCCACCTGCATGTGACTACATGGTGCTTCACAAAGGGCTGAATCACACATACACACACACGCCAAGTTCTCACATAAAAGTGACAAATTACAAGAAAATAATACACACATAACAATCCTAGAGAAAAGATTTGCTGTGTTGCATTCACATAACTTTCTCTACCACTTATTCCTCTATCTTCATGTTATTTAAGATAAACATTTGTGCAAATTATCTTATTGCTTATTTCCTTGTAGGTACAAGGAGAATATAGGAATACAGTAGGTTTTGAGCGATAGTCCAATCTTTTTAAAGCACTGACTGATAAGCACATTAACACACACACACACACACACGCGCGCGCGTTTTCTAAAAATGCATTTCTTTTTATTCAGGGGGCCTCAAAACATATATCTGCGGTGAAATCTCGACATCGAATTTTTGGGTGGAATACAATATTTCCTCTAGAAAATAAAGACAAAGAAACGAAATGGATATGGACAATTCTGTTGTGAAAAGTTACTTAAACTAAAAGATTGCTTTAAGTTTGATGTATTATTTCGCAGTAAATATGGATAAATTGCCATACATGCAGTCACTCAGTTACGCCGAAGTAACCACATAAAAAAGGTAAATCACAAAGTGCAGCCCAGTGATTGCATCAATATTTCATGCAACTCCATTAACGGAAAGAAGCAATGCGATTAGTGGAAAAAGCCATGGGGCGTACACAGAGCTCCGGTCGCAATTATTTTATATATGTAGAACACACTAGAGGTAGAATCAGGACTGAAAAATTCAATGCCTTTGCCGGGATTTGTAGCACGGAACTTCCGCTTCACGCGCGGCTGCTCTAACCACTGAGCTACCATGACCAACTTGCCAGTACAACACTCTCTGGTCTGTTAGCCGCGCAAAGGGAACGAACTTGAAAACTTTGAGTAACGTTCAAAGCTTACTATATTCCCATATTCCCCTTGCACCTACAAGGAAATAACCAATAAGATAATTTGTGCAAATGTTTATCTCGACTAACACGAAGAAGATATAGGAATATGTAGCTACACCGTTATCATACGATGTGCGGACCGCTGTCGAGGATCGAACCCACGATCTACCGAGCATAAAGCATTGTTATTGAGAATGTTGGCACTTACCTGTGATGCCTGTCATCAGACTCCTCTTTCAGGAAGGACGGCTGGAGACTGAACCGTCTCCTAAACTGATGACGTCCCTTCATGCCTGAATCTCTGCCATTGTGCTGCAACAGGAATGGTGGGTATAAGCTCGAGTGAATGAATGACTGACACCTCCTTCTTTCTACATTAGCAGCAGGCTATCTGTCTATGTCACCCTAACTATTGGAGCGGAAATTACCTACACCAAGCTTGCTTCGCTTTAATCATGTCCAAACACACTGTCGCTTCATCATCTGTTCCACTCCATTGCAGCCCACACTATCTAATATTTAGTTACTCTACTAAGATTTGCTCCTCTGCAACAGAAATTCATATCGACATTTCACCAAGAATAACCCGTCTCCAGTAACCATGGTGAAATAATATATCGCGCACGCGTAATAGCTTCTAACGTGAAATTAGGTATTTTTAGGTTATGTAGGACCAACATTTCCGAATATATATCTCCTTAATCAGTATATACATAACTTTTACCTATTTTCCATAGATCATGAGGAACAAAGCAGGTTTTTAACTAAAATCCGAGGTCTGATTACCTTTGGGAATCGGCATAAAATCCAGGTAAAAGAAACTCCCGCGCATTTCTCTTTCATGGGATCTACCTACATGGATTTGCAGGGATGGAAAAAAAAAAAAAAAAAAAAAAAAAAAAAAAAAAAAAAAAAAAAAAAAAACACACACACAAAGGGGCGAAACGCTGACCCAAGGATGACGGTATTGATTACTTTGCTACTATCAAACATCCATTTGCTAATGGACGTAATGATTTCGGTGGCGAAAAATATGATTTTGTGTTTGCATATTGCCGAGTAGGGAAGGTGCTAAATTATACACAGGGGTCCTTATGAAAATATGTGTAGGTATAAAGCGCCGGTGTTTGTAATCAGGCGCTCTTCGCTCGGCTTGGGGATGAAAGATTAGTAATACAGGAAATGAAAACCGCAACAAAGAGAGCTCTTGTCCGGAATTGGATGTGGCTACACAGAAAATAAAGTGAAATATCATCTACCTTTACCTGAGTTTAAAACGGTCCTCTTTTACACCATGATTTAAGTTACTTTGTGTGCCTGCCTTCATATACTTTATTTATTCTTATATTAGCATTCTAAAACAATTAATTCTGTCTTAATAATAAGCAATAACAATAGTAATAATAAATTATAATAATTAGGCTTCGGCCCCGGTTGCATTGCTTGCACAGACAGGTTGGATGCGGGCGGTAAAGTCGTGTTACTTTATAAACAGCTTACTGTAGCGGTGTGCCGCCCTCTCCTTCCTACCACCTCTACTGTCAACAAACATGAAGTAGAAACGGGTACAGTATGAAGATTATGTTTTCCATAGCGTGATTCCTCAGTCTAGAGATGACGAAGTTCTCTAACATTTTCAGACGGTGCTCGTATGTTTAAAATACAAGTCCAGGCAGTTAGCTATCCACTTTAATAGGCTGTCTTCTCTCTGTGGAGGAATGCACGTGTGTATTGAGCGATATTGCGATCGTATCAGAGGCTAATGTACCTACATACCCCAGGCTTTGTCCCTCACTTGATAGAATCTCCGCCTTCACATATCGAGACTTCCATCACAGTGAAACTGTTTACAGAGTGCCAAGACTGTCAACAACTCACAATCCTTACTTGTATTTACCTCTTTCACAACGGCTTTCCTCACTTTTCGTTTCCCTCTATGAGATGAGAAACTTCAAAACTCGAATAACTAATTCATTATTGCGGGCGCAGATTTTTTCTAAAAAATGTTTTATTCTTTTGGATTCAGGGGGCCTCAAAGCGTATATTTCTGATGAAATCTCGATATAGAATTTTTGGGTGGAATACAATACTTCCTCTACTTACTATACGCAGTAGAGAAAGTAAAAATGAATTATAATGTCGAATTACTCGCTCCTCCGTTCCGCTATCCTACGCGGAATGCTGCTTTCTGGTGATTTCTGCTCCGGCTGCTCTGGCATGTGATTTTAACCTCAGGGTATGCGTGGGTGTTTGCGAATAAAACCAGAACTCTCGTTTGAATACTTTTAATCTCACCAAAATAAGACTGCGTGAGATTTGCCGATCGTTATTAACAACGTTAAGTCGTGACTGTGTCTTTACTAATACCGAAGATTGTTACTATTAAATATAATGTATCCTCACACTCGAGGATCCGGAATGCAAGTGAAGTGCTCGCTCGGAGATATGGGCGACAAGTGTACTGAACTGCTGGGTTCTGGAGGGCAAGTCTTAACGACCCTTTCTCTCCGGGTTCTCGCAGGCAAGTCCCTGTGCGTCATGACGCTCTCTATACCTTTCACTTCCTAATTAGCAACAGGGTTTCGAAGAAACGACCATCCCTTGTTTTCCTGCTCAACACCGGCACTGAGCGATTTCCAGGAAAACTGGTCTTACCAGGTCTCGCTTGACTACCTGGAAGCTCGCCCCTAATGACATGTCTGTACCTTTTCGTGCCTTTTGACAATTTTAGCCACAACTAATCTCCCAGATTCTGTAGCTTTATACAGGTAACGATTTTAACATTTTCTGATTATTTAATTCCACCATGTGATGCAGTATTATATCCATAATTATGGCGTTCACAATTTCGGCTTCAATTATCACTTCTGTTTAAAAACGTAATTGGAAAATTCAAACATATAACGAGGAATGTTTCGGATTTGGATCACTCAACGAAAAGTGTGTCTGACATAAAATGAGCTTCTTGGACATAGGGTTCCTCAAACCGTGTATTTCCACTAACACCTTGTTTTTAAATATTTAGGTGGAATGGCCATGCGCATGTTGGGGAAAAATAACATTATTTTCCAAATACTTTTAACCATTTAATAGACTACTTCATTATTTAGTCGTTTGTAACGGTAAATCACTGTTTATGTGTTCGTCAAAGAATGACCCCGCTTGTGGTGAAAGCACTTCTTGTTTCACATTGTTGAAGTGTTTCACACCAAAAAACTTCTTAATATGAAGCAACAATGAAAATTACTTGGAGCTAAATCTGGACTGTAGGGAGGGTGGCCGAAGAATCCCGATCAAATGATGTGATTTGATTTTGAGTGTCTTAGGCTGCATGTGGCTGGGCATTGTCATGAACCAAAAGGATTCCAAGCCTTTTGTTCTGTATTGCACGACGGCGCTTTCGTAGTGTGTCACAATAGACGTCTTTGTTGAGTGTCGCATTCCTGGGCAAGAATTCAACCAGCAGGAAAATGTCTTGTCTGTCCCAGAAAAGAAGTGGATGTCGTCTGTTTGCATTTCTTCTTCTCGGGGGATGTTGTGTGACTCCACTCCAGGGATTGTTGGAGAGATGCAATGATCTGCGTTAGCTTATCGCGTGGGAAATCACATGTTTTAAGAGTAAATTAATGCTACCGCGCAGGTGGAACGAATCCACTACGCTACTTGTATCAAAACAACCTTTAACTTCTGTATGTTCAGAGTAGCTCGTTCCCTTTAAATTCTGCACTTCCATCTAACCTGTATATTTTAAACAGCAGTGGATGTTTCAAGTGGTTTTAATGTTAATTCGCAGGTAGCTGTTGAAGAGGATTATCAAAGGTTCTCCACCTGATATTCTGCTGATGGCCATCGCATCGTGACGTAACTTGGTAACGAGGAATCGAGGTAAGTTCATTTCAATGTAGAGCTGTTGAAATGAAGCAAGTGGAGTCCCTGTATTAAACGATGGTACAGGCTGACACGCGCAGAATGCTAAATCTCAAATTCCACTCACGATGAAGATGATACGGGAATGTTAATTGCACCAATTAGTACAAATATCTGCCACTACAGTATCCATATATTAATTGCACATTCCATTCACTTAAAATACCCTTAACCATTATCATTGCAAACCAACAATGCATCGAAATATCCAATACTGGTGCCATTAGAATTCATAGAAAAACATTTGATGTATGCACGGACATGGTCTTTTCTTCCTCTTGTACAACTCATCATCATGATCATCATCATCATCACCATCATCATCATCATCATTAAGGCATGTTCCTCAAGAGCCCTGTGGTCGTGCCATCTCTGTCTTGGTCTTCCAAAGTTCCTTCTGCCGTGCGGTCGATAGTCGTAGGCTAAACGTGGTGAAGTCAGGTTTTTGCATGTCTTCTGTGATATTATTTAGCTTCAGTTTGTCTCTTATATACATATTTATTTGACTATCGAGTCTTGTTAAGCCTAATAAAGACCTTAAAAGCCTCATCTAATTTTTACTTATTTTTTAAAATTTAAAATCTATTCTTAAAAATGGTTATTCTTCTATCTGCTTCAGTTAGTCGAGATAAATATTTGTATAAATGGTTTATTACTTATTTCCTTAAAGACTCTACGAGCATAGAAGAATACAGTAGTAATAGATGTTTTAAGAGTTAGTCGCTGTGTGATGGCCTTAGCATTTTATTCTTTTCCAACATTTACTTTGAATACGTCCATTGCGATTAACACAAAGAGTGCATCGACGTGCCCTTTTCTGCCGTACTCTCGCAGCATTTCTCTGGTTTAAAAGTTTGTCGGTTTAATTTTGAGCAATAAAAGTGTAATTAACTGTAAAAAATGAGATATTTGTGTTTTGTTTGTGTGTTCTGTGTTTGTTTCTTGGATTAAAATTGTGTGTCTTGCTAAGATAAATGCAATACTAATTTGCATTGTTGATTTTGCCGTAAATACTTAAACTGCGTGGGAGGCAGTAATCTATGAGATTAACTCGTCTAGCGCTTAAACGAAGCACCGCAGCAAAAAAACTTTCCTTAAAAAAAGTGTTTAAAATAATGATATCTATCAGCTTCCAAAGTTTGTCGGTCTAATTTTAGGACACTCTGTATATACAAGAATTGCTCTGTAGAAGCGGGGATAAAAAACGTTATTTTTTATGTAAATTCAGGAATGACACTTAAAAAGCTAAACCCTGTCTGAATACAAAATTTGATCGAAATCTTAGTCGTTTCCAAGATGTGCGGAGCATATATACAAAAATCTGATGTGTTGAACTCACATGACTTTCTCTACTCTTGTACTAACCATTCTTACAAACTCTTATTACTATATTTTCTTCATGTTAGTTGAGATAAGCATTTGCACAAATTATCTTATTGCTTATTTCCTTCTAGGTGCAAGAGGAATATTACAATGCACTAGGCTTTGAAAAATAGTCACAACTTTCAAAGCTTTGAGATTCATAAAAAATCAACGACGATGTTCCATTTCAGCAAAGTTTTAAGTTTTCCGAAACTGACACAAATAACAAGGAATATCTCCGAAATGCTTCTCACTCTACAAAAAACAAAATTCAAAATATAAATTTCATACAAATATCTTAAACATATGGCATTTTAATTAAAATCGTTAGAGCCATTTTCAAGAAAATCAAAATGTTTAAAAAATTTTCCATGTAAAGGGTAGTTTAGGGTGGAGCTATTTTCTTCAAAATCTTCATGTCGCATCCTTGAAGGACATTAAACTTAAATACCAACTTCGGTTTTAACCGACTTTTCGTTTTTGAGCTACGCTGTCCACAGACTGACAAACACACGAGCGCGCGCGCGCGCGCACACACACACACACACACACACACACACACACACACACACACAAACACACACACACGGACCTTTTTCTAAAAATGCTTTTTTTTAATTCAGGGGGTCTCAAAACATATCTTTGCGGTGAAATTTCGACATCGAATTTTTGGGTGGAATGCAATACTTCCCCTACTTACCAGTAGAGAAAGTAAAAATTGTTGTAGGTTTTTTACTTAAATTATATGCATAAAATACATTGTGAATTCATGGTCTCCTAAGTATTCTTGAGTCATGGAATACAAATACCAGCTTTAGCGAGATTTATAGATAGTAAATATGAATGTAAAGCTTTTATATGGCCCAGGGATGTCATTTGTGTCCCTAGGCATGTTTTTAATTAACAGTTCATAAACATGTGGTGTAACTTGAGCTGTTTAGAGAAACTATTATCTCGTAGTGAAGCTTGATCTACATAATTCTGCAGCAATAAGCACGTCTTCTTTAAGTTTATGTGCTTGCAACTCTCTCATCCCAGCCGGGAAACATTATGGCTCCATAAAATATTATTTACCCTATTAAGGGAAGTTGTAATCTGGATTTATGGCCACACTCTCATGTTGAGAGTAACGAATTCCTTTTTCCACGTCGTATTCCCTGCTGGAGTAAGTCGGATATGATTCTCTATTACCAACTGCTGGCTATTAAAATATTTACTCATCTGGGGACAGAAGCATTTTCACTTCGTTTACATCTGAATAGAGCTATTATAATTATAACATCGAATTTTACTTTCTCTACTCCGTATAGTAAGTAGACGGAGTATTATATTCAATACAAAACTCTCATGTCGAGATTTCACTGGAAATAAGTAGAGAAAGTCATATGAGTGCAACACATCAGATTTTTTTTTTTTTTTTTTTTTTTTTTTTTTTTTTTTTTTTTTTTTTTGCTCCCTGAACGCAAACAAACCATTTTGCCTGGATCCTTTGTGGGTGTGTGTAGGTGTGTGTGTGCTCTCGCACATGTATAATACCAACCTTTGAAAAACCACTACTCAACATTTTCAAGAAAATCTCACCACAAACTAACCTTTGCAGAGAAGGTTTTGTCGGTCTGAATGGCTGAGTTGGTTAACCGCTAGGGTACTGTTCCTAGGGTCGAGGGTTCAAAATCGATCCAAATCGATTGTTTTAAGTGTATTTAAAAGTAACAGCAGATTTTGTGGCATGTAAAAGAACTCCTGCGGGACGAAATTCCAATACACCAGCAGATCTGATAAGGTCACAACGTCGTTAATAAAATGTACGTTTAGGTAAGATTTTTAAAAATATTTATGTTCCTTAAAATGGCTTTATATGTTTTCATTCGAAAGGAATGTTATATAAAATAGTATCAGAGCGTACCAGATTCCCTCCCCTAACTATTCCATTATTATATCATTTCAATTGTTTCGAAGAAGCACCCATAGTCTCCATTGGAGCATATTTGTTAATAATGTGTGAGACTTCTTTGGGAAGCTTCCATAATTGAATGTTCCTTGGCATGACGTAACGTTGTCATGGATACGAGAAAAAAAGACACAAGTTTACTGTTTTGTTCAATCTACAAATGCAGTCACCCAAATAATGCCCTCGTTTGACGAGGAAACATAAATTAATGTCCATATGCAAATATTACGTGTTGCAAAATACAATGAAGTGTAAAATATAGCAATAAAAACATGTGTTCTGATAATGAATAGTTCCAATATAGGTTAGTTACATATTGTTTCATGCTATCAGACTTCAAACAAAGGCGTGGGTGAGCTTTTTTATTCATTTATAGAGAGTAAATAACAGGAGTAATTGCAAGTTAATGAAATGTAGGACAACAGTGAAATAAAAAATCAGACGTGTTTCATTCACAACTGTCTGCTCACTGTGTTGTACAAAATATTCTTACCAACACTTATTGATCTGAGTTCTTGTTATTTGAAAGAAAAGAACATTTTAGGAATGGTTTTGTTGTAGTTTTCGTTATAGGTACAATACGAATAAGTATAATGTTGGAAAGGATAATAACAGAATAACACATTCCTTTGATTTCTTGTCCTTTCTTTTCACCTCATTAATCATTCCATTCGCAAGTATCAGAAAAAGGCATTAAGTGCAGCTTGGCAGGGATGACAGGCGCACAAGAGCTCTTTCCGTACCAGTTGTTGGTAAACCTTGGAGATCTGTGCCGTTAGTCTGAATTTAGCCGCCCAGTGTCTCCTCTCAGCTCATCCTTCCTCCTGGGGGTACCCCCTTGGGGACATAAACAGTTTAGTGAATCGAGACTCCCGAACATTTTGCTTAATTTGGCGTTTTGTGGTCCAATAATTAAATAACTATGTTCTGCATAAATCACTCTGAGTGATTGTATACGCCCCAACGAACCCATTGGCAGGAAATGAACAGCAAACAAACTTGAAAATAAGAACATTATCAAAAGCACACTGTATGACATTTAATGTTGTGGCATCAGATGCTTCTGTAAATCCTCGCTCTATGATGCAACACACGTTTGTTAAAACCTTTTTGTTCTGCGGTGCAAAAAAATAATAAAATCCCGATGCTTCCGCGTTTGATGTAATGGCCTGCTGTAAGGGAAACATTTATGTCTCATAAATTGGCAACATAACAGCCGTGATCACAGATATAGTTTTCCCTGTTCATGACAATGACAGCACTCATTTGTTTCTCTGCTCGGAGTGATGTTTCGTTTGATATCGAAACGTCGTGTTTTGCTGCAGGAATCTGATATTGAGAGGCAAAACAAGCACTAGCGAGGTTACCATGGCAACCTCCTGATGGAAAGAAACAAACATAGCTATCGCTTTGCCTTCAATCATAGAGAGGAAATATGGGAATATTTTGATGTGCTATTGCGGCTCATATTAAAAAACGGCAAAGGAAAGGTTTTGCGGTTATGTTCGATATTGGAATGAGTAATTGGCAACTAATATAATACCATAGCAAAAACCTAATGTCTTTTACATTTTTAAAACTCTAGCATCAGCTTGAGGGGTTTTTATAGATCGTTAGAATGGTTCGTTGATCCGCCGGTAGAACCGGATTGCATAATCAACAACTTATGCCACGTTAACACGCACATTGTCACGTTTAAACGCGAGTATCTTATTAAAAAATATTAGAATTTTTTGCTAATTTGCATCCATTCTCTGAGCTCCTTCAGTCTGACGGAATATTTCACTTCCATCCTGTATATTAAAATGTAAGCTGGCTTGCTGTAAGGATAAACCGTTAAACCATGGATATTTCAGCTGGTAAACTAAAAAGCTCCTAGAGCGGCAGATTCATCCAGCAGCAGACAAAGGTGCATTGATGTGGTATTACTAAATTCCAATAATTTGCGCGCAGAGGAAGTATTTTACGGTTCTAGCAGTGCATGTTATGTGGAAAGCTGCTGTGTTGTGGTGTCTAGGGCAGTTAATCTACTAGCATGACTACTCTACCGAGCCGAATCTTTTCGAATGACCAGTCAAAGCATTAACTTTACCGTTTGACCTGCTTTAACTGCGTCGGGACAGGAGTTCCACTGCATTAGGTCAGGGCTTTGTTATAAACTCTTGTAAAATTAACTGCCCTTCATCTACAAGAAGCACCCAAGGATGTCGCTCTGTCCTCTCAAGCTGACATACAACCTCACAAGGGAACTTTCCACTTGGGCACACAAAAATTACCTACGGATCTGATAATGTGCTAATATTGATAATTTTCTAATTTGGAGAATTTGCGTTTTGCTTAAAATGGCGGACTGATTTCCTACTGAAATTTCAACACATAAAAAAGCTGAAGGGTTTTGATTCTTAAGATAAGATCGGTTCAAAGAACTGATTTATATGTTATTACCCATAAAGACATGCCATAAACTTCTGTAGCAATATGGAAATTGAGCTCCTGAAAACTTTATTATTCTTGGAATTTCCTTCCCGTGTTTTATTACAACCACCATAAAATAGATACTCGAAGCAAATAGCAGACATATTCGATCATTTCTATTCTGTGAAAACATCCTGTTGAGAAAGTACAGCTCCAAGAGACAAGTTAACGAAGAGAAAATTTTATTTTCAACATGAAGACAAATCTGACGTTTGCAGTCACATGACTGGCCCTTAAACATGTCTCTATGTTCATAAATAATTATTTTATAATCATTCAAAGTGTTTGTACATTTTTTTGAAAGATCCTGAATATTTCCATTGACATTTTCAATGTTCACGGGCCTTTAAGACTAGTTTGTAAATTCGCTGAACGCAATCTAATCTCATCCTACCATTATACCTTCAAGGAAATGTGTAATAAAGCAATTTATACGAACGTTTATCTCGATTTACACGAAGTAAATAGAAGAATAAGTGTCTGTAAGGATAGTTTCTACAAGAATGTGTAGAGAAAGTCATGTGAGCGCGACACATTAGTATATTAACCTTCCGTTGGACGCTAAGGGTCTAGGAGACCCCTACGTTTTGATCAATCTACTAAGATAATGCTAATAAAAACGTGCACATCTAAGCTAAATAAAGGTAAACATAGGATTGAAGGAAAAATACAATTTAAAAAATAAATACACGCATACAACCACAAAAAACAGCGCGGGTCTACCAGGCCCCAGGCAACTAACGGTGTTCAACCAGAACGCACGCCTAACGGACGATTAAACATAATTTTGTCCCCAATACATTATGGAATCATTGCAGAGAACCGTATATCGCTATGAAAGGAAAAAGGCTTTGTTAAACATAACACTCGTGGACAGATGACTGGGCACATGGACCGACCGGAACAGAAGGTGTCATTAGCACAAAGACCCCTGCTACGTCACCGCCAGATGATGCCCATATCACTTCCCTTATCTTAATTATGATAGCACCTATCTGTAACAGCAGTTCTTTACATCCCATATGGATTTATTGCGCAACACGTGCACCAACATTAACACATAACCAACGTTAAAACTATCCTTTTATATACATACTAATACATTAATATTCTAAACAGGAAAAAAAAAAAAAAAAAAAAAAAAAAAAAAAAAAAAAAAAGGTTGATGTGTTGTACTCATATGACTTTCTCTACTCTTGTATTAACCATTCTTACAAACTCTTATTCCTATATCTTCTTCGTGTTAGTTAAGATAAACATTTGTACAAATTATCTTATTGCTTATTTCCTTGCAGGTACAAGGGGAATATTAGAATACAGTAAGCTTTGTGCGATAGTCAAATCTTTTAAAGCTTTGAGATTCCCTTCTCTTTGCACACTTAATGTATAAAAAATGAACAACGATGTTCCATTTCACTAAAGTTCTAAGTTTTCCGAAACTGACACACATAACAAGGAATATCTCCAGAATGGTTCACCCTGCAAGAAAATTTATTGAGACATAAATTGTGTATTTTAGCAAGATCTACATTTTTTATACAGTAAGATTTAGTCTATCTCTTACGGTTTATCAGTTATGCAAAAGTCATCAAGAGTAATGTACTAATAGAGCAAATACAGATCAATTATATATTAGTCGCAAAACAATAGAAAGCAGCTGTAAAATGTAAACAACTTTTTTAAAAACTGGTTTTCTAAAACGTTTCAATGTCACTCATAAGAGAGTGCAGTATTTATATGTTTTGGCTGTCATAGCTAATTGGAATATATTGGGCACCCCTGATCATTCCTCTGAAGCGTAATAAATATGGAATATTGGTCCTTTGCACCACAGAGTCTTGAAATTATTAGTGCTAATTGAAACTGATTCCTTGTCTACAACTCCCATTGGAGGGTGTTTACTGTTGCTGACAGTCAACTGTTTGTCTAGGACATTTAATTATTGGTTTCCTGACCACCACTGCAAACAAAGGACAACATCGATGTTTGCGATTGCCAATACCGCTGAGGAGTAATCAATTATTAGGGTTGGCAGGATTGATTTTGGAAGAGTGTATAATGTCACGGGTCACTAAACTTAATGGGAATTCCTTTCTTTGCGGTTCACTGGGAGACGGGATGGGCCATTATTACCAGAAAAATAATACTACGTCGGTTTTCCCTTCTGGGTAATTTAATGTTGTTTTATGGTACTACTAGATGGCGTTGCTCGCGGTATGACGGTTTATCCCTACAACATTCAGCCTTACGTTACACCTGACCAATAAACTTGCGTTTCTTTGGAGGAATTTAAAAGGAAATTACACAAAAAGTTAATTAAAACTCTCAGGACGCTATGAAGACAATATATTGTGCTAAAATTACTCTTCGGTTATCTTTTAACTCCATCTTCATACGTGCAATTTCTGTAACTTACATCCTTGATGGCGTCAACTTTTACAATAAATAACTTGAACTTGAACAATCGTATAAAAGTTACCGATCTATTAGTTTACTTCCAAACATTTCCAAAATTTTTGAAAAACTTCTACTGTCCCGTCTAACTCCTCTATTTGAGGAAAGAAGGCTCATTCCGGATCATCAGTTCGGGTTCCGTCAAGGTCATTCCACTACCTTACAGCTCCTGCGTCTGGTTGAGAAGACTGCCCTGGGTTTCCAGGAAAACTTCAAAACTGTCGCAGTACTTCTGGATGTGGATAAGGCCTTTGCAACAATATGGCACCAGGGCTTACTATACAAACTCAGAGATGCAGATCTCCCCTCCCCCTACCTATCCCTCATAGCCAGCTTCCTTCGGGACCGCACTTTCAGGGTGCGAGTGGAGGGCAGGTTATCAACTATCAGACCAATAGCGGCCGGAGTCCCGGAAGGCAGTGTTCTGTCACCACTGCTCTTTGCTGCATACATGTCTGACTTCCCAGTTGAACCCGGCACTGTTACGTGCCAATATGCCGATGATGTCCTCATATTGGCCCGTAACAAAAATCTACGATACTGCCTTCCCCCATTACAAAGACACCTCGACGCCATTGACAGATGGAGTGAAAAGTGGAGGATGGGAATCATTCCACAGAAAAGCTCTGCTTTTCTGTTAGGTAAAATTCGTACCTGTAGACCAGATAGGGACCTGACACTTGGCCGCAGGAGAATCCCTTGGGTCAACACAGCCAAGTACCATGGTGTACAACTTGACCGAGGACTTACCTTTACCAAGCATGTCTCAGCTAAAGCTGCCCAGGGTCACGGAGCTCTAGGAAAGCTCTATCCCATTTTTAGGTCCACTATGCCTACACGTCTTAAATTGCGCTTATATCGTGCGATCATCCCTCCCCTGATCCTGTATGGATGCGAGGCGTGGGGATTCGTGGCTCAAACCATCCGCAGACTGCAAGTCGTGCAGAACAGGGCCCTTAGGATGATCTACGATACTGACCGTAGATTTTCTTCCCATATCCTCCACACTCATTCTGGCATCCCATACATTCTAGATGTTGTGCGTGAAAGAACCCGCTCAATGTATGCTAAACTTACGCCACACCCTAACCAGCTGGTAAATACCCTGGGTCAATATAATCACCATCTTCCCAGGAGGCGCAAAAGCTATCGCTTACCCAAGGATTCTTGGGTTAATTAGCTTCGCTGCTTCCTCATTACACCAAACATTCCACTGCATTCGGTTTCTCGCTATTTGACACTGCTTGACTTGCTGGTTAACAAGCTGACCTGCTAAGTGTGCAGAGACGGGCACTGGGTGCACCAGGATGGGTAGACATTCTAACTTGCACTCATATCCCAAGTCTATACCAATCATCACCATTGGCTGACACTGACAAATAGCTTGAGTTCAAGTTCAAGTTCAAGTTATTTATTAGAAAAGTGTTGGCCTGGTGCCGGTACAATGGGCCCGGCTTACAGGCTATATTTAACATTTTTTTACATTTGGCTTTGTTTATATATACACTTTTTCGGTGTCTACAAAAACCCCATACGGTGACCATCTGTAGGTCACCGAGAATAGTTTTCTTTTGTCCTTTGTCTGTTTCGTCTTTGGGTTATATATACATATGTACATATTTACAAATTATATACAGACACATACACGCACGCATTCACCCACACACACACACTCGTACACACATACACAAACATCTTCACTGGGCACACCAGAAATATGCGTCCCAGCGCACTACACTATTTACACTATGTACACTGTCCCGCGGTGGCAGCTCCTGAATATTTTCTGAGGCGAGGGCCTCTGCCGGAACATGTATGTGGCTTAGGGACGAGGTTGCGTGGACGCGCATTAGTCGGCGAGCCAAGCCGCTTCTAGAACATTTTTATCCTAGTATGTTTGCGGTGCTTCGGCTCGCCTTTGCCGATGTTAGCGATCACGTCATTTTCGTGGTTCCTAATGCGCGTCCATGCCGCCATTGCTCTTTTGTCTATTGCCTCCGGGATGAACGGGATATGAGTTTCGAGGTGAAGAGTTTGGGTGGTGGTGAGGAGTGGAGCAGAGAGGATTTTTCTGAGGGAGAGGTTTTGGAGGGTTTGGAGTTGTTTGAGGGCAGTTTTGGAGGCATTAGCCCAGGCCACACATGCATACAGGACCACCGAGAGAATAAATGACCTATATAGTATAAGTTTTGACTTTAGTCGCAACTGTTTACTACGGAAGATGGGGGCGCACAACTTTAGCCGCTGTCTGCCTTTATTGGCGCTATTTTTTATGTGGGTGGACCAACACATTGTGCGGTCCAAGGTGACACCTAAGTATTTAACTTGCTGACGGCAGTGTAATACTTGACCACCGACCGTTAGGTCCGTTGCCAAAGTGTGACGCCGCTTAGAGAAATGAATCAGCTGGCATTTGTCGGGATTAATTTTGATTTTCCAGTCATGTTGCCATGAGAGGAAGTTGTTCACATAACGTTGCATTTCTGCAAGGCCGAAACGTGGATTTCTATGATGGTTGTATATTGCAGTGTCGTCAGCATACATGGCGACCTTGCATCTGGCGTCCACTGGGAAATCATTGGTGAATAATATATACAGAAAAGGGGACATTATTGCCCCTTGTGGGACGCCAGCCCGCATCACTCGCTCCCGTGAGGAGGAGCGGCCCACTTGGACGTAAAACTGCCGGTTTTCTAGAAAATTGTGCAGCAAGTATAGACAATTTTGAAGAGCCGGGAAATTGTGGTGCAGTTTATAAATAAGGCCATTGTGCCAGCACCGGTCAAATGCAGCTTCTACGTCCAGAAATAGCGCCAACGTTGAAGCCCCATTGTTAAATTGCTCTGTAGCTTGAGTAAAAAACTGACTACATCTTTTATACCTCACGGGTAAATCCATACTAAATGGATAGCGACCTGATTTGGCTCTTGGCTCTTGGCTCTCTAATCGTATAAACCTATACCACCTCACGGGTAAATCTGTAATTAAACGGATAGGTACCGTAACCACCTTACCATCCGCCTGGGTTAACCCAGGCGACTCGTACTCACTCCTCCTGGACTCCTGGAATCGTATAAAGAATAAAGAATGGTTTTTAGCAATGAAGGAACAAAATTAACAGTTATATAACACATTTGGCTGTCAGAAGATGTACCAAAAACTTACTTAATAAAAATACTACTACCAGCGGAGAAAGTAATCTCTAATTTGCAGTTTTAAGGTCCAAATAAGTGAGATTTGAGAATGTTTACAGAGCCACGTATAGTGGTATTAAATTTCCTTTCGTTGGAAGTCTGAATCCTTGCCAAAATTTAACAGAAAGGGCTGGAATGGTGCCTCGGGGAAAGCTAGAATGAAGTATAAAGCGAAGGAACAAGGGATGTGATGTAGAGGTCGATGCTCCCTTGTCGACAAGGGAGGTAATTGTTGTGATACAGACGGAGTGCGCGACCACAGGTGAAGGCTGGATAAAGATGCTAAGGACGATCAATAGAGATATTCTCATGCGTTTCACGGTTAAATATAGAATTGGTGAGCCTGGCTGCTGTCACCAGCCCCAAACTTTGCTACCCCGCTGCGCTTCCTTCAACTGTTAACTATATTGGGGGCTCATGTTTACTTTCTCTAAGTAGAGAAATTATGCATTCCATCTATAAATATGATGTCACCGGAAATATATGTTATGATGTTCCCCGAACCCAAAAATCACCATCATAAGAAGATTTTTCAAGCAAAGTCTTTCACCCAAACTAACCCTTACGAGGAACATGATTTTGTTTCAAAAATGGCTTTAACGATATGTATTACATCATATATTATATTTAAAATATAATTGGGTTGACCCGAAACGCTTGCAGTACGCTAAACGCCAAGCTTCCGTGCAGGAATCATTCCTGGTGTTTAATGTCCCGTGGTCTGACATGATGAGGCAGTAACTTCTAGACAGTTTTAAATCCTCATCGTAAAGTTTGTGTTTAAAAGCAACGAGAAAAAAGTGTGAATTTGTGTGATTCAGGTCATACTTGATGTAGTTAGTAAAAATTTATAAATAACGAATAATTAAAAGGTGACGAACGAGTAATTTAATAATAACCCAAGGCGTAACACCCCTTTCCGGGCCACGGCCTACTGCCCAGCCGCTGCGTCGCCCACTTCTGTTCACCACAGGTGGGGTACAGAACTGGAGGGTGGTACGCAGTTAGCGCCCCGATCCATCCTGGCCGCTATTTCTCAATCAGTAGGCCCCTCAGAGACCTAATGAGGTTGAGTGCACCCCGGACCAGTTCTCCCAAAGGGAGAAAATCCCTACGCCGGTACAGGGAACCGAACCCGGGTCTCCCGTTTGGTAAGTATCAGCGTTACCACCGCGCTACGCAGAGGACTGGTAACGAGCAATTTTGTGACAAATTTTCATGACAAATAACATGTACATATATCTCCAATTTTCTGGGAATATTCTCTGAAGTGCTCTTCATTCTGGATGAAATTTGTTTAAGTGGTAAGCCGTAAATCTCGTTAAAATGCACTATTTATGTTTCAGTTGTTAGTAGAGTTAACTATTTCAGACATATTCCTTGTTATTTGTTTGAATGTTCTAATAATTACACCTTTCTAATAGGATGTCGTTATTTGTTTATTCTTTGTCTTCTGGTAATAAAGATCGGAATTTCAAACAGGAAGCTAACAACTCTTAAATTAATCTTTTTTTAAAAGAGATCGATGGCTAGCCTCTTTTTTGCAAGCAGCCATTCAATTATATATCTTATTCTTCGTTGTTGGATTTTAGTTTCATGACTGGGAATTTAAGTATGTCTAAAGCAATATCCTGGGAACGTAGGCATAATATAAATTACCAACTTTATAACCCATCAAGTTTAAAGTTCATAATTACACATAAAAGTAATAACGAGCAAGGTTACTATTTTAGCCCCGGACTTTTTGTGATCTACGCAACGTCCATAACTGGCAATTAAAGTAGAACCTTTGTTGTTAAGTTTTCATATCAGCTAAAATCCATTACTTTTTTGGACCACATTACCGCTTCTGATCGTAAAACGGGGTAATGGATATGAGCTATAAATGTTTTACAGATATGACCCATTCATCTGGAAGCCACATAATTTTTCCCCCCGTCCCAAGATACCTCTCTGTATAAACACTCGACTTTCATTGAAATTTCGTCATTCGGAACAAAGGGGAAAAGGCATTTAATAGGTACATAAAAGTTTGAAGCGTTTCCGCTTGGCTGGACCATAAACCGGATGAGTCGCACCAGACGGACGGTTTTCATGTCATCTTCTAATGTCGTTTTAGCGTCTCACATTGCCCCGCTGGTATCTGCACTGCCAAATCACTCCATTACTGCCCTTTCCTCAGTGTCGAGCCATATCCACTCATTTCCATTTATGCAGCTTCGGAGGCATTTTACTGTCCTTCACATGCGGAGTATGTAAACTAGGAGAAGGTGTGTGTATCTTCGCACATGCAGTGACGTCGGTTTTACGTGCACAGTTCTGGATTATTCATATATGAATATATAACTTGGAGCAATGTCTTCAAACGACAAATTGTTCCCGAAATATCCACAGTTCTTCTTCGATGCACCTCCACAACATTTGCATACATCGCATTAGTAGTTAAGAGACAGTGGGACTAAATTTTCTAGCTTTTCCAGTTTTACATCTGTTTAAGGCCTATGAAATAATTCCAATTGTACAAAATAGAGGGAACAGAAAGCCCCCTGAAATGATTCTGTGGGAATAGAGGCAGCGTAGGCTAACTTCTTTTGTTTACGATTCAACAACCAAGAGAAAGAATAGACACTCATAGTTTAATTATGGAAGATATTAAATGTCCATTGTGTTCTGAAAGTAATTGTGATTTACATGTGATGCTCTGCAAGTGATGTTAATTTAATTCAACTGTTCGCTGTGAATTAAAGTAAGTGAAACAGATGTGCTTAGCCATTCCTTATCTACGACGAAATCCGCCATTGTTTAGCGAGAAATTTTGTAAAAGGAATCATATACATATATGGCAATTTCTGAGTGTAAGTAAAGTGTTTTAGATATTCTCGGAAGTGATCTTAATTCATTAGTAACTACATTATACCCACACTATCTCTGAGATTAAAATTTAAGAACTGATGCTAAGGCGCGAGGGGCAGAAGTTACCCTAAATACCCCGTTACACCAGGCACCTAAACGAATTCAGTATATAGAAATCCTGTCCCAACGTGATACCAATAGATAAACAAATAACAGTGGAAAAAACTCAATGTTTTAGCTCATTGTTCTAACTCAGACACTTTCTAGGATAATACGAGTAAAATTAAATACTTTTACCTAACGAAAAAACTTCGTTCTTTTAAAGCAACTTTTACATAATTCAGAGAAGTACATAGGTATATAGTGGGATTTTCTGATATTTAAATAAACTGAAAATAAATTAAAGTACTTCATTGAAGTTGGTATTATTACTTGCAGAAAAGTACGTTTTTATTTTTCTAAAGGTGTTAGTGTTAAAGTTGGTTTTTAACCGACTTTTCGTTTTTAAATTATGATGTCCACAGACTGACAGAGACACACACGCGTTTTTCTAAAAATGCTTCTTTAGATTCAGGGCGCCTCAAAACATATATTTGCGGTAAAATGTTAACATTGAATTTTTGAGTGGAATACAATGATTCTCCTATTTGCTATACATAAGGTATGTTTTTAAATTGGAGGAATGTTTTAGAATACATATTTATTTAACCGGATCTGCAGACTGTGTTAACTGAATGATGTAGTGAAAGAGAGGTTATTGTTATCATATACTACAGATGCACGTACATAATTACAGAGCCATTCTGCGGTGCGGTGCGGCGATAATTAACACTATTAGCTACAATAGAGGGGTCTAGGGGTGGTAATCTAACCCTACATACAGCCACATGCCTGTTAGCTTGTCACTGTTTCAAGGTCATGATGACTACTGGTATTTAACAGAGGTTATGTTCTTCTTATGTGTTCCTGTGTCGTAGACTTTTGATGTACCTCAGTCTCCATAAATTTCAGGATATAGAATAACAAATACATGGGTGGAATACAATACCCTGTTTACGTGCTACCTATGTACGTGGTAGAGAAAGTGTAAATTAGTTTTACCTGTCATTAATTGCGTCGCCAGAGTGTAATTGGCTATTTGCATGTGTCAAATAAACGCCATTCATTTGTAATGTTGCACACATTTGTTCGTCCTATATATATTATTAGATAAATGTGAGTGTAAAATTAAACGATATTTGCTTGAGTGCTGCATGAACAGAAATAGAAAATCAATTTTATCTTCTTGAATATCTAATAAAATATCCATCTGACACGCTAACTTATCATTGAACATTATGGTTGGTTCACATGAGCAGCTGAAATCCGCGTAAACTAAGCATTTGTATCAATGCGCACACACAGTGGTCTGAAATTGGTCAGGGAATGACGTCAATTACCCGCAGCTGTGCAATCACCTAACAATTGTCACTGATACAGGTTCCCTGTCCATTATGGACTAAATTGTCTGGCTATAGACTCGTCCACAAGCTTTAAATGAGTGATAATCGCTTTTGTTTGAGGCACATAGACGCACAAAGATGGATATGTCGGGACAGATCGATTAGGAATATTTAGAATAGGATAAGATTAGCACACATAGATTAACTAGGTTATATTAGTACAAGAATAGGTTAGAAAGGAATAGATAGTTTAGATTAGATACATAGATAAGGATAGATGGAGTAGAATAAATAGGTTAATTAGGATAGGCAGATTAGGATGTGCTACAATACAATTAGGGTAATGATAAATTAGTAAATAATACATACTTTAGATTATAAGAACTTAGATTGGGATACATAAATGGATTAGGATAAATAGGTTAATTAGGATAGAGTGATTAAGATTATGGAGGTAAAATTGCGATAGTAATAGATTAGAAAAGAATACATAGTTTAGATTATAAGAGATTAGATCAATAGATATAGATTAGGATAACAGGATTGGAATAAATAGGCTAATTGGGATAGACAGATAAGGAGTAAAATCTCGATGTTGGATTTCTGGGTGAAATGCAGTACTTCCCCTGCTTACTGTACGTAGTAGAGAAAGTAAAATGTTTTTTCCCATTGGTCTCTAACAGCCAGCGATAAAAATACCATTTCAATGATTTAAAAAAAATTGAAAACATGTGCATGTAATTGCAATTTGTAGGTTGTCACCGTTAATTGGGTATTGATTTCGTGGTTTTTACAGCTGACAAACACAGACATATGGTTTGCTTACTTTCGGTTAACCTGTTTAACGCGTATCGATTCTTTTTATTGGTGTGTGTGTGTTGTGAACCGACGGGGAAAAAGAGACAGACAGACAGACAGACGGCCAGAATGCTTCATTTTGCACCTCCGGGTGTATTATGTTTCAAATTCAAAAGTCACGAAGGTGAAACACAGTGCCACTACGAAATAAATTACTCTTCAATGTTATATAAAAACAATAATTTGATGTGCTCCACTCACATGACTTTCTCCACTCTTGTACTGTTCTTAAAAACTGTTATTCCTATATCTTCTTCGTGTTACTCGAGATAAACTTTTGCAGGTACAAGGGAAACATGGGAATACAGTAGGTTTCAGTGACACTCAGGTCTTTTAAAGTTAGTCACAGGCTTCGAAATTTCGTTTTGTTTGCTCGGCCAAGACATAAAAAATAAAAAATAAGAAGGAATATATCAGAAATGGTTCACTCCACAAAAAATGCACTTGGACATAACTTGCGTGTTTTAAAGAATCTGCATTTCTTTTATATTAAGATTTGGTGTATCTTTTACGGTTTACCAGTTGTGCAAAAGTCATGTAAAGTAAACTGGACTAAATGGGCTATATGGACCACCCTTAGTATCTCCTCACCCCCACCCTTTCCTCCCAGGGGACCTCGTCTGGGGCATAAGCACAAAAGATCTAGGTCGAAGTCTTGCCCTGAACCTTGTCATAGAGTCATGGATAGAGAAGGGCTGTCTCAGAAGTGTCCGACCTGACGTTTCAAACAAATGAATGTGGTAGAAACTACCAACCTTATGAAGCACAAGTTTGAAGTTTGACCATGCTACGTTGCCAATATGAAATTAGAAAGCTGTGCGCAAAATGGGTGTCGCGCTTGCCCACAATGGAATAAAAATCCCATCGTGAGGATGTTTCACTCGAGTATATGGCGATGTTCTCCATAATAAAGCTGAGTTTTTACGTCGATTCATCACTTCATACCTGAGACGGAGGAATAGTCGAAACAGTGGATTGAAAGGGCAGAACCGGCTTCAAAAAAGGTGAAGACAGTTCCATGTGTAGACAAGGTCATGGCGTCGATTTTTTGGGATGTACGTGGAATAATTTTTATTATCTCCAAAGAGGAAAAGCAATCAAAGGCAAGTATTATGCGAACTTGTTGCAGCGTTTGACTGACGATATCAAGCAAAAAGCGGCCGCATTTAGTAAAGAAGGTCTTATTTCTTAAAGATAATGTACCAGTTCACACGTCCATGGCTAAGATCATTTTGCTTGTTCTGGGCAGAGTTGGCGGACGCAGCGTTCGGGCGGTAGGTCTTGCTCCGGAAAGGTTAGTTAAAGTTACATGAGTGCACAAATCAACTTTTTAGTACATTTGATTTAAAATGCCGTCCATGTAGATCGTATTTCAATAATGTGGCGCTGTTTTCTACAAGGTTTGTGTTTATGACGACATAAGTTTCAATCATACGATAACGGCGGAGGTGCAATAATAATGTGATATCTTTATGTTCACACCAGGCAGCGCTCGGTAATTTACAAGCTTCCAGCTCATTTCGCTAGTCATTAATCAACAGTCAGTCGCACACCATAATAGCTTTCAGTATGTGTGTGGGGATGTGTGTGTGTGTGTGTGTGTGTGGTGTGTGTATGTGTGTGTGTGGTGTATGTGTGTGTGTGTTTGTGTGTGTGTGTCTGTGTGTGTGTTTGTGTGTGTGTGTGTCTGGATTCTCAGCGTTTCCACACACTTCGTGGTGTTGGTAGTGGTAGCTCGTATAATCAGTTAATATACCCTGGCTACCAGCGAGGAAAAGTATCGTATATTGGCTAGTCGCGAATTGTTCTGTATGCTTTACAAATATGCTCTAGTGTGTGTTTTTATTTGTGGAAAAATGTTGAGTATCATAATCACATTATTTTCTCTACTCGTTACAATTCCACAATTTATAATCTATATTAAGGGAAGACAGTAGGATTTGAGTAAAAGTGCAATCTTTTAAAGCTTTGAAATTAATAAAAATTGTTGGAAATCTGTTGGTGTGTAGCTCTATTGTTAAACATTTGGACTCTTCCAATTTAACCGTTCGTGTCTATTGTAATACAAGTAATATAAAAGTATTTATGCGAAACTGAGAATGGAGCTAATAAAATTATTTGCAAGTAATCTAATCTAATCATAGGCTATACTCTGGATGGCCTTTGCATGACTGGTAAATCTTAAGAGATAGACCAAATCTTACTATACAAAACTGTAGATCTCGTTAAAACACAGCAGTTATGTCCAAATGAATTTTTTGTGCAGTGAACCATTTCAGAGATATTCCTTGTTATTTGTGTGGGTTTTGGAATACTTACACTTTCGTCAAATGGATGATTCCTTTATTTATATATTAGCCGTCCATAGAGAACGGAAGCTCAAAGCTTTAAAAGATTTGACCATGGCTCAAAGCCAGCCTACTGTATTCCCATGTTCCACTTGCACATACAAGGAAATAAGTAATAAAATAATTTCCACAAATTTTTAACTCAACTAACATGAAGAAGATACAGGAATAAGTTTGCAAGAATGGTTAGTACAAGAGTAGGGAAAGTCGTGTGAGTGCAACACGTCAGATTTTTAACATTTGCTTGGTGAGTAGCATGTAAATTAATACATTTCGTAGCGTCATAAAATATTTAAGAAAGCGTTGAGAGTAATGTTTATGAGGTGTGTGCAGACAATGTAAGTAAACGGTGGTTTTTTACCGCAGGCAATTCTTTAATTTTGAGATGGCAGCGCGCACACAAGGTGCAGTAATTTGTTCAAATTTATGTGACGCTGGCCACGTCCCTATACGAGACAGCCTTCCACTACAAGATTTATATCGTGCCTCTTGAAACTGGAGAATTATTTGCACCGGAGAGTTCACTTCATAAAGTTAGGAAAACTGCAGCTAAAGTGAACTACAAAGCCCGTTTACTCACACCAGATACAAGGACTAGTCCTGATATCCGGTTAATTGATTGGTAAAAGTAATCTCAGTATATCTAAAAGTCAGTGTATGAGTATATGTGTGTGTGGGTGTCTTCGACGCTCTTCAGCGCCCAAACCGTGCATTTTCGGACAGAAGTTCTTATTTGAAAATTGTTCAGTTTTCCATCCCGCACAACCTAGTAAGCGTCGGTGTTTTTGGAACACCAAGCACACACACACACACACACACACACACACACACACACACACACACACACACAGAGGGATATACAAATAATATTTAGGGACTATTCCAAAAAACATTCCCCAATGTGTTTGTTTTTCAATTTACGAAGAGAAACCAAGCTTAACTCTAAAACACTTTTCTGACGCATCTGTATTACGTTTTATAATACTGTACTAATTGGAATAAAGTTTTTGAGCGTTGTCAAATCGCATTATTCCATAAAGAAGCGAATGAAAATGAAAGTTCGTCTGCCGCATGTGCTATAACTCCCATGTTTGTTGAACTTTTGACATTTTTCTGTTGCTAAAATGTAGTTCTTTTTTCTTCCGGAAACAGGAGAGTAATCACTAACGAAATGTCAAAGGTGAGATTTTACGTTATTATTTCCCAATGCACTGTGACGAGCAGTTTCCAAAAGAACGGCTTTCACAAATGTACGCATAGCGTTACCTTTCAGGCGAATTCGTTTTCTGGCGGAAGTAATTTATTGGCATTCTTTGCAGAAGTAAGCCTAAAAGCACTTTTTTTGTTATAAACTGTACTTAAATTTGGTTCCGAAGTCAGTGATCTTCAAACATAGCTGTTTACTTAAAACTCGCAAAAATTTTACTTCTGTATCAACTTGCTCCTAATTTTCTAACGTATTCAAGTATGTATATTTAAAATTCTTGAACTATTTTGGTGTTTAAAAGTATAGTGCCTTATGTTCATCTGTCTTACTCTCGAATCTTCAACAAAGTACTCGTAAAAAATCTTATTCTTCTATCTACTTCATGTTGATCGACATAAATATCTGTAAAAATGATTTTATTACATTTAATATTTTATATAATCGACCGACACACACACAAACACACACAAACACACGCACACACACAAACACACACAAACACACACACAAACACACACAAACACACACACAAACACACACACAAACACACACACAAACACACGCACACACAGACACACGCACACACAAACACACACAAACACACACACAAACACACACAAACACACGCACACACAAACACACACGAACACACACAAACACAAACACACGCACACACACAAACACACACACAACACCCACACATCACACACACAAACACACACAAATACACACACAAACACACAACAAACACAAACACACGCACACACAAACACAACCACACACACAAACACACACAAACACAAACACACACAAACACACACAAACACAAACAAACAAACACACACACAAACACGCACACACACAAACACATACAAACACACACGCACACACACACACAAACACACGCACACACACAACACACACACATCACACACACGCACACACACAAACACACGCACACACACAACACACACATCACACACACACACAAACACACACAACACACACACACACCTTAGTCTAGCAATTGGTTTTTTTTTTTTTTTTTTTTGTTTTTTTTTTTTTTTTTTTTTAAAGATTTCAAAAATATATTTCCGTGATATCTCGACAGTGAATTGTTGGGTGGAATACTTACTATACGTAATAGAGAAAGTAATTAACCTTCGTCAGAACAATTGTACACACTAATAAGCGACAGAGGTTTGAGAGTCATATGAATGTAACGTTGAATGACTTACCCTGTTTTCTCTTGTTAAAACGACGCTATTGTGCGAGCTGTCTTGATTCATTTGTCATTTTCAAAACTGTGCCGAGTTGGATAAGTATAACGGAAATGCCATTCATGTCAAAAATTCGCTAGAAATCACACTCTGGGAACAAATCCGCTGCATCGATCTGATATGCTCCTGGGAATTGCTCTTTCTTTCACCGGGATCCTTTCCTTCACAAAAAGAAGAATATTGTAAAAAACGAATTGCATGGTGTTACGATTGACATTAAAACTTGAGATCTAATATTAGATTAGTCGCAGACTTATGATTTACTTTCAGGAGAGTTGGAATGCCTTCTTCTGCTTACATTAACTTTGTAACTAGGTCTGAGAGGTCAATGGCGATTTTGTGGAATTTTCCTGGTGATGCTTTATCGAAAATATGCGTGGCTCGTGACATTTCAGTGAAATTAAATCAATTTTAAGGGCCATTTCTTCCACATTTTTAAACATTTTTACAGATTGTAAGTAGAGGAACTATTGTATTCTATCCAAAAGTTGGATGATGTTTTGAGACCCACTGAATCGAAAAAAAGCATTTCTAGAAAAAAGTCCGCGCGCGCGCGCGCGCGCGCGTGTGTGTGTGTGTGTGTGTGTCAGTCTTTAGACATTATAACTCAAAAACGAAAAATCAGTTAAAAATCAAATTTGGTATTTAAGTTTAATGCCTTTCAAGGATGCGACACGAAGATTTTGAAGAAAATAGCCCCACCCTAAACTACCCTTTACATGGAAAATTGTTCGAAATTTTTTATTTTCTTGAAAATGACTAACGATTTTGATTAAAATATCATATGTTTGATATATTTTTATAACAAATGAAATGTATATCTTGAATTTTCTGGCTATAGTCCGTGTAGTCGTGTTTACTCTGGACGACTTTTGCATAACTGGTAAACCGTTAGAGATAGACCACATCATACTATACAAAAAATGTAGATCTTGCTAAAATATGCAATTTATGTCTCAATAAATTTTTCCTTGTTATGTGTGTGAGTTTCGGAAAACTTAAAAACTTTCGTGAAATGGAACATCATTGTTCATTTTTTTTTTTTTATATGTTAAGTGTGCAAAGAGAACGGAATGTCAAAGCTTTAAAAGATTTGACTATCGCACAAAGCCTACTGTATTCTAATATTCCCCTTGTACTTACAAGGAAATAAGCAGTAAGATAATTTGTACAAATGTTTATCTCAACTAACACGAAGAAGATATAGGAATAAGAGTTTGTAAGAATGGTTAGTACAAGAGTAGAGAAAGTCATGTGAGTGCAATACATCAGATTTTAATACATGAAGCGTGAAAACGCATATTTACAATGAAATCTCGCTGTGTAATACAATACTTCGTCTATTTACTATAGTTAAGTATAGAGAAGGTAAAATATTTACAATTGTTTTATGTGAATTTAATATATCGCAACTTTTTTCTTTTGTTCCTCTGAACAATTTGTATACACGTATCTCTCTCTCATAACTAGACATCTCTATGGCATAACTAGCTTACATTCATTTGTTCATACAGAGATGATGCTGATATCTGATATCGTTTTATGAAACAATACTAATGAGACAGAATTAATAATTGCTTACGGGCACATTACAGAATCGGCTGTAGTGCAAATCCCTTGGAGCGGCGCAGAGGATCAGTTGACAATTAGAAATTAATTTGATATCTTTGTTATCCAGGCAATAGATCACCTGAGGGATCGTTCTGTTGCAATCCGCGCGGATAAATAGTGTGGTAGAATGTAGTGATTGTCAACCAGTGCAACATGATGTACTTGCACTGCATTATCTGCTTGATATTCAACACTCCATGTTACTGTTGAACGTTTCAAATCTATTGTGTACATTTTAGATATCCATAATTTCATACATGCCTGTGTAAACAAGTTGCCATTGTATTTCTGGTGTATAATTTGTCAGGGTTTCAGATTTTTTGACTTTCTCTACTCTTGTACTATCCTTAGAAACTCTTATTCCTGTATCTTCTGCAAGTTAGTCGAGATAAACATTTACAGAAATTATCTTATTGCTTATTTCCTTGTAGGTGCAAGGGGAATATTGGACTACAGTAGGCTTTGAGCGATAGTCAAATCTTTTAAAGCTTTGAGACTCCGTTCTCTTTGCACGGCCAAGATTTAAAAAGTGAATAACGACCTTCCATTTGAGAAAAGTGCATGTTGCAAAACTCACACAAATAAAAAGAAATGTCTCCGAAATGGTTCGCACCACAAAAATGCACTTGGACATAAACAGTGTGTTTAACGAGATGTGCATATTTGTATAGTAAGATTTGGTTACGGTTTACCAGTTATACAAAAGCCATCCAGAACGAAGACTTTAGAGGACATTCCTGGAAAGTTCAAGATATATATTTCATTTGTCATGGAAATATATTAAACACTTGGTATCTTAACCAAACTGTTAGAGCCATTTTTTGAAGAAGAAAAAAAAAAAAAGGAACATTTTCGAATTTTTTTTCACATTGAGAGTGGTTGGGAGTAGGAGATTTTACTAACGAGAAGTCATCGTTACAAACTGTGATACTTGTAGTGTTTTTTTGCAAAGTATTTCCTCGTACTTTTTGTCATGATGGTGTTGTGAAAGTTTTATTAACTCTTTAAGTGTCTTGTGCTTTCAGTATTTAGGTAGCCCCCAAAAAGAACATTAGTAAAGAAAGTAAGGCAGAAAACACATCTAAAATTGTATACATTTTTGGCTGTAACTGCATTATTGTAAGGCTCAGAAACACGGACTCTGAGTAAACAAAACACTTAAAAGAATAGAAGCGGCAGAAATGAAATGTCTACGATTTGTGGCAGGATATAAATTAATGGTCAAAAAGGAAGTGAAGATATTCGTAAGGAAGAGATAAAATAGAAGATTATAGGTGACAATTGTATTAACATGTCTGATTACAATAGAACAGGCATCGGCAAACATTAATGAGGTATCATTATGACGTCCCAACATGCAACCCGCAATGCACATGACGTAATGTAGAACAGGGGATGACATTGACCTTCGTTCAGATTCAGTGGTGGACTCGCTCGCTACAGAGTACAATAAGGAATAGTACACATACTTGAATCCAGCTACGAGTGGTCTACGATACTTTAGATAGGCCTAGATATTTGAGCAATATATTTCAATTAACTTCTATTTGCAATGTACCATGAAAATCTAGAGATATATCACAAGTAGCCACTCTCAGCATAGCAAATTATCATCTGTTAATCGCGATACAAGAGTTTTTTTAGATTCAGGTTTTTTTTTTTTTTTTTTTTTTTCCTTCCACACATTTCTTAAATACTTGAGATAATTCTGTCCCTGTTGTATGTTTCCTAAGTGGAATGACTTCAAGCATATATTCTTGTATCGAGAGGTTGTTACTAACTCCACGAATTAAAAGTACCAATTGTGCTGTGTCAACGTTGTCAGTGCTTTCATCCAACGCGAGAGAAACGGCTATAAATTCATGGACCTCGGTTTGTAGTCTTTTTTCGGTTATTTCTGCTATTTTATGTATCCTTCTCAGTATGGTTCGTGGTGATAATGCAATATTACAAAAAAATATCATATTGTTCAGGGCAAATTACTTTACTCTCACATTTTTTATGAAATCTCCATCACTAAAACACCTCAGTGACTGAGCAATCTCCAAAGCAACAGCATAGCTGGCGTGAAGTTGTCTATCAGTTATAATATTTCAATTAATATTAGATGTATTATCTGAATATTGTTCTTTGAGCTGTTGCAGTTGGTTAGTCCGATCTAGACCTGAAAAAAAATAAATAAAATGAATAAAGGACATTACGTTAGTGTTATGCTACTTTAAATCGTGCTGTAAATTTATGAATACATGCTTGTCTATAATTGTATGGTGATCTTATGACATGTATCATAATGCCGCTTGATGTTCCATTGATGAGTGCCTTTTTGAACTTTAGAGCACAACAAACACCTTACGTTTCTTACATGATGAAAGAAGAAATCATGAAAGTGCTATTCTAGATATCAAATTTAATAGAGCAGGAATAATTACATGCGCTCTAATTCTATGAATATACTAAGACTTTAAGTTAAATAAACGAATATCCTTCAAAGTTATAAATAAAGAAATTTATCTTTCAGTCTTAGTATTAAATTACACTTTGACAGACATGTTTAGAAGTGCAGGTAAATACGAGAGGACAGTCCACCCGTGATCGGTGTGTATGCAGTGCCAGTTAAGGCTGCGAGGGAGTTGGAGGGGGAGACAGAGTAAGCACTGCCCCTGACACGTCATAGTTGCGAGGCCTCATTGAGTACATGTTTGCCGATGCCTGCAATAGAATGTCCTGGAAAAGTTTGAACTATAGACCAGGGACGTCCACGGAAGAGACGAATACAGTAGCTGTAATTACTGGAGCCGGAACAAACCAACATGGTTTAATCCCTGAAAGTGGAAGAAGAAGTAAAAGTGTTTTGTACAATATTTTTAAATGCCTTCAAAGAAACGCAATGGCAAGTACAAGTAAAAGTTGTAGGGATGAATGTTCAAACGACGGGCAACACAAGGCAATCAGCTAGTATTTCAATAAAGAACTGTCGTTCAACTTTACCTGAATATCGTGATTCTTCAGTGCAGTGTACAGAAAATAGCACATGTCTGTATTTTAATAAAGTCCTATGTGTATATTTAACGCAGTAGCTGCAGCAGTGATCCAATGTCCCGGAAGACGAAGCCGGCGCGCAGCGTGGCAAAAATTCGCACTATACACGGTTATTCCATTTCCTCCCTCGACGGTAATTCCATTTCCCTCCCAGTACGGTCCCTACAGCGTATCTTTTCACTCTTATTTAGCTCCTGACATGTCATCGCTTGCTTGAAATTGCTTCAAACGAAACCTTTCACAAAAAAAAGTGTTAATCTCAGGAAAGCTTTCATAAAAAGCCACCGTGTGTCAGATGACATTACTGCTAACGAAAGCTGATAACAGCCAGCCGTATATTGCTTCTCGCCAGCTTGCGTCATGGGCTGGGATATCATGAAGCGTTCCAATTCTAGCGCCAAATTGAACTAATCAGGGAATGTGATTCGAAAAGCTGTGTCGTTTCCCCTCAAATCCTCGTATTACACTCCTCAAAAGCACACTCTTGTGCTTTTAATAGAAGAACAGCTGCAGTCGTAACACCAGGACACCATTCAACAGTTTTAGAATGCCATATTTTTAAAAACAAATAAAGTTGTTTATATTTAACAGCTACTTTCTAATGTTTTGTGAGTTGATTGCCATGTAGTTAGTTGAATGATTGCTAATTAACCTAATTTCGCTTGCTTTGATATAACTGTCGTTTGTCAATCGTTGGCGTGTTTATTGCTACTACTTTGGCAGCATTTTGTTTGTGCATTTACATACGTATGTATTTTCCAACAGCTGGAGGTAGGAAGTGCGTCTGCCGGGAATTTGGGAAACGACATTGCGTTCCTGAACCGTCTGATGGTAAAAAATGTCAATTTTTTGTAATATTTTTAAATAGCTGTAAAGAAACGTAAGGCTATTGGATAAGTGCAACCTTAGGCTGAATGTTGTAGCATGAATTGTCAAAGCATATGCAACGCGGGTGCTTCAGTTAGTGCAGTAAAAACGGATATGATCGTTCCAGTGTTAATTTTCCGCGTTCACAGGTTTATGTCGTACAAAGGATGGCATTTTAACAAAACAGAGTGTACACAATCTGATGCATATCGTATTTTAATGCAAATCGTTAAAGCCGGATTTGAGAAAATGAAACTTTTTAGAAGGTTTTCCATGCAAAGGATAGTTTGTGTTCGGGGGATTTTCTAGAGAACCTTATGCCGCATCCTTGGAAGATGTTGAACTTGATATCAAGTTTTATATCTACCGGCTTTTCGCTTTCAAGTTATACTATTTACACACACACACACGCACACAGACACACACACAGACACACACAGACACACACACAGACACACACACAGACACACACACAGACACACACACACAGACACACACACAGACACACACACAGACACACAGACACACACACAGACACACACACAGACACACACACAGACACACACACACAGACACACACACAGACACACACAGACACACACACAGACACACACACACAGACACACACACAGACACACACAGACACACACAGACACACACACAGACACACAGACACACACACAGACACACACAGACACACACACAGACACACACACAGACACACACACAGACACACACACAGACACACACAGACACACACACAGACACACACAGACACACACACAGACACACACACAGACACACACAGACAGACACACACAGACAGACACACACAGACACACACACAGACACACACACAGACACACACACAGACACACACAGACACACACAGACACACACACAGACACACACAGACACACACAGACACACACATACACAGACACACACAGACACACACACACATACACAGACACACACAGACACACACACACAGACACACACAGACACACACACAGACACACAGACACACACAGACACACACAGACACACACACAGACACACACAGACACACACAGACACACACACAGACACACAGACACACACACAGACACACACACAGACACACACAGACACACACAGACACACACACAGACACACACACAGACACACACAGACACACACAGACACACACAGACACACACACAGACACACACGGACACACACAGACACACACACACACACGCACGCACACGCACGCACACACACACAGACACACACACAGACACACACACACAGACACACACACAGACACACACACAGACACACACACACCTCTTTAAGAGTTTTTTTTAATTCAGAGAGTCTGAAAACATGCATTTCCGGTGAATTCTCGGTATCAATTTTTGGGCAGAATTCAATGTTTCCTCTATCTTGTGTCAGTAAGTAATACAGAAAGTAGGTAATTGAATTACAATGAAGGAATAATTTAAAATAAAAGTCTGTAAATATCAAATAGGTTCAAATGTACATGTTTTTAGGTTGGTTTTACACTAAGAAGGTGTGGCGCAGAAGGCGTCATTAGATCAATTTGAAACCGGATACAGAAAACAACCGGAAGATATGAACGGTAAAAGCATAACATATTTTAATGTTGGATTGTTTTCAACATAACAATACATTTTTAAAAATAACATACACATAAGAGCTAAAATCATGTAATTAATCGGTGCATCTGATAAACATAGGGTCGTGCAAGAGAATATGTTACATTTTGGGCATGATTGATCTGAAGTAAATAGAAAAACACGTTTTGATGAACTCTCTGTAGAGGTTAGGTACAAACGAAATGCGAAGCAAAACGCTGGATGTAAGTAAATTGCTACGAGCTTCATTACTGCAAAGCATATTTTTCGTTGTGCTTGGTCCTGTTAATTTAACATTAAACTGTTATGCTTATTCTCCATCAAATAAGCCATTATTTCAGAATATTAACATTTTTTTCTAAGCTACCAATAGCGTTTAATTACAGTAACAGCATTACCAACATTTCACATGGCATTAGTTGTGTAAACTTCCCAATCTAACTTGTTACTGCAAACACTACATTTGTGAATTTTTGTCTGTCACATTAATTTAACGTTAAACTTGATTTTCATCGTGAATGGCTATATTTCAAGTATTATTTTTAAACTAGCACGGGTAGCAACAACATTTAATATGTGGTGTAAGAAGAAGAAGAAGATTAGCGATCCTCTTCTTTTCTCAGCATACCAACACTACTGCACTATGGTTTAACTAAGGGAACGTTTATAAAATAGCGATTAAACTTTTGGTTTGGTTTAACTAATCTTATAGTCAAACAAAGTTTACAACACCGGAACTTACTGTCATTCAACATGGTAAAAAGCTCGTTTCCAAAATTAATTTTTCGATTGTCCAACCTAACCTCTATACAGGTTTTACCTAATGTCTTAACGGGTAGTAACATGAGAATGTTGTTACGACTCGTCGTATACAGATAGGTGGATGGATACCTGAGGGTATACATAATTCCACATCCCAAGAGCAGAGTGTTCCATTGTGTGGCAACGGGAATGAGAATCCTCTCTGCGAGGAATGAAGCAATCTGGGCCAATCAAACAATGGTCTTCACGCAACCTTTCAGTGCAGATGAACCGTTCTTAATCTCCAGTGTATCCATGCAGTCATTCGGAAATTTATTCACTCTCTAAAATCGCTAAAAGCAAGGCTTTTTCATCCGTCTTTCTTTTCGTTTGTATTTCAGTTTATTTTAGAACTCGCTGCTTCATTACTTATACATAGTGGCTGCATAATAAAAAAATCACCAAAAGAAATACAACATACCCTCAGTGACACGTTTTTAAACGGAGACGGTTAAAATAATAAACAAGAAAACTTGAAAGTGAATTTTCTTATAACTATCAAACTGTTATTACTTTATCTGCCGTATACATAGTAGAAAGAGAAGGTAATAGTATTCCATGCAAACATTATATAGCTAGAAAATTGAACATAAACATTTAATTTTTCAAGAAAGTAACTTAATCGTATTGTACTTGAGAACTCATTCACATGTTTTATCAACAGCAACGAAAAATCAAGTTATGAATATAAAATTGTGATAATTTATGTAAATATTCTATTCTCAAACGCCATCAAAAATAGTAAGCTGAGGAAGATTGTATTCAACCCAAAATTTCGATGTCGAGATTTCACCGGGAACATATGCTTTGAGGTATCCTGAATAAAGAAGACATTTTTAGAAAAAAGTCCGTGTGTTTGTGTTTCATTTTTACTTTCTATACTGGTAAGTAGGGGAAATATTGTATTCCACCCAAAAATTCGATGTCGAGATTTCACCGGAAATATATGTTTTGAGACGCCCTGAATAAAAAAAAAAGCATTTTTAGAAAAAGGTCCGTGTGTGTGTGTCTGTATGTCAGTCTGTCAGTCTGTCAGTCTGTGGACAGCATAACTCAAAAACGAAAAGTCGGTTAAAAACCAAACTTGGCATTTAAGTTTATTGTCATGCAAGGATGCGACACGAAGACTTTGAAGAAAATAGCTCTACCCTAAACTACCCTTTACATGCAAAATTTTTCGAAAGTTTTGATTTTCTTGAAAATGGCTCTAACGATTTTGATTAAAATGACATATATTTGAGATATTTTGATGACAAATGAAATGTATATCTTGAATTTTCTGGCTATGGCTCATGTAGTCGTATTTACTCTGGACGACTTTTGCATAACTGGTAAACCGTTAGAGATACACCAAATTATACTAAACAAAAAATGTAGATCTTGTTAAAATGCACAATTTATATCTCAATAAATTTTCTTGTAGTGTGAACCATTTCGGAGATATTCCTTGTTATGTGCGTGAGTTTCAGAAAACTTTGAACTTTAGCGAAATGCAACAACATTGTTCATTTTTTTATATGTTAATCGTGCAAAGAGAACGGAATCTCAAAGGTGAAAAAGATTTGACTGTTGCACTAAGCCTGCTGTATTCTAATATTCCCCTTGTACCTACAAGGACATAAGCAATAAGATAATTTGTACAAATGTTTATCTTAACTAACATGGAGATATAGGAATAAGAGTTTGTTAGAATGGTTAGTACAAGAGTAGAGAAAGTCATGTGAGTGCAACACATCAGATTTTTACAAAAAGGTGTCCCTCTGTATGTGTGTATGTGTGTGTATGTGTGTGTATGTGTGTGTGTCTGTGTCTGTGTGTGTGTGTGTGTGTGTGTGTGTGTGTGTGTGTGTGTGTGTGTGTGTGTGTGTGTGTGTGTGTGTGTGTGTGTGTGTGTGTGTGTGTGTGTGAATAGTAGGTAAATCTTACGGAAATGGATATCCTTAATAATAGTAATAATAATATTGTTAAAGTGCTGCTCGGAGTCTAAAGGGCTAACTGCAAAAGTAGTTATCAGATCACACGTATTTCCTACACAGCAAACTAAAGACGCAGATATTCCTCTAGCTGGGATTTCATGCTGCGAAGCAAACACAAAATATAGGTTTGCTTTGTACTGATAAGGTAGGCGTAATCTTGAGTTATGCTAATCCTGTGTTCAATTTTTCTTCTTTGGGCGTCACGAAGTTTGTGACGTCCAAGCGCTAATATGGTTTATGGCACTGCTCGTGTAATTCACAGCTTGTCTTCTTTCGTGTGGCTTTCTTTAGGATAATTTCGTATGTTACACCGCTTGAAATTTTTGCCATGTCATTTCAGACATTAAGGATTATAAATTTAATAATCTTCTATTTGGGATAAATATAAAGACATCTCTCACTAAGGCACCTGGGTTCGATCCCAGGGTACAGATTTCCCCCTCCATTCATTTCACAAACTGCTCCATAATGGCCTTTCCTCTCATAAACTTCACTGACATTTCGTATCATTAGGAAATGAAATTTTATGAACTAAAGAATATATGTCCATTATTCAGTCTGCGCAACCAGGACCGCTAATTAAGCAGCTCCTCAATTTACCCTCGGTGACCTGCATCGCGGACCAGGTCTCCCAGCTGGAGAAAATCCGCACACCGGTACCGGGAATCGAAGCCGTGTTTCCCGCGTAGTAAGTAGCAGCACTATCACCGCGCAAATATCATCTCAAACACTAGCTTCTGGTTTGTAACAGCACATATGGTACGACCCTCAAAAGTAGCAGGTAGATTCACCACATTGCTGTAGAGGACAAGTCTGTGTTACATAGACGTAAACCGTGTAGTTGGAAAACTCCAAATGCTAAACAAATAGAGGCACATTCCAATAGATTTCAAAGAATTTTTAAATTTTGAAGTTCTAAGAATAATATGCATAATGCTATCAAACTCGCGAAAAGTGGCAAAAAACTGGATTAACTCTTAAAATGACTTAATGAATTATTTGTAACCTGTAGAAAACGCACTATCAGATAAAAATGACTACACAAGCAGAAAATGACTCAAAAACGGTTTAATTACACTCCTAATGTTATGAGGCACGTACATATATGGAACCGGCATCATGAGAGAAAAGACGCAAAGCCATACAAATCGAAATAGTATGCCTTACAGGTGTATTACTGAAATGATGTATTTGTTCAGGTAATAATGATGATTCAGTTCTCCATAGTTAAGGAGACAGAAAAATGAAACAACTGAAACCACGTATATACTTGAGGGTTAAAATTATGCTGACATAAAGGGAAACAGATTTTTCCAATAAAGCACATTATTATTACCCATTACGAGATAAAGCAACAGTAATTGCTCGTAATTCACAAATAAATACAGATCTCAGTCCTCATTTTCTTGAAATAATTGGACTCTTTCGTAGATTACAGGGATGAAATAAAACTAAATCTCCTTGTCATACATCTCAAGCTGCCACCCCAACCACCAATGCTTATAGCTTGCGCATGAATTTGTCGCCTACACTTCCCTTCGTCTCACTTTTAGTAACTACTTCCCCTAAATTTCCCCGGATACGAAAGCACCCGCCGTCAACCATAAATGTGAGAACACGCGACGTGACGTTGCCAGATTTCTCTTAGTAATTAAACTTTGTATGACATTTATCATCGCATTGTGGTTAAATTCATTTGAATGAAGGTAGAAGTGCATTACAGCATTCTTCACACAATGCTTGCGCCACAGTTAGTGAAATAATAAACCATTTATATCCATTTGTCAAGAAGCTAGATATATGACACAAATTATTGCTTTACCCAATAAAAATCTATTTTTAGACGTGACAGTTGCGCAGTGGTTTATGATAGAGTTCATTTTTTACTTTCTGTACTGCCAAGTAGAGGAAATATTGTATTCCACCCAAAAATTCGGTGTCGAGATTTCACCGGAAATATATGTTTTGAGGCTTCCTGAATCCAAGAAAAGCATTTTTAGAAAGAGGTCCGTGTGTGTGTCTGTCTGTCTTTCAGTCTGTGGACAGCATAACTCAAAAACGAAAAGTTAGTTAAAAACCAAAGTTGGTATTTAACTTTAATGTCTTTCAAGGATGCGACAGGAAGATTACGAAGAAAATAGCCCCACACTAAAATACCCTTTACATGTAAAATTTTTCGAAAATTTTTATTTTCTTGAGAATGGCTCTAAGGATTTGGATTAAAAGCCATATGTTTCAGCCAAATAGATACCGCGAACATGTTCGCGATCATATTGCGTCACAAGAGCGATATTGCAGCGCCGATATTTCAACTGCTCACATTTGGCACACGACCGCCACGTGTCTTACCTGCTGTAGTTGGGAGGTCAGAGTATTCTAACCCTTCCCCCTCTTTCAAACCCTGGCCGAAAAGAATCCACCAGGTATATTATCGTTTTGCTCACTGTCATAACACACTAAGGGTCGATCCCTCCCTTTACCATTCTCCGTCATATCATTTCTTAAGTTAACAGGAATTTATAATATTCACTTTGGGTGAAATTGCGATATTCAACCTTTGTGTCAATGTAATTTATATAAATGGTAGAGAGAACAAAAAGTGATATTTATTGTCTCTGTCTATTTTCTTTTCTGTTTCACTTCGTTTCCTCTCTCAGCCCATTTTAAGTGCATTTACTTTCATCTTAATTTAATTTCATCCATTAATATTCCATTCTGAAGTACGTTTTTTTTTCTTTCTCTCTCGTACATTTTTTCCCCTTCCCTCTGGCATCCCCCTGCACTTAGTTAATGTGTGCTAATGGCCACCTTTGAACTCAACTGATGATCACACGCTACCGTATTATTGCACCTGACAGCTGCATAAAGAACATGAAGCGGCGTGCAGCTAGCACAAAAGCTCGCTTTGAGGACCCAAGGTGGACATGCACGAGATCACTAGGGCTTAATTTTTCACCTCAGTTAAAAGTTGTAGACGGATCCCAGATTTTAACCCCAACCCTGTCTGCGTTGTTAAACGGTATCGTGTTTAAAGTTGATTACTACAAATATTGGAAATTCGCTGTAAAAGGCTGCTTGATAAACTGGTGGTGAGATGAAAAGAAATATTGGCGTATCGCTCAAAGCCTACTATATTCCCATATTCCCCTTGCACCTGAGTGCAACACAAAACTGTTGTTGGGGGTTTCAGAACGATTCAATCCAGTGAAATATCAGTATTGAATTTTGGGGTAGAAGGCATTGTCCTCTATGTACGTGGTGAAGATGGACACAGTATGTGCAGGTATGAAAGGGTGTTAATGAGTTCACACTTGTCTGCACGTGTGAAGGGTGCACAGATAGCAAAAGTGTTTGGATTGTATCTTGTAACACAAATATTGTTGAAATGCGAGCTCCCTCTAATCTTCCCTCAGGATTCTATTACCTCATTTATGAAAAGCAAATATTATTATTTAATCTTCAGTCAGTTACATTAAATATTCCTATCCACCGCTGGCTACATGCATTCAACAAAGCTACTGTTGCAATGATAATACTTAAAACTAGTCACATACCTACGTAATTGTAAGAGAGTGTTTTGTAAACAAGAAATCTAAAAGTGCTGTGGCATTGGTAACTTTTCCTTTATTTGTTTTTGGTATAGAAAGTGGGTAATCTATTTAAGCAATGTTATTCAAGTGGTAGTGGCGGTGGCGGTGGCGGTGGCGGCGGTGGTGGTGGTGGTGGCGGTGGTGGTGGTGGTGGCGGTGGTGGTGGCGGTGGGGATGGTGGTGGTGGTGATGGCGGCGGCGGTGGTGGCGGCGGTGGTGATGGTGGTGGTGGTGATGGTGGTGGTGGTGGCGGCGGTGGTGATGGTGGTGGTGGTGGTGGCGGTGGCGGCGGTGGTGGTGGCGGTGGTGATGGTGGTGGTGGTGATGGCGGCGGCGGCGGTGGTGGCGGTGGTGGCGGCGGTGGTGATGGTGGTGGTGGTGATGGCGGCGGCGGCGGTGGCGGCGGTGGTCGTCGTCGTCGTCGTGGTGGCTTAATTCTAAAGTCATTCAGAATGGGAAGATTTCTGACAAGAGAATCTGATGTGTTGCACTCAAACAACTTTCTCTACTCTTGTACTAACCATTCTTACAAACTCTTTATTTCTATATCTTCTTCGTGTTAGTTGAGATAAACATTTGCAGAAATTATGTTATGATCCTTCTGGTGGGTACAACCAGAATATGGGAATACAGTAGGTTTTGAGCGATAGTCAAATCTTTTAAAGCTTTGAGATTCCGTTCTCTTTGCACGGTTAACATATAAAAAATGGATAACGGTGTTGCACATGACAGAAAATACGAAGTTCCCCAAACCTCACACAAATAACAACGAATATCTTCGAAATGGTTCACTCTAAAAAAAAAAAAAAAAAAAAAAAAAAAAAAAAAATAGACAGAACATTCAAGATATACATTTAATTTGCCATACAAAATATCTCAAATATATGACAGTTTAATCAAAATCGATACAGCCATTTTCAAGGAAATCAGAATTTTCAAAAATTTTCCATTTAAAGGGTAGTTTTGGGGTGGAGGAATTTTCTTCAAAATCTTCGTGTCGCATCCTTGAAAGACATTAAACTTAAATACGTTGGTTTTTAACCGAGTTTTCGTTTTTGAGTTATGCTGTCCACACACACACACACACACACACACACACACACACACACACACGCACACACAGACCTTTTTCTAAAAATGCTTTTTTACTTTGTCTACTGGTAAGTAGGGGAAGTATTGTATTCCACATAAGAATTCGATGTCAAGATTTCACCGGAAATATATGTTTTGAGACCCCCTGAATGAAAAAATACATTCACATGATTTTCTCTACTCGGTTTTCTTTCACGTAACACATTTACATATCTTGTATTTGCCCTTCAGCATACAATTCATGCACGGTTTTCTTAACCCAGTTTCCTTTTAAATAAAACATTCACATGTTTTTCCCTTCTCATCCTTCTACAAAGAATTCATACATCTTTCTGTATTGTCCATACAGACATGTAACGTATTACCTGGTTTTCTCTATTCGCTTTTCTTTTACGTAACAGTCATATGTTCTCTGCTTGCCCTTCAAAACAAATTTAACAATTTCCTATGACTGAAATAGAAATGTAAGTATTACGATCGCACGGTTTTCTTCACTCACCTTTCTTTTGCGAAACAGAACAGAATTTCTTTCTACACTGCCACTTCTACATACAATTTGTATAATTGAAATGCAACGTATTACATTCATATGGTTTTCTCTACTCATTTTTCTTTTATGAAACAGATTTCTTTCTTTGGTCCGCCTTCTACAGAATTCATACATTTGAACTCATACAATTTGCTATATGTTTGAAATATAAATTTAGCGTCTTATATTCACATTGCTTTCTCCACTTGCTTTTCTTCCTGTAGTATTTAGGCTTGTTCAACAATGCTATTACGCACTGTCTTTCCTGTGTTTTTATTTATTTGTCTAGTTTGTGTTCTTTATAGTATTTCAAGAGTTTTAATTAACTCTTAGTTTAGACCTATTAAATAATATATTTTAAATGTGTCCAAAGAAACACAACGTTGTTGGGCAAGTACAACCTAAGGCTAAAAGTTGTAGTTATAAAATCATCAAACCACGGGCAACGCCGGGTCTTTCAACTAGTATTTTATAAAACACCCACAAGAACTAGGAAAATAAACCTTCCTAGGAATAATTTGTGGAATAGATATGAAGATAAAATGTAGTGGGTACAGAACAAGTATAATAATAATGTTCTGTGTTAGAAATGCATGAGGAATGTTATGAAGGAATATTTTACGACTGCAGAGTCCATTACGCTGATCACAATGAAAATTTGAGATGACAGCTGCTTCAAGTAAAGCACCCCTTTCGTCTTGAACTGCAATATTCTTGTCGTCGACGACGACTCGAATACCCAAGTAATTGAATCTGTACCTTACAAAGGGTTGCTTGCTTGAGGCCCGAGTTTAGAAACACTGCAATAAAATTACCTCTTCTCTCGACGCATTCTGTTTCCTCTTTTCCGTATCGATGAGTATGAATTCAATTTTAAGAACTTTAGTATCCCGTGTCACACAAAGCAAGGATCTCTTATTGAAAACTGAATATATCTTCATGTTAATCGAGATAAGCATGTTGAGTCATGCTGCCAGTTGAGAACAGCTTAAGTACTATTTTAAAATTCCAATCAATAACGATACGATCAAGTTATACCAGAATATAAGTAAATATAAGAATTCACGTAAAGTTGTCTAACACTTTTGTATGATGTTCGTATAAATAAATCTGAGTAAGGATTGTTTATTTTGGAGATTGAAGGGCATTGCACCAGGCGCGGAATTTGAGATTTGACCGAGAGATTGCACTTGTGTGTACCTTGCAGGTGCACCACCTGTCAATACAACTGTATCGATAAGGGATGGGTCAAGCACTGGCAAACACCTTCACACCCTCTCTGGCACGGCTCGCACCTTTGGTCTAGGCGAGGCAGCAAAATGACCGTCAGCATATATTTACTCTCTCAATACATTTTAGACACACACACACACACACACACACACACACACACACACACACACACACAGACACACACACACATACATTTATGAAATAAAAATGGAAGATTGATAGTTTACCGAAACGGTCATTATTGAGTAAAGCAGAGCGAGGAATAATAAAACTGAACGAAATGTGAGAGAATATAATTCCAGAGATATTGGAGAGTGTAAATAAAACTGATTGCAACAGATGAAAGGAAAAGCCAATCAAGTTAAGCCTAGAAGCGTAATAGACAGGTTTCAAAAGATTAAACTTGATCGGAAGGAAATTAATGAATGGAATAAGAACCTAGTTTGAAATCCTGTTAACAAGAATAGTAATTCTATTAAGGGTTCCGCGTAATGATTATCTTCCCACTAAACTCAGATATCGGAATTATTGATCAGTAATATTAGAGTTGTCCTCTACCAAAATTATGGTTAGTAGATATTTTGGAATGAGGTAGTAAATTATTCTCATCTAAACATTAAGGATGGGATTCACAATAATTTAATTTTAAAGCCCCTGAGTGTTTAGGGCACTATAATTTAAATCGTTTTTGTTTGTCTGCATTTTGTAATAGAATAGGTATAATGTAGTTTGTTATTATGAATGACGACTTCCTTCAATCTCTACGCGTATTGTACCACACGATATCTTGTGCCAATCCTTAACAATGTGTTCTATGGATAGGTACGTTGATACGCTTTCTATGTGTGGAGAAGCAAGAGCCAATGTACAAGTAGCTGAGCATCTATATCGGGAGAGATATCCTGATGTGCAAAAATACCATAAAATGGAAATAAAACAACCACGAATTAAAATAATAACATTATAATTGTTCAACTAATGTTATTTATGAATATTAATGGTTGAAAAGATTGGGACATGCAGGGGAGCCGAACCAGCTCTTCGCGACATGGAATCGCTTGTTCCAACTGAGCCAGGTGTGTAATTATGAGTATGTTAAAAGGCGATACTCTAACATCTGTATTAGCACTGATTTCGTCAAGTATAACCAAAGACATCCATGTTAAATATTTGGATAGAACCTAGCATAGGGGTCGATGTTTTCATGTTAGAGTCTAACATGCAGATTGGATAAAACTGGAAAATAAGGAGCAGCTGGCTCACCTGGTATATTTCTATTTTTAATTTGGTGCATTAAGTATTTCCCATGCTATATGTTGTATTTTAAAGCGATGTACGATTATTTCATTTCTGATTTAATGGCATTTTAAGTAAGGGTATATAGTTACCAGAGCGTGTATGCATTTAACTTTAATGGACTCTGGTCTGTTCTAAACTGGCTTCAGCAATTCAAATCCATTAGTCTAATAGAGTTCAGTGAATATTGGAACTGTGGTAATCTACTCGTGGATTCTCTATATTATTCTACGTATCAAGAGTTCACACGCTCATTAAATAATGAGCAAATCGGGTGTTAATTTGAATACGGTTGCGACATTAAAAATGCAAATAGACGTTAGCACAACGCCCGCTGTGTTAAATGCACTTCCGGTTACCCAGCGAAATGGGCCTTTCACTGGGCACAGCAGCAAGCAGATCAATGAGCAGGTCTGTATCCAGAAATAGGGATAATGGCGCCAGATTGTGTTAGTAGCACAATGCGTGTGCACAACAATAGGCGCTAACAGCTACATGCACGTTTGTGTCGACAATTCACAACCTACGTTCTACACTCCTATAATGGTCTATTACATACTGCAACAAACGGCAATTCGACGCATCCCACTCCTGACACCAAGGTGACAAAACTACTAAAAGTCCAGTCCAATTACTTTTACATCATCCACAAAGATTAGGCCTGTTGACCTGCTCCGTCTTCAAAGGCGATATCGTCCAATCACCTTATGTGATTATGACATTTATATGTCCTTTTGGTTCGTAATCTAACATTATTTTAGGAAGTCGGTTGTCATTCATTCTTATTATATGTTAGTACCAGTTATTCTTGTTTGCCCTAATAATTCAGACAAATTGAAAATATCTAGTTAATTTCTCTACTACGTAAAGTAGAGGAAGAATTTATTCCACCCAAAAATTCGATGCCGAGATTTCAACGGAAATATATGTTTTGAGGTCCCCTGAATCCACAAAGAAAGCATGTTTAGAAAATAGAGGAATAAGATGCAATAAAATGATGTTCCCGGGTTTATTGACCGTGGTCCAGTCGATGCCTAACACCTGACGTTTCCTTTTTCACAAGTCACCTTCCTCTGATGATGCTCGACAGAATGGCGGGCCACACTTCTTAGAAATTTCATTTCATTATTCTTTTTAGTTGCTCGATTTATAGACCAATTTTCTGAACCATAATTTAATAATGTTTTGTAACATTTTAATTGTGTTCAACGCTGCGCTTTATTTCTTGAATTTTATTTCAAGCATCTTGTACTTTTAGATATGACGTACTGCAGCCTAAATACGAGAGTTGGAAAGAAATAAGTGCCAACACTGTTTTATCTCCTCGCAGGGACTTTTGTTTGAGCTACGGTTGGCAACACGTGTATAAGGTTGGTGGGGCTACACAACTCGGGTAGCAGTGTTAGTGTAGGTGCTACAGTGACAGGAGTGGCTTGTATTGAACGTAAGTGATCAACTCTCACTGCCCTAAAGGGGATATTTACCAAGTTCAAAATGGATAAAGATCGCATTGGAAAAAAAAGCCAAGGAATGTAACTTTGGTCTACATGAAACAAGTGGGAATGAGGCTATGCTATACCGGACTGTGGTACGTTGGGTTGCAGCTTTTATTGCAGGACGTGATAGTATGCATCACGAATCAGGTGGAGGTCAACATGGGGTCGAAAACAGCGTCAAAGCACACCTGCTCATTTTGTGTGGTTATCTCTTTTAAAGGCCATAGTTTTAAAATTGTTCTTTGAAATTGTGAGATTATATGTCTCCGTGAACATTTGTAATTGGCAAGATTCTCTCTGTAAATCGTCCTAGTATTCCACTATTAATATATATAAAGTATAACGTTTAATTAAACTAGGGGTCTCTCAGGCCCTTAGCGACCAACTAATGTACTTTCAGTTGAACTGTTTCCCTTCAACAGATCCTTGATTACACACAATTTAACATATCCACGATTTTAATATAGAACTGCAACGGGGCAAAGCTCTCTAGTATTGTGAACTACGCAACGACTGCTCTAAGATATAGAAAATCCCAGGTCATCCCTCTCTCATCGGTGTCCACGTTTTGCTGCTTGGTGATAACTTTGTCTATCTCTGACACAGAGTTAACTTTTAGAAGTAACTTCTCAAGTAGCAGGTAATAATTCTCCCTCTTGCTGAAATCTTTGCAGCAAACACAAAGATTGTAATTGCTTACGTGAAGGTTAGCATTCCAATTTCCCCCCCTCCCTCTGTCTTTCCGTCCCATCTCCCCCTCCACCGGTCTTCCTCCCCTTTCACTTTAATTAATTTCCTGCTCACAGATTATAATCAAGCAAATTTAATTAACTTGAGTTAATACCACAATGGAGGTACCAACGAGAAAACTACAACTACAAATTTGTCTCCCGTCAAAAGCTTGAGGCCATACGGTGTGTTAAACATCACACCACTATCAACCGCGTCAACCATATACTCCACACTTAACCTCTGTCGTTTGTTACTCTGTGGATAAGCGCATTTCGAGCGCCTAATATGTATGTCTACTTCTGGCGTGCTTTAGATTACAGTGGTAATCCAGGAAGTATCGGCCGTTTGGCATTAATAAGCTTTTTAAAAATCTGATTTGTTACAATTACATTATTTTCTCTACCGTCAAACATTCATTATTCTTATGAAGGCTTATATTTCTGTCGTTTATTACTATGTGGGTCGTATTTGGATCACCTAATTTGCATACCTGCTTTTGGCTTGCTTTAGGTTACGGTATCTGCAAGAATAGTGTAAGCAAGTATCTATCTGATAGATACCACACAGTCGATAGAATTCGAACCTGGAACCTCACGAACGCGAGCCAGGCACGGTACCCTGGAGTTGTGTCGCTCTTTTAAAAACAGTGTTAAGTTGCATAAACCATATTTATAGTTAGGCTTATTGTACGAACCTTAACGTTGCCCTCTGAACTTTACCGCAGAGTTCATCATTCCGAATAAACAGACTGTTTTTAGATCTCGGTAATCCCTAAAAAATAAATTTGTGGTTTAGTGGTTCTTTTTGTGTACATAGTTGCGTGCGGTAATGAATTTAAATATATTGTTTTGCGGTTCTCTTGAAATAAACATAGAAACAGAGTTAACTACGTGCAGGTCGTAAATCTTGTTTATTGGCTAGGAATATCCACAGCCTGAAATAGCAACATAAGTTTGCCTCTGGTTTGACCTTTAACCCTTCCGCTTTTCCAGTTTATCGTTTTTATTTCACAGCCCCCGGAGATTGCTCACAGAACGTTGGTTTATCAAGTAAATACCATTGTGTTTTCAGATTACCTTTAAACTTCGTGTTGTATACATTTTTTATTCGTTAATCTGTGCTTCCTAGCTATGTTTTTTACAGCACAGAGACTGTTTATTTTGTACGGTCAAGTTCAGTTAGTTCCCAATAACCGTTGGAATACTCTTCTTTATAATGTACGGTTACGGACAAAAAACTTTGCCCATATAGCTCCAAAAAACTACTGTAGAATTTTACCATGTCATGCCCTTGTATTTCTTTCTCTATTTCATACATAGAGACTTAAATTATCAACGAACTATCACTGGTCATTTGCTTTGTAAAAGTCATTCCTTTGTTTAGTCAGTGTCACCAACTGCATCCTGTAACTGCTGAAAAACAATTTATTAAACATTACAATCAAAATAGCGCTATATTTCAGATTGACAACCGTGTTTTTAACAAATTTTCTTTTAATAATTAATGTCTTTCCAGGACAAATGTATAGCATTCAGTGACTCATACAGGCATAAGGTATATAACTGCATATACTTTTACTGGTAACTGAGGATAGGCAATGTTTAATATTTGCTTCATTAGTGAACTTGTAATAATACTTATAAGTTATAAGGACTATGGAGGTTGGTTGGTGTCTCTGAGAAGGTGCGGCACAGAAGGGATGACTCAATTTGGGCAGTGCTTGTGATAACGAATGGTGTACCGGAGCCGAGCTCTAACGCTTTCTGCAAGGTCAGTGACCTTGCTCTATCTAGGCCAGTAATCATGTATCGAGGTATGAAGCAAAACGGATATTATATGCGCCGGCTGTTATTTCGCAGCACAGTTACCACCATGTAAAAAAACATCAGTAGTAAAAACTGTTTAATTGGTTTGTGGGAAAACGAAACAACTGACATACCGAAATATATACATACTGAGGTTTATCAAAATATCCGCACTTATGCCCATAATAGTCTAATAGGAAAAAACTGGGATTCAGCTGCAAATTATGTAATCTTTAACTTAAAAATTGTGATTTTAAAATTAACGTAAACTGACCTTTAAGAATTAATTTTGTGCCTTTTTACTTTCTGTAGCATACACTAGCAGGCAGTGTAAATATTGAATTGCATCCAAAAATTCCATACTGAGATTTCATTGAAAAAGTAAAAAAAAATCGTTTTTAGAAAAAGGTCCGTCTAAACAGTACAGCTCTAAGACGAAAAAATGGTTAAATATCAAACCCTCTGCCGTGGTGCTGTTGCGACGCTCGCCGATGCTTCCAACCCTCAAAGAAACCTAACGAGATGAAGGGTGAAATGATGATTAATGAAAGGAAATGGAGGGACAGGAAATTCGGAGGGTATTGAAATTCTTACCAGCATTCACATGTCGAACCGGGGAAACCTCCGAAAAAATGCAGTGTGAATTTAACTCAAACAGTACAATGTTTGTACTGTAATTGGTGTAATTGAGAAACACATGCAGCTGTAATCCTGCCACAATGTCTTCTCTCCCTTAATGAACGATGCTCGCGGCACGCACATAGGGAATACCTAAAACAGATTGTCGGCCTATATCCCCCTACTCTTTGAGCGGTGCTAAGTGGGAAATAAAAAGCAAATGGCTCTGAAACAACTGCCTAGTGAAAATTAATGTGCCTTCTTCTCGTTCTTTTTAAAAAAGAGTAACAGGGTGTTTCGAACGTGGGATTCATTGCCCTTCGGTGTATCATATTCTTCCCTGCTAGGTTAACAAAATTATTCTTTTTCTCTATTTTAATCTCTTTAAGGGTAGATGCATTTTTATTTTGTTGTTTGATGACGCTATCAATTGCTAGGATCGCATCAGCGTCACCAGTGTGCCGGAATTTCGTCCCACAGGAGTGATTTCACATACCAATAAATCTACTGACATGGTGCACACTTAAAAGACTGTCCGTCTGGACTAGATTTGAACCCATGGCCTTGGGATCAGTACAACAGCGCCTAACCAACTGACCGACAGGGTAGATGCAGCTAAAAGTTTTAAAAAAATGACATGTTTTATTTCTTTCATTCAAAATAGTTTACAATATTGGGGATAGGTACATTCCTGAAGTTTCACAATTGTATCATCTCTACAAATATTAAAAATGGTTTAAATATCAATAAATGTTCTGTGCCACGCCTTTAGTTCCTCTTTAAAAGAGTTTGCATTTTTTTTTTTTTTTTTTTAACTTTCTCTACTGTAACGGAAGTATTGTATTTTACCCAAAAATTCGGTGTCGAAATTTCACCGAAAATTAGTTTTGAGACCTGAATAAAAAAAAGCATTTTTAGAAAAAGGTCCGTGTGTGTGTGTGTGTGCGCGCGCGCGCGTGCATGTCTGTGTGTCTGTGGTTAGCATAACTAAAAAACGAAAACTAGGTTAAAAAGCAAAGTTGGTATTTAAATTTAAAGTCTTTCAAGGCTGCGACACGAAGATTTTGAAGAAAACAGTCCCATCCTAAACTACCCTTTACATGGAAAATGTTGATTTTCTTGAAAATGGTTCTTTTGCATAACTGGTAAACCGTTAGAGATAGACCAAATCATGCTACACAAAAAATGTAGATCTTGCTAAAATACACAATTTATACCTAAATAAATTTTCTTATAGGATGAACCATTTCGGAGATATTCCTTGTTATGTATGAGTTTTGAAAACTTAAAACTTTCGTGAAATGGAACATCGCTGTTCACTTTTTTATATTTTAAGTGTGCAAAGAGAACGGAATCTCAAAGCTTTAAAACATTTGACTATCGCACAAAGCCTACTGTATTCTAATATTCCCCTTGCACCTACAAGGAAATAAGCAATAAGATAATTTGTACAAATGTTTATCTCAACTAACACGAAGAAGATATAGGAATAAGAGTTTGTAAGAATGGTTAATACAAAAGTAGAGAAAGTCATGTGAGTGCAACACATTAGATTTTTTATATGCAGTTACAACCTCTGCGCTGCTTCCAGGTGCAACATTTCGTTTCTCCCATACGATACGTTCCTTTATCTTCCTTTTTTATATATTTTTTATCTTTGTTGTATATTCAAGATAAGCCATAAAAATTTCAAAGAAGTATCTCACGTATATTTTCAGAAAATGCACATTATTGCTTTTTAGATAGCAATAGCAAAGTATCAAAAATTCTGAGAAAATCACAAAGTATGTAAACAGTGATTAGTAATTAGCGTACCTAATTTAGGTTTTATAAGTTAGAAAATGTAGCAGTTATAAATACTTTTACAAGTTGATATTTTTTTATCTACGGCAGCCAAAACTAGATTACGCCTGGGCGACTCGCGGGATATCTCGATCAACTTTTATTTTTTTACTTGCTAAACAAACAGTTATCAGTGCAAGGCCGTGAGCAGGCTGCACTCAGTTGCCCAGCCCTGAACTCGATGGTCATATCACTACGGAAGTGTTAGGACAAGGTCTCTCAGGGTCATGCAACGCTGCAAGACCTCGGTGCAAATGTCCTTTCGGTCTTTTTCTCATTGTTCACAAACTTTAGAGGCGTATTGTTCTTAGCTAATATCTGAGAAACGAAAATTGTGCAGTTGAAGTACCATAACAAAAAATGAAATTGAAGTTATGCAAGTTCACTGGCAAAGATAACTAAACAGAAAGAATAAGTAATGTTTTTTGAAGATACATGTTCATAAGAGAAGTACGTATGTATCTAAGTGGAAAGTTGTGTTTCTAACAGCCAGTGTTTATGCATGACCGCGAGCACTCAGGCATTTCGTTTACAGAAACAGATATTTCTTGGTGCACGTGAATAGCGCAAGGGCAAACTTCCGTTCTTCTGTTAAGACGCATATTCCGTCCAAGGACCGACCGACCGACCGCCTTTGGCTCAGCTCTTAAAAGCTTTGATTGTTAGAGAAACAAAAACATACTTTCTGGCGTGCGCATTTATGTTATAAAGCTGTATGCACTTAAAGGAGCAGCCCGCGAGAAAGAAAGAAAAAAATATAAGTTGGCTTTAAACAGATTTTCACTTTCTCTTCTGCTTGTTGTGTCTACTGAAAACTTAGAAACTAGCCGGAATACTCGGCGCTGAAAATTGTATCCCTAAAACTTTTAGAGTTATATTGGATACTATAAAGAACCCAAAATAAGTAAATAATAACACTGGGAAGACAATACGGAAAGGCACAGTTGAACAAAAGTGAGTAGAGAGAGAGCTGTGAATGTAAGATGTTGCATTTCTCTGTCAGTTGTATGAATTCTTTGTGGAGGAGCGAGTAGAGAAAGAAATATGATAGTGTTTCATAAAGAAAACGTCGGTAAACATAGCCACGTGAATGTAATGCGTGTCATTTCTATTTCAAACATATGGAAAACTGTATGAGTGGTTTGTAGAAGAAGGAATAGAGAAAGAAGTGTGATTGTATTTCATAAAAGAAAACCGTATAGAGAAAATGTGTGATTCTAATGTGTTAAATTTCTATTTCAATCATAAATAAGTGTATAAATGGTATGTTGAAGGGGAATAGAGAAAGAAATGTGATCGTGTTTCGTTAATAAAAAGTGAGTAGAGAAAACCCTATGAATGTAATACGCAGCATTTGAATCTCAGTCACAGGAAACTGTATGAATTATATGTTGAAGGGCGAGTAGGGAAGGATATGTGAACTTAATATATAAAATAAAAGTGAGTACAAAAAGCCATGTGAATATAAATAAATGCAAAGATGAAAAAGAAACTATTGTCAACATAAATGGATTTCTTAGGGAGATTTGCAATGAAATCTAGGTTTCGCGAACCTTCTCGTAATAAGCCCTACCTTTGAATGTTTTCGAACTCTATAAATGCGTGTTTGCTCTTAGCTGCTTGTTGTCGCGTATTGCGTAGCAGCGTAGTGGTGTAAGGTACCTGAATTTTGCTCCTTCTTTGAGGGGCGCGTGACAATACGTTTTGTTTTAAATATTGCTACCATTGTTTTTAAAAGAGGCATTGAAATTTAAAAAATCGCATGTGTTGCATTCACATAACTTTCTCTACTCTTGTACTAACCATTCTTACAAACTCTTATTCCTACATCTTCATTAATGTTAGTAGAAATAAAATTTGCAACAATTATCTTATTGCTTATTTCCTTGTAGGTACAAGGGGAATACAGTAGACTGAGCGATAGTCAAATCTTTTAGAGCTGGTCGCTATATAAATTCCAGTCTCTTTGGACGATCAAGAGATAAAGAAGTAAATAAATGTATTTTTATTCAGGGCTCTTCAAAACATATTTGCGGTGAAATCTCGACGTCTAAAACTACAAATTGAATTTAATTTCGCCTGGGATAATTATGTAGTTGACAGAAGTTATATTTTCCTTGCAGCGTATAGTCGTCCTTTAGGAATATGACGACTCAGATTCCTCTGGTGCTTAATAGAAGCTGCTAGATGTACCCTTTTTAATTATTTAACACTTGACAAAGCAGATCCTATTCATTGTTATTAACCTCTGAGAGAAGTGGCGTAAAAGCCTTTGTGCTACATCCATTTGTACTGCCACGCTTGAAGAACTTTGTGAAATATAATAACGCGTGCAGCTCTTTGTCTAAGAACCAGGCGCTCTCTAGTGTAAGAAAACTAACGTTATGTTAAATAGACGGTAGATAATATACACTGAAAAAGTCCAAATTCCTTTATTTCTGGCACCAGTGTTAGAAAATAAGTGACTTAATTAAAATCACATTTTAAACTAAATTAGAGAACTATTTAGAATAAATCGAGTGTATCCTTTTAAAGCTGACATTTTGAAGATAAAGTATATTCAAAAGCTTGAAGAAGAATATTTTTATACATTCTTAGTTGCGAACTACGCAGATCTTCAAAGCATCGCAGTACCCGACGTAAATGCCGCTGTTTGCCTGGCCGCAGGTTTTGCTCCCGGCGAGATGGGTGAGCGGGTCAAACTCATGCATTTTTGAATGGGTATAAACAACAGGGCCGTGTCCCTAAAAAAATTGCCATTAATATTTCATGAACCACGTTTTTCATTATAAAGTGAGACCAACACAGATACAATCTACCTTATATTCTTTGGAAACGATTTTAGCTGTATTTGACTTCAAAAGGACTTCACGAAATTAGAAACAAATTGGTTATTTTAAAATGTTATTGCGAGTGATTTCACAGCCGCTATTACAGGGCTCTGAAAAAGGATATTTTGTGAAATTGTTTTATTACATATTTGCTTGTAGTTACATTAGAAATGGTGGAATATAGTAGACAAAAGTGGTCGCTGCTTAGTCTTATTGCGTTCTCTTTGCATGAACAAGACATAAAAACTCTACTCGAATAAAGCACGCTAAATATTGACACCTGGTGCACAACCGAAATGTGTGCTCTACCCAGGGAAAGGGCGACGAGGTGACCCTTGCGTTCCACGCAACAACTTCCAACTCCCAGAGCGCAAGCAACTATGCCATCTGTCCGCCTTCGCCCGAATGTTCCACGCTACCAACTAATCCTAAAGATGACAAGGGAGGGAAATGAAAAATGCAGGGAAAGTAATCTGTGGAGAAGAGATTATTGCACCCCAGCATTCGCCTAACTGACATGGGGAAAATGTCACAGTGCGCGACCACTAGGGGATCGAACCTGCGACCTCCCGAATGCGGGCCACAGAAGTTACCGCCTGATACACACCGCTCGGTGAAAGCTAACGTAGTCTACACTTGTGACATCTAGGATAACCTACGGTAGCTTTACAACTACGTACATCCACCCCTTTCACTCATCTTTCGCTAGTTGTCCGCCGGAGGTGCTGGTGGTGAGCTCGCTTTACAGCACTGACGTCAAGAACAGACAACTGACTGGCGGGAAGATCTGAAGATTTAGTATTGGAGGTTTTAACTTAGTGGTGGCCATAGCAACCAGCTATTCCTAGTAAACATCTGAACAACATAAAAAACAGCTTTATGTGTGTGATAGTAGCATACAGGGTTGGATGAAAATCAATTTGACCTGGAAGAAAGATATGGTAGACAAAGTAATTTCTTGTAGCTCGCTACCGGCAAAAGAGTGCTTTCCGAGGAGATTATAGTGTCTGATAGGGGTTGATTGGTACGACGGGGCGTGTTTGCAGACTACAGGAAGTAAATACGGGCACTTGGTGAAGAGTCAAGGAGAGAACAAACAAGCATCTGGCAGCTATAAAAGGAACAAATAACCTTCCTGCTTTCAGCGTTAATTATTTTTTCTATGTTTTAAGGGATGTTTCGTAGTAACTCCATAAATTGTCACAAACCGTAGACAGAAATAAACTATAGCTTTTTATTGGATTAGTACCTTCTAGATCACGTTTTATTTCGTCATCCATTGCGTTAATAAATTAATCTAAAAATACTGCTAGAAGGGTAATTTTTAAAAGCTCTCCCTACCCTTTACGTGGAAAATTTTTCAAAAATATTCACTTTCTCGAAAATGGCTGTAACGATTTTGATTAAAATGCAATATGTTTAAGATATTTCTATGGAAAATTAGATGTATATCTTGAATTTGTTGGCTATAGCCGATGTAGCCCTGTTTACTCTGGATTACCGTGGCGCCAGCTTGCTGGAGTCAGCTTGTGGTACCTCGCCCCTTAATGTGTAACCTATAGGAATTTTGTAATTAGGTAATACCTATCGCCGTATTAGTTTAAGCAGAGGATATTGGGAGGATCGCAGGCAGGTATTTCAGAAGGCAATGTAGCAACGCCGATCTATCGATCGATCGATCGATCGGGTGTTCCAAGTTTCAGATTCTGGCAGCATCTCGTGGAGTGCAAATATCCATTGCGGCATATGACATGCACTTTATGGTGAGTGTATAAACAGCTCATCTCGTGCTGGAGGGTCGGGGGGGGGGGGGGCTGTTTTCTTACCCCCACACCTAGAGGCAAGCTACAGAGTTTCCTTCTAGAACCATACCACCTCAGACTAACCATAAAACAGTTTTAGGTCAAACATTCACACTATGACCAATGCCCCTCTCGGGAGGGGTGAGATGAGAGGGTTGATCCATTGATAGACTTGTTACTACTTGGCTAAGCGAACAAGTGCATTAACGTTCCTGAATTTTTATCAATTATTTTATAAACAATGACAATAATTGCAAGTGATTATTTGCATTGATAGCTTATGTGGTTAGGTCTATAAGAATTATTTCATCCAGCACTAAAATAATAATGTGTGTACAGGTCGCGCATTTGTTCTTGAACGAATGACCTTCAGTGAAGACACAGTAAGCTAGCCTACCATTACTAACATGTCAGTAAACAGTTTATGTTGTGATCATCTATTGTAATAATAGTGTAAAACTACAAGACAACCAACAGAGGGAATCGTAAGAACGTCAGAAGAGCGTGTTACTCGATGAGATTGGCCGCGTGTTTCGTTATGGTGTGTGATTTTAGTGCCTCTATGGCTGAGTTCAGTTGCCGGAAAACGAGCACTCCAGAAAATGAGCTTTGCTATTCTCAGCATTGCGGTCACCGCCCGGGGTGTGTGTGTGTGTGTGTGTGTGTGTGTGTGTGTGTGTGTGTGTGTGTGCAGAGGACAAAACCCCTTGTATGTTCTTTGTTTTTGATCACTTTAATGCTCATTATAAGTTGCCGCCGCTCGCACGCCCGCCGGCGTTTGCTTTCCTCTGACACTTTGACTTGCAAGTTACGTAAACGAGCAGATATATTATCATAACTGGAGCTGTTTTTACTACGTGGTAATAAATTATAGCATACTAGCTGTACCCGGCATGGGTTTCAGTGCTACCTAAAAAATCTTATGTAGGTATTGCACTCACATGACTTTCTCACTTCTTAGAAACCTTTATTCATTTATCTTCTTCGTGTTAGTTGAGATAGACATTTCCAGAAATTATTTTATTGCTTATTTAATTATAAATGCAAGGGGAATATTAGAATACAATAGGCTTTGAGCGATAGTCAGATGTTTTAAAGCTTTGAGATCCCGTTCTCTTTGTACGCTTAACAGATAAAAAATGAACAACAATGTTCCATTTCACGAAAGCTTGTTTTCCAAAATTCACACAAATAACAAGAAATATCTCTGAAATGGTTCACCCTACAAAACATTTTATTTAGACATAAACTGTGTTTTAGCAAGATCTACATTTTTGTACAGTAAAATTTTGTCTATCTCTTACGGTTTACCAGTTATGCAAAAGTCATCCAGAGTGAACAGGACTAAGGATGTAGCCAGAAAATTCAAAATATATATTTCATCTGTCATAAAAATATCTTAAATATATACCATTTTAATGAAAATCGTTAGAACCATTTTCAAGCAAATGACTATTTTAGAAACATTTTCCATGTAAAGGATAGTTTAGGGTAGAGTAATTTTCTTCAAAATCTTCGTGTCGCATCCTTAAACGACATTAAACTTAAATACTAACTTTGGTTTTTAACCGACTTTACGTTTTTGAGTTATGCTGTCCATAGACTGACACACACACGCACACACACACGCACATACACACGCACACACACACACGCACACGCACACACACACACACACACACACACACACACACACACACAGCAACGGACCTTTTCTAAAAATAGTGTGACATCTCCATATGGAAATTTTATGTAGTTACTGTAGCTAAGCAGTTGAAAAACTAAAACCAAAATATTCCTCTACACGCTAAAAGAAGTAACTTCCACATGGTAATTTTGTTATTGTGATGCCCGAAAAGCTTTATAGAGCATCCTTTAATGCTCTATTGAAAAACAGTGTAACAAAAAGTTGACGACCGCGCGCCGAAATCGCACTCGTAAAGTTGAGAGTTTCTTGCACAGCAGCACTCCTGATGGGCGTTACGTTTATGCATAAGCTAGTGGGGTAGATTGTGACAGCGTTTTCTACTCTGCGAGAGGTCGCTGTTTACTGTGCGGGGCTGCGCGTATCAACATGGTAAACACACACCTAATGCACGTCTTTCCGCCTTTTTCACCTATACCCACTATTCTCAAGCAAAATATGAACTTTATTATTGTACTCAATTTCCGATATTTTCTTTGACAAAATACATTCAAGAGGTCGCGAGTTCAAATCATTTGACCATCATTTCAGTCATTCATGTCCGATATGTCATTCCGTTGGAGCACCTTAATAATATATAACCTGTATAATATCATATATGTACAAAAAATACAGTACAATTGCTTTCTTACTTTATTTTGCTCCAGAACTTTTGCACAAATACACAGTTTTCGTTTTCTGACATTAACACAGTCTTTAGTCTTTCGTGCTATTACAACTCACAACTGTTTTCTTCTCGTAGCCTTGACTCACTCCTTTCACAGTCGTTATTTCATTTGTCTCTCATACAGCTGACAATAAAATCACTCAACACTCACAATTGCTTCGCTATTTTCTTTACGACGCACACACACACAAACACACACACACATACACACAAACTAAAATTCAACTGACTCCTGTTCTGTAACTCAGTAACTCTGCTCGTTGCTTCGCCTCCTTATATAGTGAAGATGACGTAACACGGGCCTTTCTAGAACGTCTACAAATACGTCGGCTGCCGGAACCTCCTCAAATAATCTCGAAAATAGCAGTAGTCCATTTCATAAGCATACGCTGCTAAGGTTTATTTTTCCATGAACAGCAGGATAGATTTGCATGGTTATCAAAGGGTCGACAAGCACGGTAATTCCGACCGTGTTGCTTTTAGAGTATATATATTTTTAAATATATATTTTGAAATGTCTCTAAAGAAATACAAGGCTCTTGGGCAAGTACAACCTGAGTCTAAACGTTACATTATCCAACCACGGATAACGCCGGGTATTTCAGCCAGTTAGTTTACAAAGAAACGCCTCCATTAAACATTTAACAGTTGTCTGGTTGCCTAGAGAACGCTGTTTGACGTTGAAGATAGTTGTTAGTGTAATTATTATTAGACGTTAACATAACTGACAGGTGCAGGCATTTTATTAAGCAAACCGAGGCAAGTCGAGCAATGAAAGAAACACGAAGATTAGGGAAGACACGTTAGCTCGCGTCGCAACACTTTTCCGTCGCATTAACGCCAAGACGTGAATGTTTCTTGAGGAAATCCGTTTTCCTCAACACATTCCTTTAACAAATATTTTCCGCGGCGTAACCTTCCAGCTGGATTTCTGTGACGTGTATAAATGTGACGAAGCGGCAAAGAAGCATAGGGTGCCCATAAATATAAAAGTAACAACAAACGCACATTTAAAAAAATCTGATGTCTTGCACTCATATGACTTTCGCTACTTACATACTCGCTAATCCACTAACTGACATACTCACTCGGTTCGCTATACTATATCGTCTGTTTCCATTGCAAATTACCACTCAGTTCCAGAATTTTTGAGAAAGCGAAACGTCTAGAAGATTCTGGCTATCCGGCGATAGTGCTTATAATGTTTACATACTTTGGACTAACGCATTGCTTGTCTGTCTTGGATTCTGACTGCTCGGCGCCGATCTACGGATAATCTTGCGTCATATCTACCAGTTCACAATATATCCATGTGAAAATGACAGTATATATTTCCTAGGAATAGCATCTGCACTCTGAATGATTTTTGCATAAGTGGTAAAAGTAAAATATACACAAAATCTTACTACACAAAAATTGTAGATGACGTTAAAACACCCAATTATGCCAAATAAGAATAGTAATTATAGTAATAATTGTTATTTTTAAGCAGCTAGCCATTTCCGAGATATTCGTTATGTTTGAATTTTCAAATTCTTATACCTTTCTCAAAGAGAACGTATTTTTATTTATTTTTATTTAATTTTTTTATGACTTGTCTATGCAAACAGAATGAAATTTCAAAGCTATCACATAGCTACCAGCTCTTTTAAAGCCTGATTATCGGTTAATGTAATCAATGAACTGTGCAAAAGTAAACTGAAATTTTATCTTGGTTATTTGAGGTGGATGGAATAACAGGGCTTTGTAGGATTTCTTTTTTGACTTTTTTAGAAAAGTGAGTTGAGAAAGTGATGTGAACGAAACATATTAGATATTTTTTCAAAAAGAAGAGATTATGATTACAATTATGCTGTGGAACAAACACTCAAAAAAGTTGCCAAAGCAGGCCCTAAATATCATTTTGTACATCCCTGTCAAGTTTCATGTTGTTAATGTTTCATCAGATAGATGTAAAACCAGAAAAGCATGTGCCTTTACTGTATGTATAAACCACTCTGGGCAAGGCATCTCTGTCTGTTTGGTTATGAAACATAACGTTTGTTTTGTGCCAAAAAGAAACACCTCAAAGATAAAATTCATAGAAAGGAGCACACATTTTTTAATTAAAAGGTTACACGTTCACACCAAAAGCATTTCCACGAACTTTTTACAAGATTTGCTTTAGGCCGCTATTCTGATGCTCGTTTTAACCCCATTTCGCTGACATGGATTACGTCTGTTCTTGTCAGACGATTTCTCTGATATTCTGCCTCGTTTATCATGTATGTGTAATACTTTGTAAAACGAAACTTCGCAAATATCTCTGAAATAAAACTGGAAATGGGAGCGAGGCGTTATTTTGATATTGAAATAATATAATATAATATAATATAATATAATATAATATAATATAATATAATATAATATAATATAATATAATATAATATAATATAATATAATATAATATAATATAATATAATATAATATAATATAATATAATATAATATAATATAATATAATATAATATAATATAATATAATATAATATAATATAATATAATATAATATAATATAATATAATATAATATAATATAATATAATATAATATAATATAATATAATATAATATAATATAATATAATATAATATAATATAATATAATATAATATAATATAATATAATATAATATAATATAATATAATATAATATAATATAATATAATATAATATAATATAATATAATATAATATAATATAATATAATATAATATAATATAATATAATATAATATAATATAATATAATATAATATAATATAATATAATATAATATAATATAATATAATATAATATAATATAATATAATATAATATAATATAATATAATATAATATAATATAATATAATATAATATAATATGTCAGGAGTGGGATTTGTGAAATTGTCAATTGCTATAACACATTACCCATCCTAAGCTGTTATTCGCATTTGAAACAAAATTATTACTCTAAACTAAACTAAACTAAACTCCAGCGCGACAGCCCACAAGGGGCCAAGGCCTACCGCCCAGCCGCTGCGTCCCCCACCTCTGCCCACTACAGGCGACATTGGTGAGGTGCAGTATTGGAGGGTGGGACGTGGTCAGCGCCCCGAGCCCTCCCGGCCAGTTATGCAGTCTTCTAGACCTGGGGCCGCTACTTCTCCATCAAGTAGCTCCTCAATTGGTCCCCCCGGGACCTAACGAGGCTGAGTGCACCCCGTACCAGACCTCCCAGAGGGGATAAAATGCCCATGCTGGTACCGGGGATCGAACCCGGGTCCTCCGTGCCAGAGGCAAGCGCGCTACCAACTGTGCTACGGAGGCGGTCAAAGTATTAGTCTGTTACTTGCTAAATTCTAATAATTCTCTCCTCTTTCTAATTTTCAGAATTGGCAAGGTGCATATTTGCAGGCAGTCCTCTGATTTCCAATTATCTGAGCGTTGAGCCAATGCGTTTCTGTTGGCTGAGTTAGCCAAACGCCTAATTGCCTTAGATACACTGTCTCATATGGCCCTTTCGTGAAATACATATAGAAAATTAAAGTTATGTAAATAGCTAACTGCACATAATTCTGCAAAAATGAATTAGGAAAATATTTTCATATTAAGTTACTTTTCAAAGAGAGAGTACAAATAATGCAGTTTTAGTCGAATAGCACCACCAATTGACGAACATGAAAATAGTTTCTATTAACTGACGACGATGGCGCTTGTTTGTTATGGTTACGTTTATTATGTAAGCTAGTAAACTGTTCTATGATAAAGCAAAGAACTTTGAGCTTCTGTTGTGCTAAAGGCTGGCTTATAATAGTTACATTTCAAGGTAAAATATGTTTTATAACAGAAATGTGTCAAAAACTCATCTTTACACTCAAAATTAAGCACAATACTTAGAACTGCTACAAAGAAAGCGCTTTCTATGCACTACTAGTGTCATCTGTTGTACTTTGTATGATCGCATTTTTATAGCCGTTATTTTACTTTTGTCTTTCTTCCTCAGTGTCCATGATTCACTTCCGTAAAAAAGCTCAGGTCGTGCCGAGGTCTTATACAAGCTGTCTTTTACTAGGGCAGGTTTCATAATGTTATTGCACTTGGTAATTTTCTGCCAAATGTCGTTAAAAACGATAATGTGTAACCAAAATATGTGAAATAACTTACTCTCTCTAATATTTCTCAATCTAAACATTGTTCGCTAGGAAATTTTTTAAAATTAAATACTGAACGTTATAATTAATCTCCTGAAAGCATGTAATTCTCTTCACTTTCCGATATAATGAAAAGTGCAGAGTTGTAGCGTTAAGATTTGTGTTGGTTGCAGTGGTAAGTGCCTGCTGTCTGCCATATTTCAATGGAAACCAATCTGCCGAGCCAAATAGCATCTAAACTACACATATGAGCACAGTAACTACCACATAAAACAGAAAGAAATGAAAATGAACAGCAAACACTACACAGGAAAGCACTTGGGGGTTCCCTGCAGGCCTACCAACCGTGTTTACAGCCCGGGGCGGAGCGGGGCTGTGCGAGGCGAGGCGAGGCAAGGCGAGGCGAGGAAATGCTCAAGCCCCTCTCAGGCTAGGCAACCTTAATTACTTTCATCGACAGGTGCACGTTAGCTTACAGAAGCAATGAATTTAATCTCAGTCGACTTTCAACTTACCGCGTGTCCCATTGGTTTAAGGTATTTAAATGTGGTACTTTGTACGCCTGGAAATCACACAGGCCGCAGTTTAAAGCACCGTGTGCAAAGGCATTAATTAAAAATCTTATGTCTAACACTCATATGGGTGTCTCTACTCACCTCTTCACAATATTTAAAGCGATAGTGAAATCCTTCCGTTCTCTTTGCGTGGTACACGACAATAGCTTCGTATTTTAAAAAATGTGACTATTTTAAAATGCAAACCAGTCTGTGGATACTATAACTCAAAAAGGAAAAGTCGGTTAGAAACCAAAGTGGGTATTTAAGATTAATGTGTAACGTAGGACATTAAAATATTTTATAAATTTTTTAAACTTGAAGTAGAGTGGAGTAGAAATAGTGGCATGAAAGTTGAGTTGGTATAATGGTAGCAATTGAGGTGCTCGTATGAATATTTGCAACTCGCCACCGCCCGTTTCTTAAAACATACGTACATGTTAATTATGTTGTTCCTCGCTGGTAGACATTTTAAAGGACGCCCGTTTGATTACCTGCAGACCAGTGCAGATAGACTATTAACAGTGTGGCAGATCTCGCCAACTGTTCGGAAACTAATCTCTTAAGAAGATTTTCACCACGTTCCATATTCATTGCACACACTCTGAAAGGTTTAACGAGCCCGGGGAAGAAGCCCTTGTCGTTACATGTGTTTATGACACTGTCTATAAAGTTACATCGGACTTTACATCGATCTCTTCTTGCTACCAGTTACACTTTCATGACATTCTCTACTCACTCTTCTACAACACCTTAAAAACACTTATTATTCTATTTAATTCATGTTATCCGAGATAAACATTTTTAGAAAATGTTTTATTACATATTAGCTGAAAACCCCCGCGTTGGGTGTGATTTGACGAAAAGTGAGTAGAGAAAACGGTATGAATGTACGAGTAATATAATTGTCGTAATATAATTGGTTGCATTGCTCTTCATACATACACAAAAGTATGTAGAAGTGGTAGTAGAGAATTAAATGTGTTTCGTCATACAAAACTGGGTAGAGAAAACCGCGTGAGTGTAATACGTCGCATTCCTATTTCAGTCATTGAAAATTATTTCTGCTCATCCTTAAAAATGTGAAAACAGTTAATAAGCATTTGTGTTAAAAATCCGGGCCTTACTGATCATGCAGAATCCCAGGTTAAAGTGTGGGCGAAGCAGGAACGCTGTCAGAAGCCTTTGGCCATTGAGCACGTCTGATTGAAATGAAGGTGTACCAAGTGGTTCCCCCCACAAAAAAATTCACTTCGACATAAATTGTGTTTTAGCAAGATTTACATTTTTTGTAGAATAAGATTTGGTCTATCTCTTACGGTTTACGAGTTATTCAAAAGTCACCCAGAATAAACAGGACTACATAGGCTATAGCCAGAAAATTCAAAATATACAATTCATTTGTCGTACAAATATCTTAAACATATGCCATTTTAATCAAAATCGTTACAGCTATTTTCAAGAAAATCAAAATTTTCCATGTAAATGGTAGATTAGGGTGGGACTAGTTTCTTCAAAATCTTCGTGTCGCATCCTTTAAAGACATTAAACTTAAATACCAACTTTGGTTTTTAACCTACTTTTCCTTTTTGAGTTGTGCTGTCCTCAGACTGACACACACACACACACACACACGCGCGCGCGCGCGCGCGCACACACACACACACACACACACACACACACACGGACCTACGAGTAGAGAAAGTGAAAATAGGTTCTTACATTAAACAAACAATTTAAAATCGCCCATAGTGTCCATACGTTTTATTCTATGCATGCTAAAACGTTCACTAAAGCTCGATATAGCTATATCCTATGGCCCCACCATTTTGATTTAACCATGTCAATCTAATAAAAGAAATGAAGGATATTCTCATTGCTCGCTGTAATACCAGAATCTGTCACCACTAATTATAGCCATTGTATTGAATCATGAATTAATAAAGAATTAATTTTGCCTTTTCGTTTGAACTGTCTCCATTTCACGTCATCTATTTTTGTTGTAGATTTGTCCTGCACATTTTTAATCTTCGACTGCATTATTACCAAAGCCCTTCTCTGGACAATAAACTGGAATGATGCAATTGTTATCTGCAATGTGTGCTTAATTTGATGTGCAAAAGGTTTTTTACCTCGGTATGGATTTTTAATACCAACTCTCGCCCACGCGTGTAATTTTACGTCTATGATAGATGGAAAAATTCAAAATATACATTTCATTTGCCATAAAAATATCTCAAACATAAGACATTAACTTCGGTTAAGGTTTTTTTTTTTTTTTTTTTTTTTTTTTTTTTTTTTTTGTGCAAAATGAGTAGATAAAGTTATGTGGATGTAACTCATGATCTTGTTTTACGAGGCTAGTTCCATCCCCTTTTGGTTAAAGCATTGCTTAGAGTCTATGCAGGTTGCTTGTCTTCATCCCGAGATCAAGGGGAATTTATAATGGCTTTATTCTGTAAACTAAATGCCACACACAGACGGACACTTGTTTAAACAAAACCGTTTTGCGCCAGAGGTTGTTTGCTTTGCTGGCAACATGTAGAATCATTAGTATTTGCATGACGAAGACCCTTGTATACCCTTAAGAACCGTTATTTTTACCCGAGGAGGACGGAGACGCTAAGGGGGTCGAAGTGGTGGTCTCCCACAAGAGGGTGCAAAGCACAAAGGCTGGTTGCTACAAATAACCTCGAGCTGATCTCTGTATTCTGGTTAAGTATAATAATTCTAACTACGGGACTTCTTAGTTATGTAATTTACTTAAATATAAATAACAAGTTTCTCTGAGATATTTAATATTGCACTTTACTGCTTGAAGGAAGTGGTGACAGCAAAGAATTCCACATTTAAAATACACTTACTCGGCGACCGAACTTCGATCGGCTTTTTGTTGTTGTTGAACAAAGAAAGGCACCCATATAGATAAACATAAAAAGCAAAACCTTATTTGAAT
>CM060968.1:15637455-15954955 GCA_030765045.1 Tenodera sinensis | reverse complement strand
TTCCCGTGCCCTTAAGTCTTCATCTGCCGAGAACATAGGGTTACCCACTATCGTAGCTCTCTTCACCTCTGGACTGCACCCACCTGTTGCTCCTGCTGCACCTGATGTTCCCTCTGCAGGGAACTCGACAAATGTGGGTGGCTCATCTGGATGCCGTTTGTTGTTGTGATCAGGTGGTTTGTGGCCAGATTTGCGGCCATTATTGACATTCCTGTGATGATGGTGGTGATGGTGATGGCGGCGGGGCAGGAATCCTGGCACTGGCCCTGGTTGCTGCCTGGACGGCCCTATGCGTGCTGACACACCAATGTTGCGATGTGGCGGAACAGGGGGCTTGTACTCGGCACTCTGCTGATCCAGCGGAACAGCATGCGGGGGGAGTGGTGGTGGAGGGGGTGTGCTGTAAACAATAACAAAATATTACTTTCATCTTCTGTTGAGTTACTAAGAGGGGGCAAAATACTAAATATTATAAAAAATTAAATATTGGAATAAATTAACTTATTTTGATTATCTGAAAGGTAATATAAGCTATAACAGAGTCAGGGATATTGAAAACAAATTGCATATACAGTCAAAACTGGCTATAGCAATGTGAAAGGGACTGACGGTTTATGGTCATTATAGTGATAGTCACACAAACCAGGTGTTTGCTTTGCTTTTTTGCAAAGTTAAAACTTAAAAGAGTAGCAGGAATACAGTAGGCACAAATACATATTTACAATTCAGTATTTGCAGAGAGGAACTGAAGAGGAATTTGTTTTTTTGTTTTAGAAGTATATGAGTCGATCTATAGATGCTTATAGTTTCACTTACATTTATTTTATTCCAGATGCATTTCTTTATTCTCAACTAGTCGAAAAACCATCGAGAATGAAGACGCTGCCCTTTGAAATGCATCTGGATAAACATAAGTGTAAGTGAAGCTGTAAGTGTCTATAGGTCAACTCATATACTTCTAAAACATTAAAAAGTCTGACTGTCTATATCACTTTGTATATATTAAATGGAATAAGGAAGTTTTTTGTATACAGTACATACAGCAATAACATGTCAGCAAAATGTAAAAGCCTCTAATAAGTGAGGTAAGAAGTAGCAACAATGTAAATTGTTCAATAATGTCAAACAGGTCTGAATAATAAATGAGATTAATTTTTGAGCATGTTGAAACTTACTGTAAGTGCTGTATAGTATAACGGTCAATTTGAGATCCATAATCTACAGAAAACATGGGTTTGAAGATTAACATTACATTGTTGTTAAGAATCCTCAAATACATTAACTAACATGAATATTGGACGTTGTAGTCAATATATTTCTCTGAAAATGTAATAAAAATATGTTGTTTTATATGATAAGTTGCAATACGTGATGTTGCACTAAGCAATTTTTACTTTCTCTACTATGTAGAGTAAGTAGAGGAAGTGTTGTATTTCACCCAAAAATTTGATGTAGAGATTTCCCCAGAAATATGTTTCCCCCAAATCCAAAAAAGCATTTTTAGAAAAAGGTATGTGCGTGTGTGTGTGCGTATCAGGCTGTGGACAGCATAATTCAAAAACAAAAAGTCAGTAAAAAACCAAAGTTGGTATTTAAGTTTAATGTGTTTGAAGGATACGACACAACGTTTTTGAAGAAAATTGCTCTCACCCAAAACTACCCTTTACAATGGAAAATTTTTAAAAAATGTTGATTTTCTTGAAAATAGCTCTAATGATTTTGATTAAAACACCATATGTTTGAGATATTTTGATGACAAATGAAATGTATATCTTGAATTTTCTGGCTATAGCCCCTGTAGTTGTATTTACTCTAGATGACTTTTGAATAACTCGTAAACTGTAAGAGATAGACAAAATCTTACTACACAAAAAATGTAGATCTCGCTAAAAGGCAATTTATGTCCAAATAAATTTTTTTGTAGAGTAAACCATTTTGGAGATACTCCTTGCTATTTGTATCACTTCTGGAGAACTTATACTTCTGTCAAAATATGAACATTGCTATTCATATTTTATACGCTAGGCGTGTAAAGCAAATGGAAAATGAAAGCTTTAAAAGATTTGACTATCACTCAAAGTCTACTGTATTCCCATATTCTCATTGCACATGCAAGAAAATAAGCAATAAGATAATTTATCTCAACTAACACAAAGAAGATAGAAGAATAAGAGTTTGTAAGAATGGTTAGTACAGAGTAGAGAAATTCATGTGAGTGCAACACATCAGATTTTTTAAATATGGCATTTACTTAGGATTTAAATGGGGTTGTTAGATTTTGCTGTTATAACCAATGCACCATTAAAAGTGATGTCACTGACTGTATTTCTATCATTTTGTGGAACAGTAGGATAGGGTAGGATTACACCTTGAAGGGGCACACCTTGCACACTTCAATCTGTGCAGATCCTTTGTGTGCTAACATCCCCAGAGGTGTGGGAACTTCAGGATGCCACAGGTTCACAGGTAGATAGGCCACAGAGATGCACAGAAGTCCCTAACAAATGCTGAGATCTTCTCATCCCGGGCACCTGGATCTGCCAAGCAATCACCATCACTCTGGATCCCTAGTGATACAAGCATCCCCCTCCTACTAGAGGGCAGCAACCACATACCATCTAGTATCGAGAACAGCAGTTACTATGTCCAAGTATCTATGCCATCTGTCCGGCACCATCATACATCTCAAGCCTGAAAGATGATAAGGAAATGGAATGAATGGGAAATGAGAGAAAAAAAATATCATGGTGTCAAAGTAAGCACTCTAGCATTCCCCTAAGTGACAAGGGAAAGAAATGAAAAACTCATTCAGAGTGTGTGTTGATGGGTATCAAACCCACGACCTCCTGAATGCTGGTCACACATGTACCGTGGTGCCCCTTTGCTTGGTTGTAGAACAGTAAACAGAGTTCTTCAAAATAAAACCTCAAAAGATACAGAATTAACAATTTATAAGATAATGGCAATCTCAAGATATCAACTGAGAAATATAAGGTCATGGCATTTCAAGGCAAAGAACATTTAAGGGCAAAATAACTATAAATAATAAAATACTAGAACAAATTGCAATGTTTCAATACCTTAGCGGTGGTGTCTCCTATATGAAAGATGAAGATGTTGATAAGAAGCTACAGAAATTTCAATATCTATTCAGTTCACTAGATTAGATTGAAAAATATAAAAGAAACTGGAAAGAGCATGTAGAGAGAATGGAGGACTCATGTACACCTAAAATGATTCTCAAGTGCAAACCAAGAAACAAACAGGGTGTGGGATGACTGAGGAAGAGGTGAAGAGGCCAAGCAGTATGAAGGCAGAACAAACCTAAATGGTTTATGTCTTGATGATGGTAAGATAAGATAAGAAAATGGCTCTACCAGTGTTAACATTTGGAATTGATACTTGATAACAAATGAAAGAGATAAAAGTAAGATACAGCCAGGGAAGTTAAATTTTTCCGTAGAGTTGTAGCAGGAATTATGTGTCCGATAGAACTGACGAGAAAACTCATGCTAATATTTCACATGTCAAGTTATATCCTTTGAATATGTGTGAATTCCTTGCTATATGAATATTCTATTTATTTTGTAAACATCAGTATCAAATCCGAAGCTATTCAGCGAAAGGAAACATGGCCAACATAGATTCTATAATATAAACAAAAATCCACAAAACTTGTGATATAAACAGTTGAATGCTATTTCCACATGATTTGTGCTATCTATAATTGGCCAAGTGCTAGAACCAGACTCCATGTAAAAAAATGTCTCCTATATTCACATTAACTGCGAGGAACAAACATGAATGCCAAGTGGACTCATGTCTCATATTCATGCTGCAGTAGGATGGTTTACTACTCAAATTATTAATAATAATAGTAATAATAATAATAATAATAATAATAATAATAATAATAATAATAATAATAATAATAATAATAATGATGATGATGATGATGATGATGATGATGATGATGATGAAAATATTAATAATAATAAATAAATAAATAGTAAAGTAAAAATTAAATAGAGGATAGTTAAAACAAAACTCACATAAATCTGTTGCAGCATCAGTATCAGAAGAGGTGTAAAATATCCATCACATGATATCTTCTCAATCATTATATTCACTTTATTCCTCTTCACAAACTTAAAACCCATTTCTAGCAATAATTACGAAGCACTGCTTAAAAGAAGACAATGCAGTATCATTGTGGACAGAATTTATGAGTTTCTCTAATGTTGGTGGTTCATTATTAAAGAAACACTCATATACTTTCCTAAGATTAACATACTTGGTAAACTAATCTACTTTTCCTAATATTGAGTTATGTGGGTTTGTTTCTTGCTTGATGTTTGCAATGCTCCCATTTCCTCTAGTTCTTTACCTTCGCATGCAATGCTCTATTCAGACAGTATTCGAATCAGGCTTTCTGACGAGCATGGCAAACTTAAAGTTTGTGTTATATTTATACCAATAATGGTAGTAATACAAGTGGTGGTACCATTGGTCTGTTATATACATAAAACTTGTGAGCAGCAGCAGCAATATGCATTTTACTGTCTTTAACAGCACGTTATTTTGTATTTCTGAGCAGTATAGGCATGTAACTCTACCAAAACTGTTGATGAAAGCGAGGGACAATTTGTTTTCATTTTTCAAATCTAGTTCTGTTTACACATCCTCTGACTAGTGTAATGCACTTACTCTCTTCCAATGCTGTAGTTTTTACCTCAGAAGCTGTAATATTAATATTATTTGAAGTTGAAGGCTTAGATTTGAACTGCAATACATCTGATCACTGTCATTACTTTCTATAACTTTTTGCTCTCTTGTCACAAATTTATCCTTACTGACAAACACTGGAACAGTGAGTTGCAAGAAAATGAAGTGAATACTGCAAGTTCCAGACATCACTGCCAGCACAGAATTGCAGGAATTGTGACCCTCAATGCCAACCCAACTAATGAGCTTGAGAATTGTTTATTGTTTAGCTTACTTGTGATATAATACATTTGCTTACTCACAGCTTGCACTCATACCATGTACAGTCTGTATGAAAAATGATCCATGTTTTCTTGTATTTTCAAGGAACAATAACAGTAAATACTTTAGTAAAAAGATAAAATCTTCCCTGGCAGGGAAGGAATTCTTCTTTGATGAGGCAGGAAAATTATTTAATGAGAGGGGGAAATCCTCCCTCCCCCTCCCCCCCATTAGTTTGAACCCTGTACTCAGAAACACTTGTATAAAGGCAACTAAAGATCCCAGACAGTTTGAGAAGCTTACAGCACCAGGCTTGTTAAGAGAAGCTTTGCAAAAATGTTGACTTCCAGAAAATTTGCCAGTACCTAATCCTTGGCTATGTAAGGGAGACATTACAACATGAACAGAGAAGTTCACTTTTAGTTAGTTTATCATCAGAGTCAATTTTTAATTAGTAAGTCAGTGAGTAGCAAGCTGCAACATTTGAGCAGCGTTTTACATCAAGGTTAAGATACAGTAGAACAGCTATAAGTTGCAAGGTCACGAGTTGTGAATTATGATTCAGTTTTAAGGGAAATAAAGTGAAATATAAAGTAACTGGACTAGTCATTTGTCACAATACTATTTACTATTTGGACAATGTTTGAGTAATGTTTTTCTTAAAAACTCACAGACAAATCACATATATTTAAGGTACTATATCTTATGGTGTAGTGAAAAATATTGGAGAGCAAGAGGATTAATGACTTCATTGTCAGAAATCCAGCATTAGCTAACAACAACAATATCTTATGATGTGCTTTGGTTTTCCACTTATTACAGAGTAGTAAATGATGTCATATGCTAACATCAAGTTGGTTCTAAGAGTGAAGCGATTATATACTGCCTAGTTTGAAGTGCAGCAGAATCCCGAAATAATGCTGGGAGACATGCTTTAGCCCTGTGTTATAATGATTCCTCAGTATATCGAAATATGAGCTTAGAAGTGACAACAATCGATCCCACTCACATTCGTGCAATAATAAATTATAGTACATTGTAAAGTATGCAATCTACGGTAAAGTAGATTTGCATTGTCTTAAAGATATCAGTAAGTTGTATTTGACAGCATAATTCACAATGTTTTTTTCTCCGCATATTGTTTGATTGCAGCAAGATGGAGATGAATACTGTTGAATTCAATTTGCCACTCCATACACATAGAGTAGCAAATTATGGTGCTTATCACTTTATTAACATGCAGAATATCTTCTTCCGTGTGCATGTCTCATTACCTGGGAGGTTCTTAGCCATGCAGTGGCCAAGGTCAATGCTAGGAATGCAGCGGTCACAGTGACCGAGGTACACACTAGGGGTAGCATAAAGTATATTCCAGTACTGCTCTTTGAAAAACATTTTAAACTCAACTTTAAAAAATAAATAAAAAGTGTGATATATTTTTAGGGGACATACTTAATCCCTTTCTAACTAATGTAGTGAGAAGTAAGTATTAGTGCTTACTATATTTTAAATATGAATTTTAAATATGAAACAGTAAACATCACTTAATATATGCTGGACATATTTCTGGTACTGTTTGCATCCATCCTCAGCAAGTGCTCCACTGGTTCTGGTAGAAGAATTGGCTAGGTGTACTGCACAATGAGATCCTTTTCATATGGGACATTGAAGGTTAATAAATTGTGTATATTTTTGTATATGACTAATTTTTCCCAAAAGTAGAGTTCTGCTGGTTTCCTAACGGACTTTAAAAGCTTAGGTTTTCCTTTCAGCTGATGATCTGCAACTGCTAATTTTCCATTTGTTAATATCTCACATTGGATAGCACGAATGCTAATGGCTTCATTGCCAGATGCAAGGCACTAGAAAACAACAACAACAAACAACAACATATCTCACATTTATGATGTGTTGTTTAAACCGTGAATCAATGTTTCCCTTTGTCTTCCCTATGTATATCATATTTCATTATATAATTGTCACACTTTTTATGTACTTTCATAAGGTAGAACTACACAGTGCGACCATAATGTGAACAATAAATGATTTAGAACTGGCCGTGTTAACTTTCAGTGACTAGTGTATGACAGTAGTAAGAGCAAGTATAAGTGTATTGAAGCAAGGTCACATTACGCTGTTTGTAGATGAATAGAAAGGAGAGGAAACAAAAGTTATGCTAACACTGCAATGCAAACACCTACTCCTACTTTGAATTTATTGAATTAACACTCATTTATTATTTATGAAAGCATTTATGATACTGCTGGATTACATGTATTCTTTAACTGGAGGCGATGTTATCAGACTACTGAACAAATGTGTAATTTGGCCCGGAAAAAAGTTAAAATGATAAATAAGAAGTGAACGTCATTGTAACAGATATACGTGAACATTTAGCATACATAAGCAGCCATTAGAATAGCTATAGAAACAAAAAGCCATACACAACTGAAGAATAAGATGGTTGACTAGGCGCATGCTAACCCAATGGTGCACATTCTTTACTGTTCTATTAGCTTATCGCTTAGTCACATCTGCTAATTCCCATGTTTTAGTTACTTGAACCAATCAGATTCACTCATGGGCTAGCCATCATCTTGGCAGTCTGCAAACAGAGGGCATCAACAATGAGGGATATAATAGGTGATCCAAAAGACTCTGAACTGGCTGCATTGTGTTTTGCTTGTACATGTCCTCGGTGCTCGTCGCCGACTGTCACTGCCACAGAACAGCGCGGATGAAACCATACAACATTTTTAAAATTACTTTTAAAGGCTTTACTTACCAATGTTATTAAAGGAGATGCTCAAACTGGTCACCGTCATTGTCCATACATTTTTGGCACCTCTTTAGGAAACTATCCATCACTCGCCATGGTTCACGTTGAGAAATGCTGGCAATTTCCTGGCCTGGGATATTTTGTTTTAATTCTTCCAGGGTGTGTGGGTTTGCCTTGTACACTTTATGACTTAAGTTAGCCCAGAGATAGAAATTGCAGATCACCTGGAAATATTTCTGCAAATCGCACTTTCACTTGGCGAGCTGAGTTAACACATAAGAATCCTAAATAAATACACGTTGCACAGTAGAAAACAAATGCTGAGTCATAATACACTTTGTGACTAAGAACAGGACAAAATAATAAAGCACACTGGTAATAACTCAACCACACGATAGTGCGTCAACTCAATACTGCACTTTCAGAGCAGAGAAAAAGAAGTCAACTACATGACCTTGTGTACAACAGCTACGCTATTGTGTTTTCGTATACGCAGTGGAAAAACACTGCACAATGGTTCAGATGTTTTTGGGTCTCTCTGTGTTACTATATGCTGCATACTCTGTACTCTCTCCCATGATCCTAACACATTGCAGTGGTGGCACTTTATTTTTCAATATTTCTGGAATATTAATGCGATGATTATGCAGTGAAATGCTTAAGTCTTGATTGCTTGTCTATAAATCAGGGTGTCATCATTATGCGATGACGATGATTATATGATAAAATACAGTACTTTTTTGCAAGTGATGTCCCATTTGAAAGGGATCTCATCGTGCAGTATGTCCAGAAAAATGCCAACAAATGACAGGAGGAAGCGGGCCAGTAAATCAAGGCTGACAATGGAGACAATTATCTGAAAAACATATTCTACTAATTTCTGGAGTAAAAAGTGAAGTTAGAGTAGTAAAAGACTGTGAAGTTTTACATATAAATGTTAAAATAACTTCCTTGTGTTTTCCCCAAAGAAGGATTTTAAACACATCAGAGTTTGTAAGCTTCTACTTACATTTGCCACATTTTGTCAGGAGCTCCATGTGGTGGTGGCGGAGGTGGTGGAGGAGCCTTATCCTTCTTGCAGTAGGTGGAGCTATCGATCACTGGGGGAGGCCTCGAGGGTAGATCAATGTGCGTTGGATTGTCAAAGCATGTCGAGTCTGCCACTGCTGCTACCTCACTTTCACTGGGTGCTGTGGCGTAACTCATTGGGTTGGTGGTGATGCGAATCTGATCCACATTGTTGTTATTGTGATGTGGAGGATGGTGCTCGACAGCATGCCCCGATGCTCGTTCTAGAGTTGCTCTGCCCAGCCACACCCAGTCGTGAGCATTGGTGGTGGATTCCCTAGGCTGTTTCTTCACTCCTGCATTGCTCCCCAATGAATTTGGGCTTCCAGCTGTCTCGATGGGAGTCTGGGGCTTGAATTTAGATGCATATACCACACATGACACAACAAACACTACGATGGCAAAGCAGAATGCTGCTAGTAGCACATACATCCCAATCTCCAGAGGCGTCATGTGAACGTTGTTATGACCACGCATGCCAACTCCTGCAGCAGACACTGCCGAGTGATGTTGTCTCGCTTGCACTGTTGGTTCATGGTTATTCTCATCCTTAAGTGGTATACCTGCAACAAATTTATATCACTGTCTCAGTAAACATATTATTTAAACCTTCAGCAGCATAACTGATACAAATTTATAACAGAAACAATTTAATTACACTTCTCAAGAATTCAAAATAGGCAATATTACACTAAACTGAAGTATTGGCAACTTTATGATGGAAATTCCCAGTTTCAAGCCAGTCAGTAAATACTGGGTTGTGATATTTAGCACCAGAAAGTGATTTAATCCAAAAGTGTTTTAGATGCCTCTGTACTCGTATGCAGATACTGCCCATTAGCAAAATGTTTTGTAAGCAAATCTCCAAAATGGCGCAGTGAAACAAACCTTGTGGAGTAAATACTCACTTCATTTCCTAGCTCTGAATATGGTTGCATATTTACTGCAAAACTATGTTATATGAATGTTTGGGTTATGAGTGTACAGGTTTCATGTGATGGGGTGGCACCATGGCTGAGGGGTTAGACTGTTTGCCTTCCACCTAGGTGGCCCAGGTTCGATCTCAGGGATCCACATGTGGTATTCGTGCTGGATGAAATGCTGTCCGGGTGGGTCTTTTCTAGGTTCTCCGGTTTCCCCCCCACTCATTCCACCAATAGCTCCATCAATCACCTTTCCATCCATCGATTTTGCCTACATTCATATCATGCTTTTCCTCACTCACATACTGACCACCTGCTTTCAGGTCTTCACTCTGTCCAATCTATAGGTTCGTCTGCTACCCAAGAGGTGTCTTTCACTAGGCACTGGCTTGTAAGTCTTAGGGGGTCTAAGTCCTACGTAAGGGGAGGGTAATCAGGTAAAGAAGAAGATTTTGTGTGATGGTAAATTCACATATGATAAATATGTATAGTATGTAATTTACCTAATAGTGGTTAACAGTGAAGCACAGGACGTAAAGTAGTTACAAGACTAATTTCTTAATGGTGTATGTTATCTCAAAATTAATCCTTGTGGTTTACCAGGAAAAAAATATGAATGAAGTATTTAATGTTGTACTGGCATGTTGCCATGGTAGCTCAGTTGGTTAGAACAGTTGCTTGGATACTGAAAGTCCATGGTTGAAATCGCAGCTATGACATATTTTCAGTCAGATTCTACCTTTCCAACCTTGCCGTACATACAGCTATTATGAACGAAGAATCAGTTATCAAGTGACTTTATCAATTAACACTGGGCGTACCTATGAGAATGTCATGAAGGTCAGATGCCATTTCTCTATTGTTCTTGCGATCTCGCCCAGAATGTCCTCCACCTATGCTGCCTCCTCCGTCATTCTGGACAAAGTCCGGCCTCTGAGGAACCTCGCTTGCAGAGAAGTCTACATCCACATGGGCTGAGGCTGCTGCAAGGGGTCCTCCGACATTCCCCTTGTTCTTGCCTGAGGCTCCTCCCCTTCTAGTGGCAGTGCTACCACTACGACAGTCCTCTGCCAGCAGAAGTGCTACACGGAGCAGGTCTCCTGAACCTTCACCAACAGCAATGACCCGAGGATGATGTGAAGCCACCATAGGGGCAAAGGCCACAACCTCAGGATTCAGGCTGTCAACTAGCAAGTAATAATCACTCACTGATACGTCCCGCAGAGGTGTCCGAGATCCATCTGAGAATTCCAGATCAATATCCAGCAGCCCTTCCTGCAAAAAAAAAACAAAAAAAAAAAAAACATAAATATCTACTAATGACTAGCTTATAGTACATTTCATTTTTAATGCAAAAGTTCCTTAGACAAAGTTCTAAATAAAGGAGACCCATTATACAAGTTCCTAGAAGTGCCACCAGAGCAGTATATGTGTGAATCAGGTTCACCACCTAAGATCAGTCGATGTTTGATTGATGATAGAGGAAGCATTTGGAACTAATTTACAATTACATTGTTTAAAAAGTACTGCTCCATTTTTGGGCACCTGATGAACTGATGCTAGTATATCACACAGGAACTAGGTCACAGTTGTCAAGAGAGTGTATAGTGAAAGAACAGCACTTGTTTGTTGTTAAGTGGAGAAAGACATGGACAAGATGGAAGATGACTATCAAGGACATGGTTTTTGTGGAAGGAAGATATGAAAAAGGTGTGTGCACATTGCATTCCATAGGACTGGGCCTGGAAGGAGAGCAGAGTTGTGGACTATTGGAATTGAAGAATGAAGATCCAGAAACTGGTGACAAATCACTACCATACCCCTGGGAAGAAAGTCTTTGTTCAATTATATCAAGGACCAGCTGCAAGGTGAAAGTTTGGCAACAATAAGGAATTGAATGTAATTGTCCACGAGTTGGTGTGTAGTAACCCCTAACAATGGTTCCTTGACACAATAATGAAGTGTCCAGGAAGGTGGCAGCAGTGTGTTGACGTTGGTGGGGAGTATATTGAGATATCCCATGTACATTGAATCATTTTTATTAATAAATAAGCTATAAAAACTATTATTGTAAATCATTTCCGAACACCCCTCATACACATGAAATATGTTCTGGGAAATTTAAAAACTGAATATTACTTTTTATCATTAATCGAATCAGTCTTTACTGTCAACCCATTAACGCCCAACAGTCTATTTATAGACCACTAAAGATATTATTTTTTTATTTAGTTTACATGAATTCTCAAGAGTTATTTTGACCATGTGTGTCATCATTGATGTTATCTGGTTATGTTAACACATTGTCGTCTCTTAAAAACTAGAATATTGTGTAGTTTATTAATTTACAGTAATAAGCTACAAATTACTGAATTGCCTGTGAAAGCATATTATTATTTTTTTCCTTGTTACATTTCCCTCCCAACTTCCTGTAATACATACGTTGATAAAGGTTTGTATTATTGCATCACACAAAGGACGTGCCAGTGTAAGTAATTCTAATGCTGAAAAAATGATCCTAAAGTCAAGTGATCTATTTATAGACTGCTGGGCACAAGTGATATCTAGCGTCAGCACATGGAAACTCTTACTTGATGCAACGCTAGCAAGATTGTTACTTCTGTAATAGTATAGAAGCATCTGTCATGTCTGCTATTTGTCTTCTACAGTTTTTCTGTTTGAAACTTAACTGGTGCTCAACAGTACTCTATATTGTGTTCGTTGAACTGATAGTAACATGTAAGCATATGGATTTCTAAAGTACTGTCTTATAGTTATTATTTTTGGAGATAAGTTTGTAACTCTGTGCTAACAAAAAATGCAAACCAAAATGTGCAAGTCCATTGATTATTTCTGTTTTGCTTTTCAATATTTTTAGATTACATTCAGAGATATGGTGTATAACAATTATGACATATTCAAAGAATTATGCTGGTTACCATAAGTGATGATAGCTTTTCCAATGAAATTCATGATACTTATGATGCCTCTGAAAAGAGCGACGAATAACAAATAACTCTAGGCTTGAAAAGTGTACCAAAAATAGAAAACTTTGAAACTGGCCAACATAATACAAAAAATGCATTTCTATGTACACAAAAATTCCAGAAAATGACCATGCTTCAAATGAAAAATGGGAAGAAATGCAAACAAGTTTGAAGGATTGCACATCACTTGAGATTCTGCAAAAAATGATATGTAACACTCTTCTACATGTTTTGACTTTTGCCACAGTTGATAATAAGCTTTTACCACACTAAATGTTTCAGTTAATAAGTGGTTTGGCTTTAAATGGTCTGTAATTGCTTTAAGAAATAAAGTTTAATTATAAAATACATGAACTTGACAGAAATGTATTCATTCATCATTACAGTATGTTTTGATACTGTTAACGCCCAGCAGACTATTTATAAACCAGATGATTTTTGGGATACTGGGTGAATAGAAAGGTAAAAAAAGAAATTTACTGTTTACATGCTATATGCTAAACTAATACAATATACATGTTTTTCTTAATTTTTAAAAAAAAAGATAAGTTGGGTGTTAATGGGTTAATCAATTGCAACAATACCTCAATACTGTCATCAACTTCCAGTGTATGAAGATCTGATAACCTGTTTATAATTTTAAGACTATATAAAGTACTTTTTCCTATCCCACTACTTTCCATAATACTTTTAAAGCAATTTCACTTTTCTTTCCGCATATTTTTATCTCTTAATTTTTAGTGAACCTTTAAAAATTGTAAGCAACAAAGCTGATATGCTTACCTGGTATTGGGCCGTCAGCTTTCTGGTGACAGAAGTCTCAGCTATGTAGCCATTTTCTATGGCACTGTCAGGCACAATGGACAGCTGTAAGCCGGAAACTACCCTCACTTGTAGACGAGTGATGCTTACTTTGTCATTGCCAACACGAACCTCTTTAGCCCCTATCACTCGTCCAGTAATAGGAGATAACACCTGCACATATTAAGTGTATAGAAGTAATCAGAATACAGTTGAAGTTTCTAAGTAAACTTTATCTAAACAAAATCAATAATAAATATGTAAAATATTCTGAAATAGTAGTCCCACAATCGAAACTCTGGATGGGGGCAACTTGGAAAAAGATCAAGAAATAATAAATATTGCCATGCCAGCCCACGGCAGTGGCAACAACAAAGGATGGTCAGGGCCAGGCTGCAGCATGTAAGAAAGGCACTCAAGATTAAGCTTCCCCACACCATTCACGTACAGCAATGAGCAGGCACATAACAAAGCATTGCTGGAACATTCAGGAGGTGTCCAGCAGCTGTAGAAGTTTGAGAAAGGACTGTGTGACATCATCCCTGCTATACAGGGAGACAAGGCAGTGAGTTAGAGTAGTTATGGTTACAAACATAGGTCGGGCAGTGTGTCACTGAGTGCGAGACAGCTGTGTGTGTATGATACTGCCATCAGAGTGGCCAGAGCTAGTGGCATTCTAACTGCAGTACATAAATGTTTTATACACATTCTTAAGATACTCAAAAAAATAAACTCTATCAAGTAAAACAACGAAACAAACAAAAGTGAAGCTGTACAAGGCCATGGTTCTCCCCGTGCTTATGCTTGGCAGGGAACCATGGATAATAAAAGAAAAAACAAAACTAAAATTCAGACAGCCGAAATTAGATTTTTCTGGAGACCTAAAGAGTGCACTAGAATGGACTTAATAAGAAATAAAACAATTGCAGAAGAGCTGAATATTTATAAATGATACGATGAAATTGGAGAAAATAAATGTAATTGGAAGGAGCATGTGAACTGCATCAGTGGACAGTCTTAATTAACAAAAATAAGTCTTTGGGAAAAAGAGTCAATGGCTGGCCCAGAAAAAGAGGGAGTAAAATGAAGAATGTGAAGACAGAACACGTGGAAACTGAAATTGAGTTTTATTTATGGACGCTCATTAACTACTGTGATTCTCAGCGTTGCATTCTATATTGGGCATGAAATATTGCTTAATTTTGCTTAGAGGCCTCTTTATCAGATTTGAGGTTCTTTTACCGTGCCATAAATGTATAACATGAGACCACCAGCTTTACTTCCCTGGTGGAGGAAGCCATGTTTATAACTTTTATGCCTGAAAAGATCCATTGCCCTTTGCTGGGTTTGAACCCATGACCTTAGGAACCAGAGGTTAATAACTAACCCCTGGACCACAAGGACGAGTAGAAGTGAAGAAGAAGATGAACTTGCAATAAGAGATTGGTGCATTTAATTTATCACGTAACACCCAAATTTTATTTTTTGAAAGAGGTAAACATTTTTGCCTAAAAATACAAAGTTCTGTGGTACGAAACATATAGTCTGAAAAACTTTTGTGAATAAAGTGCTTCTTCTTCGTCGTCGTCATCGTCTTCGTCTTTGTCTTCGTCTTCCTCTTCTTCTTCTATCCCTTGATGGTGTTAGGCATTGGGTTCACTTCATTCCATCCAGCTGTTAGGTTCATCTGTTCTGAGGCTAATATAATTTCTTTGAGTCATAATAAACCTCAAGTGGGTGATTAGCCCAACTTGAGGTGGTATGTATAGTTTTCCTTCTCTTTCTTGGTCCTTAAGGTGGAGTCCAGGCATTTCCTCCCTGACTCAGTTGCTCTGGTTTCTCGGGTGGCTGAATGCAGTGGTTTCCCACTGGGTGATGGGGTCGCTACTTCCCTACACTGATTAAATGCTTCTTATTCATATTTTTTTAAACTGTTATGTTAATCTGTATAAATCATTGCTCTGTATTCAAATTAAGAAAGACCAGGAAACTTTTAGTCAAAAGAAATAAAGTTACCAAAAAATATTTAAGGCTAACAAAAATGACCAATAAGCAAAAAATACCCCAAAAATATATAATCCACCATTTTCTAACCTATAGTGACCCAGTGACATATTAAATTGTCTCATGTTCATATACACAAAGAGAAAAGGATTTTTCGTCAGGTTGCGAACGTTACCTGCACTTCTGTTCTCCCCATACTGCGACCCTGTAGTATACAGCCATGTAGACTTGCTATTCGTGGATCAGAAACTCGTAACAAACTGAGCACAAGATCAGTCACTCTCAGCCATGTTCTCCTGTTTACAAAATAGCTCACTCTTCCGGAGTCGTGATCAGTCGCCAAAAATCGAGCATAAACCTGTGGAGTTAGGAAAGTAATGAGTCTTCAATTATACGTACACTACACAACAGAAAACATTGATTAGAACACAGAAAAGTTACAACAGAGTACTCTTTTACTTTCTCTACCATATAACTTAGTAGGTAAAAAGAATGAATTGTGTCTCATGCAAAATTTCATATAGAGATTTCATAGTTTTTAAGTTGTCTAAAACCACTCAAGAAAGCACTTTTAGAAAAAGGTCCATGTTATTATGTAGTTTTTTGAGAAATGCACAACAGAAGCTTGAAACACAATGTTTCATACAAGCTACAGGTCTTCAGATTTATTCAGACTTTACCGCCAGTCAGTTTAAACGAATTATATTATTAGTTCAGTGAACCACTTATCTCAAAGGGGAAGTACACAATTGAACCTCGAAATGCATGTATTTCTGATTTATGAAAGGTTAACATACTGTGGTGGTGTAAAACTGTTTTTCACTATGACATTTTGTGCGTTCTTTGCACGTGAGATGGAAGTGACCACCTATCACAGAATTTGCATGGTTGAATGTTACTTCTGAACTGGAAGATATGTGGGGGAATCTATGGTTGAGCATTGTGTGAAACTTTTCTCCATTCTTGTCCAGAATTTCATTAAGTCCCGAAACAAAACATGATAAAAAAGGATTAAAAGATTGGACATACCTAATATTACCAATCTGACATTGTTAGGGTTTCATATATTCCTATAATGCTCCAACTGTTTTATAGTTTTCATTTCTACACCATTATTTTGCTTTTGTAGTTGTTTTCTTAATTTGTTCTGTGTAGTTTTCTTATTGTTTTCATTTACGGCTGTAAAGAGTATGATGTAATGAAAAAGTTGTACCACTAAAGTCGAGACAGTTTATGCCACAAATGACATCCAAATATTTAAGTTATCTATCACTATACATGCTGATATTGTGAGTTAATGAGACACACGTGAATGTAAACACTGGAAAGATATAATATGTCACATTTCACTAAGGTGTCTTCCACATATCTTTCGCTAGTCTTCTGCCAAAGGCACTGGTGATAAACCTACTTCAACGTATCTATTGATGTCATGAACAGACAATTTACTAGTGTGGAAGGCCGACTAAATCTAAGACCTGATAATTCCAACCATGTTGCAAGCACAAGTTCGTTTATTATTAAATCTTTAAATTATGCTCTAATCATCTGCCAGAAAATCAGCTCCATCTTTGAAAACATCATACAGCATGTAAGTAGCACAGAGAGATAAGTAGGATAGAATGAGATGAAGGGAGATAGAGCAGAATCTTAAGATTTTAATGCAATAATGCAAACAGGGTTGCAAGTTCTGCTAATTTAAAATGATCTTACTTCAACAGGGCTCTGCTGGAAGCGAAGTCTGCATGTTGTATGTCGCTCCTGTTGATCAATTCCATTCCCAACATCTTCAGGTATCATTGCTCCTGTGTTGGGCCATGGTCGATAGTTCCCCGAGTCATCCACAGATCTCTTGATTTTGGATCTATATGTAAAAACAGAAATGGTTATTCTAAGTAAACATATGCAAAAGCAGCTGTTTGTAAAGTAACATGATAATCAAATTACATTTATTAATGGAGTAAGTGTCATCCTCAGGGTGAGTAAGTCACTCCATGTAGAAAATCAAATCAATCTCAACACTTGTGTTAGATACCTATATATTATTTTTACCCTGCTGTAAAAATAATGTGCAGGAAGGAAGGTACTTCATTCACCATACGTGAAGAGAGTATTTTACATGACAGATGTAACAAGTATTTCTATTGCAATTTTTGCAATTTTACTGGCTAAGACATGGATTAGAAGAGCAGTTTTAGAATGACCTAACAATGGCTAAGAATGAAGAGCTGATTGCTGCAGAAATGAAAGTGTATCTTTTTTTCTTGCAACTCTATGAGTTTAGCCACAAATTAAAGTTGAAATGTTACATTGAATTTTGTTTTCAACTTGGCTATGCTGCAAACTAACATGTGTTAAGGAGTGAATACAGGCAGACAACAATAGTGTTTTCAGTTGATAGACAATGAAGTCACAGTGTCTTACCATATGGAATGTATTATTTTTGTTTAGTTGATTACATTAGATTACTCATGTGTTACATTCAATTATTAAACTAATTTTAAATAAAATGTTAACAAGTGAATGATAGTTGTACCTTGAGAAACAAATTTCACATTCCTTTCTTAATATGGTAATGTAAAAGAGAGCTGAACGATGAAAGAGACTGGCATATCATCAGCTACAGTAGAAGGTACCAAAAATTAAAAGCTGGTTAAAGAATTAAATGAAAAGAAAAATGTTAGTATGACACATGTAGCATGACATTGCAAAGCTTCAAACGAAACATACACTTCAAACTAGAAGAGCTTATTTACATTAGAGTTGCACAGGTGATCTTTTTTTCCCGCCTCATCAGCATTGCTGACATTCTGGCACGTGTCGCTGGCATTACTGAGGAGCAGTGTTGCCAAATACGTAGCAGTTTAAACAACTCTGTTTTGTGAAAACTACGAATACAAGGAAAAAAACTCATAAAACATTTTAACCCTTCATTACTCGCGTGAATAACTAATGTATTTACTCACATGGGGTACAGGTGTCACCCATTTTACATCCTTTCTTTAAACATAAATTTTCAACATTTTGTTAATAAAGATTGTTTTGTTTACTATAATTGGCCATATTTTACTTATATACAAAAAGAAAATGGGTGGAATACATATACATAATAAAAAACAGATATGCTGGCTGTCATATAACATGGATACTTCATGGGGCCTTCTGTTATCTCTGTATTTACAATTTGAATTATTTCAGAGGGCTTATACAAAAATACAGTCTCAACATGTGCAATAGTGGCTTGAGGACAACATTCCCAAGTTTATAGTGCCCAAAGATTGACCATCAGGAAGTCTGTTTCTGAATCTGCTGGATTACCCACTATGGGACATCATCAGGAGTAAAGCTTGTTTGATACAACACAGAAATCTGGAGATTTGAAGCAAGCAATACAGCATTTGGATATAAATGTCATACGTGCTGCTATAAGTGATTGGCCACACCTAGGTCACTTTGATAACCATCTTTTCTTTACACTCACTATATTATAGTCAACAAATGTTTTGGACAGTGTCATTATTTGTTGTGCTACCCATGTTTAAGTTATGACTAGTTGCAATACCACTATAGCATTACTACGTGTAGCAATTGTTACAAATTGCAGGATAAGATAAAATGTACTCACGCTGCATGTGTTTCTGGAACCTTCCAACCTTTGACTTGGCTTAGCCTGAAGTCTGCCACGTTAACTTCTAGTGGGAACTCTGGCATCCAGACTGTGAACCTTGCAAGTCCTGTGTAAGTGCCATACTTGACCAGCACAGAGGCGTTGCTGGAGCCTCGTATCTCAGACCCATCCACGTACACCGAGCTGCAGGATGATGACACCTGCACAAACATTAGTCATTAGTAATTAACTATACTCTAGGAAAATGTCTGGGTGTTTGGTGTAGCTGTGTACCAGGCCAGCAGGTCTTTAGTGTCACTAACGTCACCCCTAGGAGGGAAGTATGAGAGGAGAGACCTGAAGGGCGACCAGGTCGGGGAGAGACGGGTGCAAGCATGGACAGGGTCCCTAACGAACATATCCGTCGCCGTACAATCCCATCTTTACAAGCCTCTCACTCCACGGAGGCGTGGCCTCACCACAGAGCGCATTTCCACCGTCCAGCCGCAACCTACCAAACACTGTCGCCAGGTGCTACAAGTGAACGGGAAATGTCGGACAGGAAAGCCGTGTATTGAGGATGAGCATTCGCCTAAGTGACAAGGGGAAAACCACGGAAAACCTCGTCAGAAGGCGTGACCGGCGAGGAATGAACCCACGATCTCCCCAATGTGAGTCACACGCGCTACCCACTGCGCCACCTTGCTTGATTTTGTGTACCTCTTCTCAGGATTCAATACATTTTAGATAAGCTGCCATGGCACAAACAGAGCAATTAACCCACACCTCTGCCCAGTACAGGCGTTTTGAGTAGGGTGCAGTACTAGAGAATGGGACGTGGTCAGCGCCCAGCTCCTTCCTGGCCGGTGTATGCGGTCTTTGCCACCAGGGTCCGCTACTTCTCAATCAAGCAGCTCCTCAGTTGGCCTCCTCAGCAACACAACGAGGCTGAGTGCACCCCGGACCAAGTCTCCCAGAGGGAGAAAGTCCCCACGCCATTACCGGGAATCGAACCCAGGCATTCCCCTGGGTAAGCAGTACGGCTCTAAGGAGGCGACTTGGGATACAAGTACCTAGTCCAGGCATTTTCTGTACCACCAAATCAATGCATATAGTAGCCTATGTACCTATTAGAATAAGTACACTATAAAGCTTCTGTGTATTCATGACTCACCTATTTTGAAGCCTATTTTAAGCTAAAAGACTAATGTGTTACATTTACATAACTTTCTCTACTCATTCTTCAACTTGAAAAGCTTATTCTTTTATCTACTTTTCGTTAAACGAGATAGACATTTGTAGAAGTTGTTATATCACACATTTTCGCGTAGGTACAAGGAGAATATGGGCAATAGGTTTTAAGCGATAGTCAAATGTTTTAACAGATGGTCGCTATATGACTGCTTTGAAATTGTTCTCTGTGCAGGAATAGAAAGGAGGAACACTTCCTATTTGTACAAAGTATATTAGAAAATTCAAACCAATAACATGAAATATCTCGGAAATGACTAATTCCAGAAAAATATATTTCACAAAACTGTGTGCTTCAACGAGATCTACATTTTTTGTAGTAAGATTTTGTTTATCTGTTACGGTTTACCAGTTATACAAAAGTCATTTAGAGTGAAGAGGACTTTAGAGGACATTCCCAGAATATTGAAGATATATTTTTATTTGTCATAAAATATCTTAAACATACAGGATTTTAATCAAAATCGTTGGAGCCATTTGAAACATTTTCCCTGAAAAGGATAGTTTGGGGCGGCGGTGGGGGGAGGGGCGGGGGGAGATGTTGAACTCAAATAGAAATTTGGTATTTAAACAACTCTTTGTTTGCAGTTTAACTGTTCACAGACAGTCAGTCACACATAGACCTTTTTCTACTTTTTTGTTGTATTCAGCAGCACTGCTCTAAGGCAGGTGCTCGAAGGCGCCCCTAGGGCAGACAACAAACTCTTTATATGGTCACCAGGGCGCGAAGCTGGCCTACCTGGGATGGACTAATGGCCCGCCCTCTTGGCTGAACAGTAGCAGTGTATGCTGCTTCCCACTTCAGAGGACTCGTTTTGGCCGTTTCGAGTAGGGTAATTTTCCAGAACTTTCACTTTGTATTCGGGACTTACACAAGAGGTGGCGAGTGCCGAACAGTTCAGTTTTTCAGTACACAGTTGACAGTGAGAGATGAGTGCAGTGGACAGTACTTCAGGGCACACAGTAGTTAAATACACTGAACAATATTGTAATGTGAACATCATCTAAACCATTACGCTACACATCGTGCAGCACTTGGGGTAGAATATATGTGAAAACCAAATTTGTAGTAACTTACCTTTAGGACACTTTCATCCTCCGAATGGCAGGATGACTGAAGTGTGACGTCAGCTACCTTGCCAGCCTGACTCACGATGAACACCTTCATGGCCTGAGACACCTGGCGCCCAGTCAACACCGCTGTGTTTATCACATCCCAGTTCTGCAACACAACCAACCTTTGCTTTAGTGAATGACACGTGCTGGGTATGTGCGGGAATACAAGCACAAAGACAGTAAGCATTTTGAGGTTAGGGACAACGAGTTGCAGAGACTTTTTTACTGTACTACATGCGGCAGTATCCAATCCGTCATGTTAGATCATATCAAAGCTTAGGTTTGTCTGATGTGAAGCCTTCTAGATGGTACGGTAATGCCATCTTGTTCAGTTGATGGCTTCCTTCGAAAGGGAAGTAGAGCCCAAATGAGCTAGTCGTCGACGGGCCGTTAAACCCCACTCACTTGAAAGGGAAGTAGGCCGGTGGTCCCATGTCGTAGATTATGGCACGCAAAAGAACCTCAAGCATGATAAAGAGGCCTCCGAGCCAAATTAAGTGGTATTTCATCCCAATATAGAATGGGACGCTGAGAACCACAGCAGTTAAACAACATCTATAAATAAAAACTCAATTTATACGCAAATAATTCTAATAGTTTTATTTGACATAGTTTTGTAGCAGCTATAACTAATTTAAATATTCTATACTCTAAATAGAAAAAATGGGTTACCAGTGACTGTTTTTCTTACAAAAAGCTACAAAACAATGAATGAATTAGAAACTTCTGAAATAAAATAAATGAAACCATTTGTTTTTCTTTGAGGCTGAACTAGTTGGAAAACAGTCCATGTGTATCTATCACACGGCTTCCTGTATCAATTTACATTTATTTCCATATTGTGACGTCAAGAGATATGGTGTTAATTTTGACAATGCTAATAATATATAGTAATGCACAAGAAATGGTATAAACTTCATAAGACCAGAGGAACAGTATATACCTCTATGACGAGAAAGTAATGATATAGCCCGAGAAACAAAGAAAAAACAGTGAAAGGCTCTCGTTAGAGTTGTAAAACTACCCTGGGCTACCGTAGACTGTCATAGGTAAGTGTAGACTAAGGTAGCTTTCCTAGTAGAATTGGCCAGTTAAGAATCTACCCACATCACCTGTACGTTAGATGTGTTACATATAAATTTTTTCAAAATTGCTTCTTAAAGTTGTTATTAAAGTTTTATACATTTTGGGATATCGGTGTGACAAACAAAATGTATATATTGTATTTTCTGTAAGGAACCTTTGAAGTGTTCATTGCTAATGAATTTTCTAAAACTGCATACAATAAAAGATATGCAGAAAACATGTATGGCTCAAAGCATCAGTTGATCAAATCACTGCCACTGCGGTCAAAAGGTCAGCTCTGTGACCCCTCACACCACAGGCCCTGGGTTCGATTCCCAGCTGTGGCGCGGAACTTTCGTTTGTTCAGAAGCATTCCCTATTCCCCAGTATAAAAGTAGGAGCGAATGTGGTTATGTTTAACATTTAAAAATCTGATGTGCTGCACTCACATGACTTTCTCTACTGTTGTAGAACCTTTCTTACAAACTCTTATTCCTGTATCTTCATGTTAGTTGGGATAAACATTTGAAAAAATATTTTATTGCTAATTTTCTTGTAGGTACAAGGGAAATATGGGAATACAACACTCTTTGAGCGATAGTCAAATATTTTAAAGCTTTCAAATTCTGTTCTCTTTGCACGGCTAAGACACAAAAAATTAATAACAATCTTCCATTTGACGAAAGTCAAGTTTTCCAAAACTCACACAAATAACAAGGAATATCTCCAAAATGGTTCGCTCTTAAAAAACAAGGCATAGATTGTATGTTTTAGCGAGATCTACATTTTTTGTATAGTAATATTTGGTCTATCTCTTACGGTTTAGGGCTTATTCAAAAGTCATCCAGAGTAAACAGGGACTACATGGGCCATAGCCAGAAAATTCAAAATATACAATTCTTTTGTCTTACAAATATCTTAAATGTGTCATTTTAATCAAAATCGTTAGGGCCACAAGTCAAAATTTTCGAAAACTTTTCCATGTGAAGGGTAGTTTAGGGTGGAGGAATTTTCTTCAAAATCTTCGGGTCGTATCCTTCAAGGATATTTAACTTAAATACCAATTTTGGTTTTTAAACGACTTTTTATTTTTGAGTTATGCTGTCCACAGACACGCGCGCCAGCGCGCGGACCTTTTTCTAATTTTTTTTTATTTGGGGAGGGGGCTCAAAACATATATTTCCGGTGAAATCTCGACATCGAATGTTTGGGTGGACTACAATACTTCCTCTACTTACTATATGTAGTAGAGAAAGTAAAAACTGATGAAAGCATTGTTAAGAAACCCTACAGTTGAGCAAGTAATAACCGTCACTTGTTTCTCAAGTCAAAGCTCTAAATATAACCAAAGAAGTTAAAGAGGGCTATACAAATGAATGTCGACCTGCGTGTAAACAGTTGCTCGTCTTAACCTGCTGTATGTCCCATTTGTATGCCACCTGTAAGATCTAAGGCCATATCAGCGGTTTTATTATCTTTAGAACAATTCCTCAAAATCAATAACGTTCACTCGCAGTGGTGTTAATCTTGGGATTGTTTTACTTTGTTTATTATATTAAATTCACACACTCCCATTCATATTCCGAGACTCTGGGGAGAAAAACAAATAAACCCGACTGAAGCAAAACTCTCCTTCTAACTGAAAACTACTGTACAACCGACTTTTCCGATGGACGAGAGGGTGTAAGGGAAAGAGCCGAAAAATGTTCTAATGAATTACTTGCGCCTAGTCCGTCTGGGTCAACGATGGCTTCACCAGAGTTATTTACTTTTGTGTGTGTTGCTCTGATGTGTGGTAAACGGGGAGCCAACAAGAAACTAAATAATGCATTGTATTCTATAAAAAACAGCACATTCTTTTCTGTACATATTTAAACAAATAACATTGCTTTTTGTGGCAGCATTAACGACGTTTAAGAAACATGTTCTGGATTTATAACGTTTATGTTGTTTTCTTTACATTGAGATTACACTCTTACAAACAAGTGCAAAAGAAATTTAATGAAATTCTCTTTGGGCTTGCAAACACCTTACGCCCCCCATCCTTGTAGACAGGTATGAGCTAGTAAGTCGACCTTTGAGACCACTTTACATAACTAATAGATAAGCCATCCTGGCTTCCCCCCGCGGCAAGAAGATAGGAGTCGGAAAACATTTGAAGCCGACTCTGCACCACGGAAGCAGTTTCTATCTCAATAACATCTGTATTGAATCCCCCATTTGACTGTTTTATCATGGTTAACAGAAAGTAGATAGAAAACCAATGTTTTGGCTGAGTAATTTGTAGAGTGGATATTCCAGCAGGATATTTATTAAACGTTCTCCCGATCAATTAATTACCTTTGTATAGTTAGACTCTGTTTAGACTCTTTCTCTCGTGCGTGATTTAAAGCTATTGGGTTCTGAAATAATTACTCATGAATTCTTTTCAATAATGATGCCACTTTAAGTACAAGTGTAGTTCATTTGTGTAAGTAACCATGTACAATGGAATTGCACACAAAAGAAACGGTGTCTATCCCACTATGATGCATGTTCTCCAAAAACAAATGACACGTAGCAAGCGTGAGAAATAAACATGGCGGACGCAAATGTTAATATATCGACTGGTATATTACGTATAGGTTAGGGATATATTTCTATGACTCTCGGTAGGAAGAAAATATGTAGTAGGAGTAAAAGACGTTGTCCTGGTTACGTAGAAGAGAATAGAGCAGGGACCGAGGTGTATTGGGTCTACTGCAAAACGAACTGAGGTTAGAGGATTCAAAAAACCATCACAGTTTTCTACGAATTGACGAAGTGTTATTTCTCAAACTCTTACATCGTGTTGAAGGCAAAATTACGTGCAAAAGATTGCAGAGATATTTACGATATATATTAAATTCCAAATGCAAGTGCATGTTCGTAAAGCGAGCCGTGTGGCAGTCATTTCCTTATGTTGGCAACAAATTGCGCTATGCGACCCATTTCTGTGTCGGTCTGGTGTCTAGTGTCTGGCGTCGCGCGCTCAGACGTGTCTATTGAGTTTGTATGAATAGCTCCGTCTATATTTCCATTTCCTATCGGCGTTTTTCTGATATTTCCATTGGTTATGTCCTATTTTAATTTTCTGACTCGTCATATAGTTTGTATTTCGCCGCGTGTCAACCAATGGTGTATTTGTCGCTGTACGTGCGTTTTCGAAAGTGTTCACGTGCATCGCTATTAAATAAACGCATTGTAAAGATTCTACACTCACTTTTGTTTTGCATTGACGGAGAGTAGACTTGCGCTCCGCCAAAACTACAGTTTGGTAGCCTTAATGCCGTGGTAAATGGTAGGATTACCGGCAGTTTGATAGGGAAAGAGATAAAATACAGTCAAACCTAGTTTATCTGGATCAGATTTGTAGATATATTTTTTAAGAATTAAATGTTCACTTTATATAATAAACAAACACACACACATGGACAAAGAACCTTTATAAAACCACTTTTTCTTACCTAAGAAACTTCAAAACACATTTCAACAAAATCCCGACTCAAATATTTGTGGATCAAATTAACACTGTAGCTTATGGAAGCCAGGATAAATTATTTGTAGTAGAGAAAGTAGAGGTGTTGTATGCCACCGAAAAATTGAATATCAAGATGTATACAAATATTTTCAAGAAAATCCCCCACATTCAAGACTACCTTTTACATGAACATTATTCGGTAATTTTGATTTTCTCAAAAGTAGGTCTAACGATTGTGCTTAAAATACCACATGTTTAATATATTTTTGACAAATGAAATTTATATCTGAAATTTTCTGGCCGTAGCCTCTGATGTGCTCTTCATTCTGAATGATTTTTGTATAAGCAGCAAACCGTAAGAGGTAGACCAAATCTCACTACACAAAAATGTAGATATGTTAAAACATACAATTTATGCCAGATACATTCTTTTATGGACCTAGTTGTTTCCAAAAATTCCCTGTTATTTGTCTGAATTTTTGAATACCTATATTCGTCGTGGACATGCAAGTATAATGAAATTTCAACGCCGTCACGAATTACAAAGCTTTAAAACATTTGCATATTACTTAAAGTCTATTGTATTCCCATATTCCCCTTGCACCTACAAGAAAATTAGCAATGCAGCGGGGACTTGGTAACTCGACCAAATGGCGATCTTTTGTGCCTTTGCCCCTCACGGGGCACCCCCAGGAGGATGGATGAGGCGAATGGATCCTAAGGGCAGTCGGAAAGTTGCCACAACAGTGCACACGGCAGTGTCCCTACAAGGGTTAGAAGCACCCCAGCGGAGGCTGGCTTAGCTTGGACCAACACATGGGCGGCCCGGAAACCAGTGAGTCGTCTTCCAATCCGAGGAACGCGACGCTCGCCGACGGTTCAACCCTGAAAGAAACCTAACGGGATGAAAGGTGAAATGAAATGATTAATGTAACGAAATGGAGGGGAAGGAAGTTCAGAGGACATTGAAATCCTTCCCAGCATTCGCCTGACGACCCGGGGAGACCCCGAAAAAAAAAAACCATGGCCAGGAAAGTGGACCACGGGAATTGAACCCGCGACCTCCCGAATGAGGGACATAGACGTTGTCGCCTGAGTCGTCCCAGGACTACCAACACATGGATGGTATATTAAAAGGTTAAAGACACTGAATATGTAACAGGTAAATGGTAAATAAATGAACTGAAGATGAACCTTTGATGTATTAATGATGGTTCTTTATGTTGCTACAGACCTATACAAACAGTGTAACTGACTCTTGGGTAATTCATTTGTTGGGATGTAATGATGTTCGGTGTGATGATTCGATGTAAACTGACCTCGTTTTGGCGGCTACGGTTTAATTTGCACGTCCCGAAAGAGAACACTAGCCGGTTATCGAAGTGAGGCCCGCCGAACAGCTGTTTGCCGGTCCCATCTGGGTTAGCCGTGATTACCATGTCACATGAATTATGGCTTCGTGCGAGGCAGAGGTTCATATTCCGGTGATGACGTGCAAAAGGCGGGATTTAATATCCGCACGTGTTCCAGCCTACCTGTGCACTCTTACAGCCTGCTGCATAGGCCTCCCGCACAACACAGTCTTCCAACATCCGCGGGCACTAATTGGTTGCTTCTGATCCGGAAGTTAGGTTCAATATCCCCCCCGGATACACACTGGCTTACGGGCCGAAGCATCCACGAATAATAACAATAATAATCTATAATAAAATGTCAGGGAATACTGATCAATGATGTTTATGACATAAAATGTTAGAAATATGCAAGCACTTCTGACCGAAAAAATTAGAAAATATGACAATAAACATGACCTAAAATTTCTTGGGAAGCAGTTTCGAAGTTTTCAAATTTCGTTCTCTTTGCACAGTTAACATATAAAAAAATGAATGGTGATGATCCATTTGACAGAAGTATAAGTTCTTCAAAAGGCATCCAAATAACCAGGAATATCTCCGAAATGGTTCACTCTACAAAGAGCTTATTTGGACATAAATTGTGCGCTTTAGCAAGATCTACATTTTTTGTATAGTAAGATTTGGCCTATCTCTTACGGTTTACCAGTTATGCAAAAGTCGTCCAGAGTAAAAAGGACTCATGGACTATAGCCAAAAAGTTCAAAAATATACATTTAATTTGTCATAAAAATATCGTTAGAGCTATTTTTTGAAAAAAAAAAAATCAATATTTTGAAAAAAATGTTCCATGTAAAGGGTAATCTTCAAAATCTTCGTGTCGCATCCTTGAAAGACATTAAACTTAAATACCAACTTTGGTTTTTAACCGAATTTTCAGTTATGCTGTTCACACAAACGGACGTTTTTCTAAAAATGTTCTCTTTTATTCAGGGGCCTCAAAACATACATTTCCAGTGTAATCTCGACATGGTATTTTTGGGCTGTAGTAGAGAAAGTAAAATACATGTGGTGGGTAGAAAAAGTGATATGATTGCAGTAAAATGGTGCAGTTTAGTAGAGTTTGTGTGGCCGGAAGCACTTGTAAATTATTCGCTTTGGTCTAGCTAGGGGCGTGAGAAAACGCTACACGTAGGACGTAGGAGGAATTTAGCGTGATATTGGGGCGGAAACTTTGCTATCGATCCACTACACTGAACTTAAGTAACCCCCTGGCGTGAACATGTAACAGGAAGAATAAGAGACCAAAAATAACACATTTTCCTTCCTCTTGCTTCTCCTTGCGCCCGCCCGCCCGCCCGCCGATAATCTTAAATTTATTTGAATAGGCACTGTTTTCTTATCTTGTTATCTTTAGTACGACTGCTTTACATTCTATTCGCTTCTTCCTGTTCTCTTCATTTCTACATTTTAGTTCTCTCCTTGCACACCACGATTTAGGTGTCTTTCATCCTCGGCTACAACATTGTTACGCAATCCATTCCTTGTTGCAAATTGCTTTGCTCATGCATAATATAAATACCTTCGTACCGCAATGTGAACGTGCATCTCATAAAGAAAAGGCTTATTACGGTCATGTTGATAGAGGGATAAAAATATTGTGACGCCGGACTCGGCACACAACAAAGGACAGTCGGAGCCAAGCTACTTCACGCCACATACCAGGCGAGCACCTGGTAAAATAAAAGAGAGGGTTATAATAATGATTGGTATTAGGCTTCAGTGAATCAACCTGTCTATGTATTATTTTTAGAAGACGTCCATAAGATAAAAAACCAAATGTACTTCCATCACACCATTCTATAATACAAGCTAATACTTTTGCAAAGTTTAAGGTAATTTGTGAAGCAGTTAATATGTGCAGCTCATAATCCTGAACATTCCTAGACTATTTCATAGAGACATTAAATTAGCATATACGAATTATCACTTGGTCATTCTTTTGTTTAATCAGTGTCGCCAACTGTAGCCCATAAATCACTGAAAACAATTTATTGCACATCACAATCAATTAACAATCAAAATAACTCAATTTCAATTTGACAACTATGTTTTTAACAATTGTTCTTTTAATAATAAGTGTATTTTTCAGGTTATTTGTTAGTGTTACAAATAAAGTGAGATTTGAGATTATAAACTGGTTTTCTGTTATAACAACAGAAGATCGAAATACATGTGTTTTGGGTTTCGTTTTTCTCAGTTGGCAATGCTCATTAAGTTAACTGCACTAATCGGAATTAATATATTTTAGGTTATGTTTAATAGAGCTTAACATTTTCTGGTCAAATATTTGCGATAGTATTTAAATTTATATTTTATTAATGAAATAGTGCAGATAAATATAATTCGACGGTCTGACTCGAGAATTTATCGGTGATATTATGACATTACTTGCGATAAATACTCTCGTGGTTACGTCACCACAAATTGTAGATTATTTCAAATATATTTATGATATGATTGGAATAGTTTCTTCCACAAGTGAAAACAATGCATTTTGTTTCAACTCTATCTTCTTTACAACAAGGTTTAGGCCAAAGATCTATTACGAGAGTAAGTAAATTGGTCACTCCAACTTCTCAATTGTCGTCCAATGTTTGTTCGTCCAGAGGTTTGATATAAGAAGGCTTGACGTGGATATCTCGAGTCATCCTTAAAACATAGTCTTTCCACTCCTTCCACTCCTGATAGCGTTGAATCTTGCTTGAGTTCTGCTCTTATATCGGTATTCCTCATTCACTCTAATCTTGTTACTCCTAACACAGGTCATAGAAATCTCCTTTCAGCTGTTTCTATTCTAGCCTTTTCTGTGGATCGCAGCACCCACGTTTCGCAAGCCTATTCTACTGGTTTTGACACGATGTTATGTAGTCTATGTTTCACTTATCTTCTCATGCTTTAGCCAAAGTGTTATTTATACATCCATTTAATTTTTTTTTTTTTTTTTTTTTTTTTTTTTTACAAATTTCTATGTTTTTCTCAATGTGCGCTTTTATATTCGAGCCTAAGCGTTTCCTATTCCATTTAAATGTTTGACTCCTTTTTTGTAATTCTATTTCATTTTTAGCTAACAATACTTGATCATTATGAAAGGTTATGGTACGAGGTGTGTTTCAAAAGTAAGTTACACTATTAACCCTTGGACATTAAAATAGCAGTAACAATGGAGACTACACTCGCGCCTAGCCAGTATGACGGGAGAGTGGCGTGACACCAGATTAAAAAATATGTTACCACGGTACCAAAATGTATTGAAATTCAAGGAGTGAATGTAGCTTTCAAGATATACATTTTCTAAAATATTTAACGGTTTTGTTATTTTTTTAAAAAATAGTGTAACTTACTTTTGGAACACCCTCGCATATTATTGTTGTACTAGTAGTATACTCTTATCAAAAATCACTTTATTTTGTGAGCACGTTAAGACAAACTAGTAAGGGGATGGTCAATGAGTGACTTGTAAGCAGTTTGAAGTGTAACGAAGCTAAAACCTGTTGTTATTGTTGTTGTTGTCCGTGTAACGGACAGTTAGTCAATGCACAGCCAATGGAGATGTCAACTGTTAATTGGCTGCTATGTGTTACACATTGTACAGTCATGGTCTCGAACACGTGAACATTAATTACTGGTGGAGGGGGTCCCATTAGTCATTGCCTGTAACCTGAGTATCCAACCTGACACCTGTTTGCTCTCAACTATCACAGGGGCACACACACACACACACAAACACTATTTCTCCTCTCATTATTATCACCGCCATCAAGCAATTTTTGTTAATAACAAAAAGATCTGATGTGTAAATATTCCTTTCGAAGGATGTTTACACTCTAAAAATTCGGTCGCCCTCCGCCGGGTTTGAACCGGCGACCTCGGGAACCAGAGCATGTTACCCCTAGACGCGGATGACAACAGATCGTTTTTTATTGGTGCTGCCATAGTTCACTCCTGCTCTAAATCACGTCACTATTTTGATGCGAGTTTCACCTCCTCAGAGGCTGCAAAAGGAGCAGGTTTGTGCCCAACAAGTTGCCTAGCTCCCACGGCGTATATTGGCCCTCTTCACTTACCCAACCCTCACGAAGTTTACCGGTACAATCGGAGGGTTTGGCACTCTCTACCTATGCACTGTTCATTTCCATGTATTGTAAACAGTTTGTGTATCAGGATGCCTTTAAGAGCAGTGGGTAATATGGACATGTAGCAAACCCGAAAAATGGATTTCTCTGACTGATCTACGGATCAATGTAAAACAATTTTCTCTAAAACCGTTGCAAAAATACGCAGTTCTCTTTTACTGACGTTATCACAGTCGTGATATTACAACTCACAACTGTTTTTTACTTTCTCTACTGGTAAGTGGGGGAAGTATTGTATCCCAAAAATTCGATGTCGAGATTTCACCGGAAATATATATTTAGAGAACCCCTGAATAAAAAAAAAGGCATTTTTAGAAAAAGGTCCGTGTGTGTGTGTGTGTGTGTGTGTGTGTGTGTGTGTGTGTGTGTGTGTGTGTGTGTGGCTGTGGACAGCATAACTCAAAAACGAAAAGACAGTTAAAATCCAAAGTTGGTATTTAAGTTTAATGTATGTCAAGCACGCCACACGAAGATTTTGAAGAAAATAGCCCCACCCTAAACTACCCTTTACATGGAAAAGTTTTCTAAAATTTTGATTTTCTTGAAGATGGCTCTAACGATTTTGATTAAAATGCCATATGTTCGAGATATTTTTATGACAAATGAAATGTATATCTTGAATTTTCACTATAGCCTATGTAGTCCTATTTACTCTCGACGACTTTTGCATAACTGGTAAACCGTTAGAGATAGACCAAATCATACTATACAAAAATGTAGATCTTGCTAAAATACACAATTTATGTCCGAATAATTTTTTTTTTTTTTTTTTTTTTTTTGTAGAGTGTACCATTTCGGATATATTTATTGTTATGTGTGTGAGTTTCGGAAACTGAAATGGAATATCGTTGTTCATTTTTCTATATGTTAAGCGTGCAAAGAGAACGGAATCTCAAAGCTTTAAGAAATTTGACTATCGCACAAAGTCTACTGTATTCTAATATTCCCCTTGTACCTACAAGAAAATAAGCAATAAGATAATTTGTACAAATGTTCATATCAATTAACACGAAGAAGATATAGGAATAAGAGTTTGTAAGAATGGTTAGTACAAGAGTAGAGAAAGTCATGTGAGTAATTATTCTTCACGTCATTCAGCTAGTGATCCGGGGAAACCCATGGGTTAGGAAGCTCGAACCCAAGACCTCCCGAATACTGGCAACAGACACTACTACCTGAGTTTTTACTTTATTCACTTGCCTTGATGTTTTTATGGACCAAAACTCCACCTTTATCCCGATATAGAGAGACATCAGGTATTCTCTTCTCAGAGAAGCATCCAATTTCACTAATTCTAAATCTAGGAGCATTGTAAGGCGCTCTGCGAACGGCACTTGTTTTAAAGTTTATATTTATGGCGTGTAATTCGTGCAGATTCAAATGCAGACAACTAAATATCGAAACTGTAATGTATTCTGGAAAGTTTGTAGATTCGGACGGACGGATCCTAGTGGTACGAAGGAACTTGCGAAGGAATAAACGCAGCAGCAATAAAAACTAAACTTTTTCCTTGTATGTATGTGGATCCTTAGGGTGGAATGAATGAGGTTTTATAGGGGTGAGGCCAAACTGCGCTTGAGCGGTGTGCTGGGGTTGGTTACTCGTATTGATTCGGCAGGAGAGGTTACACTTAATCAAACAGTATTCCTCACATCGCGAAATGGACTTCTTCTGTCTGTCCACCTACAACTTCTCCCTCACGTGCACAACAACAACAACAACCAATCGCATGACGTACGTATTACATACACGAGTTAGTATTTGCGGGTACGAATCCTACCATGTTTATACTGTAACAATGCAGCAAAATGCAACATCCGGTTAATTATTCTTTATTTATGTCAACAAACTTCATGCTGGTGTTCTCAAACACATAAGCCTTGAGTAGACAATGTTTAAGAGGTGGAATCAGGACTGAAGAATTCGATGCCATAGCCAGGGTTTGAACCACGGATCTTCCACTTATCGAAAGGTTACTTAAACCTGGGACATAAAAAACAATGGCACAAAGTTCTCTGTGCTTTCTGTTTATTGCGGCGGCTTTAATAACACGGAAATGTAACCTTTTACATAACCTCACCGATTGCACTGTCGGGCAACTTTCATTGTATCTGCCAGTAATATTTATTTTGTAGAATTGTTACAAGTTGATCTCAAACGAAGCCGGGTTATTGAATTCGTAAGAATTATATGTGCATTCTTTCATTGTTATAAAACCAAAACTTAAACACCAGCAACGAGTCAATGAGTAAAACATCTTGAAAATATGAAAAATTCGCGAAAGAAATAATCCCATACATTACTTCTAAACTATATCAAAGCCATGCAAACCAATTTGTTTTCTAATTGAACAATTTCTTATTTATCGTTACGAACAAAAACTCTTGCCTCTGCGTAGAAGTTATCCCTACAACGAGTTGCGATAAATTCAGTATGACGATTTGTATTACGAACAGAAAATGCGAGCGAGCGCCATGAGAAATGAGTCATGTAATAAGACACAATGAAAAGTAAACCTTAACCAAAGCAAGTCAAACAACTACAAAGTGTAATTGCCATGTGATTGGAATTGAAACCAAAATTGATCACAATGGAAGTAGTTATGAAAGTGTGTTTAGTGTATGGGCAATGTGCTGAAAGTTCTGCTTTGAGGTTATACTGTCTAAAAACGCATTTTCTAGTACTTTGAATTATAGTTCTTAGTTTTTCTATATCTTAATCTAAGTAGTTTCGCAATGCTTAGGTTTTCAGCATCCCAAACAACGTTTTACGAATTGGAAAATTGGAACACGTCTCAAGAACGATTGATTAAAATTACATTATATATAATTAAATTATGTCTAAAAGTGTGATATGTTGCACTCACGTGACTTTCTCTATTCACACTTGTATGAACTATTATTACAAACAGTTATTCTTCTATTTACTTTATGTTAATCGAGATAAACATTCACAGAGATGGTTCTATATTTCCTTGTTGGTATTGGAACAGGTAAACACAGTAAAATTTGTCAAAATTTGAGGTTAAATTTATAGAAAAGTGGGCAGAAAATATCGCGCGATTGTATCACTTTTTTTTTTAAATTCTCGAATATATCTGACGTATATACTACACGCAGTCCTACCAAGGCATCTCATTTTATATTTGGAACTGTTGGTATCTAGACCAGATCCAGAAAAAAAGCTGTTAGGTATTCCATACATATCTCTCTCTTCTTCTGGTCTGTAAATTACTTTCTGTGTTATTCTGACATACATGTCTAAAACCCACACACGAAAAACTATATACGTTTCATGACATGAGAGAGGGTTTTATAAACGTGAAAGAGAAATACCTACCTACCGGTGCACTACACACACACACACAGCACGGCAGCTCGAAATGATCAAGTTGCAGTTCTTGGAAAAAACGAACGCTTGCAGCTATTGCAACCTGCCGTTCCCATATGTACCTCTCTCTGTGGAAAGAAATGAGCAAACTCGCCGCAACTGTTCAGTTCACAACCAACACTTCCGAAAACTTGCCTGGCGCCTGCAGTCACTTGTTTTCAGTTAATAGTCTTCTGACGACCTTTAGCTCTTTGTTTAGATGCGTTAAATAATCGTATACGAATTATCACTAGATCATTCTACTGTTCAGACAGTGTCGCCATCTGTATCCCATAAATCGCTGAAAAACAATTTATTACACGCTACTTTTGGAACTCCCACGTTTTGCTTAAACCCCATCTACCAACCCTCATATGTGGCGACTTTAACCTCGGACTCACACCACAGCAGATACGGGACGGTGCACACACGCACCGGATGCTACACTTCTTGGCTTCTTCCCGTCTCCTGCTTCTGAATACCGATGACCCTACGCGCTATGGGCCACCTCCCCAACGTCCGACGTCTCCCGATCTTACGTTTATCTCTGACTCACTCTGGCCACAATCTACTTGGAAGGTGGATCTTGACAGCCTCGGCAGTGACCACAGGCCCATACTACTGCAAATTTCTCCGCTTGGTCCGGCTCAACGCCTTCGCCATATCCCAATACGCCCGCAAATACAAGACTGGAACCAATTCACGCAGGACCTGGATAGTGCCTTTCTTCAAGTCACTTCCACACAACTAGCCTCTAATCCCCTCGACCTATTGGATGCCACGCTAAACACTACCCTCCCTAAATACTACCCCAAATCTCGTCAGTATGCCTTGACACGAACTGCGAAGCCTCCGTGGTGGACACCGGAGTGCTCTGCGGCAGTAGCTAAACGGCGCCAGGCCCTGCGACAGTACAAAGAATCTCCTACCAGATCCCTCTACTTGGCCACGCAACGACAATATGCCCAAACTCGACGGATTCTACAACAGGCGAAGCGCCTCGGATGGAGGAATTACTGTTCTAACCTCGCACCCCACGTCTCATCCTGTGAGATATGGCGTAAACTTCGATGGTTCACGTCGCGTGTTCGGGGACCAATGTCTCCCATAGAATATAACCCTGAGCTACAACAGGAATTTTTATGCTCCGTAACCCCAGATTACGCAGCCGAGAAACCGGAGGTGGAGGACACAACTGACAGTTGTGTGGAGTGTATTCCTGGGAGACGAGAGTTGATTTCCGCAGTGACGATCGAGGAACTAAAAATGGCTCTCCAACGACACAACCACTCTTCCACGCCGGGTCCAGACGGTATTTCCTATGACATGATTCGTCATTTTCCAAGCAAACTTCTACACCTACTTACAGAATGCTATTCGCACATCCTGACCACAGGAACGATTCCCGGAGGTTGGAACACATTTTATGTGATCCCTATCCTCAAACCGGGCAAGTCGGGCGACGAAGCAGCACACTATAGACCGATAGTGCTCGCCTCCGTACTGCGCAAGCTGTTAGAGCAAATATTGGTCTCGCGGCTATCCTTCTACCTTGAACGCGTTGGTCTGTGGCCAAAGGGACAGTATGGCTTTCGTAAGAGTTTCTCTACTACGCATAATCTGGTACAACTTACACACGACGTTCGAGTCTCGTGGCATCAGAACCAAGGGGTTTTAGCCCACTTTTTAGACATATTACATGCCTATGATTCTGTGTCTGTTGGCCCATTAATCCAAGGATTACGTCACTTTGCCTTCCCATCTTCCCTACTTACACTTTTTATCAACCTCCTGTCAAATCGCTGCATTTACCTTCATCCTCGCTATACGTTACAATCCCCACGTTTTTGTTCCCAAGGTCTCCCCCAGGGCACGTCCCTCAGTCCTCTCCTTTTTATCCTTTACATTCACACATTAAGTACATTACCATTTAAGCATAGCCAACTACTTTTATATGCCGACGACTTAGTCTTATATTCCCAAACCCCTCTACATACTGTGAGTCACTCTCCGACCACCCTTCAGGACGATTTAGACCTCCTTCTTGGCAAGCTCAAAGACCTTGGCCTGACGGTTCACCCTGACAAGTGCGTATCGATTTTCTTTAAACGCGGTCCACCTCTGCTACATGCTAATATGACCATTGGGGAAAATCCGCTGCCTTTAGCTCGATCCGTCAAATTTCTTGGGTTACACCTGGACCATAACCTGAGTTGGAAATCGCAGGCGATACACCTGCACTCATCCCTCTTGGCTTCTAGTACCCTGTTCCGCTACTTGCAAGGGCGTAGCTGGGGAGCACACCCCCAGAGTCTATACAACATTTTCTTATCTTTATGTCAGGCAAAATTAGACTACGGCTTGATAGTCATTACTCATCTTCCTAAGGTGTGGCAGAGGAAAATAGACTCGGTCCTATACCGCATTGGCAAAGCCATACTTGGGGTAGGGGGCAAACCTTCTATGAATAAGGTTTTCAAGGAGCTGGGAATGCAGCCTCTTCTGCATAGGCAGGTGGTTCTTGCTGTCCGATTTATAGCCAAACTATTTCAATATCGAGAAACGCCATTGTACGCGAAACTCCTGTTAAGTACACGCTTACCACTTTACCAAGTAGTTGCTTCCACACGCCATCCGTTGGTTTACTTAATAGTATTTCGGAAATGCCAAGAATTAGAGGGCATGCCCAGTTTCCCCAGGCTACCGATATACTTAGTGGACTACTTAGTCCACCAACCACAGGCGACTCTTCTGACTGCCGATCTGCATCGCGGGGACCCGTCTACTCCACAACGGTTCCACCACTTCATGTCCCAACACAAGGCATCCATGACTCAACCATTTTTCCACCTATATACCGACGGCTCCGTTACCACAACAGGTGCGGGAGCGGCGTTCATAAATTGGACAACACTAACGTCGGCACGAGTTTCTCTCCCTGCGGGGTTCTGCAATTATTTTGCTGAGATTTATGCCCTCTACCAAGCTCTACGATCTACTCTTGGAATTTCCAACTCCACGATCCTGTTTTGTTCAGACTCTTTGAGTGCCCTCCGAAGCATCAGCTCACCCAGTATGCATCCGGGGATGGATTGGTGGGAGGTGATGTGTCGACTAGAAATCTCAAAACACTTTAACCGCAGCAATACAATTCAATTCTTGTGGGTCCCGGGACATGCAAATATTTCGGGCAACGAAACCGCAGACCGCCTGGCTAGAGAGGCGGCTCATCTCCCCGCACCGATGGAACCGATAACCCTCCCTTGGAGAGATGCTGCACGGCTTATATATAACCACGTGGTTTCACACCTCTCTAACTATCCCGACGCACCTCCCCTAACGGAGTGCTACCCATGGTTTAAGAAATCCACTCTCAGTAGAGCTGCAATCTCATTGATCTCAAAACTCCGATTAGGAGTCGCCGTTACTCCGGCCTACCTATTTAAAATCCGCCAAAGAGCCTCTCCAAATTGTGATTGTGGTGCCTACGGTGATATCAACCACATCTTTCTTAATTGCCCCTCACACGCACTCCCAGTTACGCAATTTATCAGCAGACTAGCCAAGCGTTATGGAAATGGCCCATGGAATATTTCCTCCCTGGTATATAGTGCGGATACCGATTTGCCACGGCTACTACTTCGCCATCTCGTTAACTGCAAAATGAAACTATGATCTGTGCTCCGATCCTCCTTTAGTGATGCAACGTTTTTCTCAGTTCTCCTACATATTTCGATTCGACGCAGACATCGATTACTCCTGCCAGGAGTGTGATAGTGCGTCCAAAAACCCCCAACAACAACAACAACATACACGCTAGAATCGATTAACAATCAAAATAGAACTCCATTTCAATTTGGCAACTGTATTTTTAACAATTGTTTTAATAATTAGTGTAATTTTCCAGAAGAAAGTTTACTTGTTAATATTAAAAATAAAGCGAGATTTATTTGAGATTATAAACTGGTTTTTTGTTATAACAAGAGAAGATCAAAATACATGTAATTCTTGAGTTTCGCTTTCCTCAGTTAGCAGTGCTGAGTAACGAACTACACTAATGATAATATATTTTAGGTTATTTTTAATAGAATTTAACATTTTCTAATCAAGTGTCTATTGTTTTCTACTCTTATGATATTACTGGTGATACAAAATCGGAAAACCGAACATTCCACTTCTGTCTGCCCATAGACAACAGAAGTATGCCTTTAGTTCAAGTCAAGGTGACAGCCAAGAAAATGAAAGCATGACGTAATAAGGTACACTACAGACGGTAAGAAATGAGTTGTCCGCAAGAGGGCAATGTTGATTTCTTTCCGTGCTGTCTGTACGAGCCGCCACCGAGGATTTCAAATCTGTAGTCGTTAGGGACCCTACGCTCTGCTGTCGTCACTTTTCGTTCCTGGGGGGTAGGGGGGGGGGCTGCACGTCAGGGGTATGAGTAAAAAAATTCAATGTTGGAAGTGATAAGTTTCCTCTCCTCCGAACCTTGTGTGTTCTATCGCTGCCAGCATTGGGGCACTTCTTGACTTGACAGATACGGCCATTAGCCCAACATTTTACACTAAGAAGCTGGAAATATTTCACGTGGTACGAGATGATGTATTGCAATAGGTTCCAACAAGCAAACTGTGAGTCAAATGCAAGAATGTAACCGACAAAGAAAGCGTTTAAAAGATATATTTATTATGATGATGTATGGCTGGAGTTTCGGCAGCACGCGTGGGGAATTTTGACGCCCGGCGTCGCGGCGCTGGATATTTATTGCTTGACGCTGGGTAGTTAATCTTGTTTTGGGGCAGTAAATATCACCACCAATATGGATTGCTTTATTCAACCGCGTACTACTAAAACCAGGACGTTCAAATTTACGATCGTTTATCTCAGTATAGATTGTCAGTCCCTAAAGGATCAGATCAGCGCTTGCTGGAACTAGGCCGCGCTTCCATATACAAACTCATCATAGAATTAGTGCTTCTAGCATCTGCTGCTTTACGCTATTACCAACAATAAATATTTTTACTGTTACACTCGCATGACTTTTTCTACTCTTATACTAACTGTTCTAAACAAACTCTTATTTATAAATCTTCTTAACGTTAGTCGAGATAAACATTTGCAGAAATAATCTAATTTCTTGTAGGTGCAAGAGGAATATGGGAACACACTAGGCTTTGAGCGATAGTCAAATCTTTTACCCCATGCTTCCTCCAATCTGGAAAAAATTTCTCAGTTGAGGGTCACGTGATCATGAATGGGTGTCTTGTTTACTATGGAACTGCTTTCCTCGGGCTGAGAACTTCACTGAACTGAATTGACGACTGAATCTCTTTATTCGTTTGTCACTAGATTTTTAAGTTTTCTACCAGAAATATAGGCGTCGAAAATTACGGTGGTAGTCGTTTTTTCAGTTCATTTCAGCTGCGCTTGGGCCAACTGAAGTGAGGTTATGGTAGCGGTATTGGTTTGTTTACTTTGAAAATTTGATACAATGGATGGAAGACGAATGTTTTTCAAGCAGTAAAGAGGAATTAATTACTGATTTGTTTCTTCAGAACGAACTTATATAATGTATCTCAGAGGTTTTCCACAACTTTGCTCATCAGTATTATATGTTAATTCATCGACCAGAATAAACGAAAGCATCAAAGTATCCAACTCAAATTCACTTTCTTCACTGCCATGCAGCTTTCTCAACCACATTTCAGTCATTTTATCCAGTGGTATGGTGTTTTCAGTTCAGTTTGAAGTTTTCAGTGCAATTTCCTAGGAAAGCATAAATGAAAACTGAACTGAAAGGATCTCAGCTCTTCAGTTCTCAGTTCAGTTCAGTTTTTCAGACTGGAGGAAAGCAAGGCTTTAAGGTTGGTCGCTATATTGAGGCTTTGTAATTCTGTAAGCTTTGCGAAACTCACACAAATAATAAGGAATATCTCCAAAATGGGGAAATCTCCACAAAAAATGCATTTGCACATAAATTGCGTGTTTTAACGAGATTTACATTTTTTACAGTAAGATTTGGTCTATGTCTTACGGTTTACCAGTTATGCAAAAGCCATCCAGATTAAACAGAGCTACATAGGGAATAACCAGAAAATTCAAAATATACATTTCATTTGCCATAAAAATATATTATACATGTGACATCTTAATCAAAGTCCTTAGAGCTATTTCTGAGAAAATCAAAATTTTCGAAAAATGTTCCATGTAAAGGGCACCTTAGAGTGGAGGAATGTTTTTCAAATACTTTGTGTCGCAGCCTTGAAAGACATTAAACTTAAATACCAACTTTGGGTTTTAACCGACTTTTCGCGCGGTCACCTTTTTCTGAAAATGCTTGTCTATTGCTCAAAACCTACTGTATTGTCATATTCCCCTTGTACCTACAAGGAAATATGTAATACAAGGATTTCTACAAATGTTTATCTCAATTATCATTACTCCACCTAAATAAGTTGTATTTTTTTCTCTCTATTTTCATGAATTTCAATCCACATACCTAACCTCAAAGACCAAATGCCTGTTACAATTTTTCATACATCTCTGTGCATAGAAGAACCAGGAGAAAGTTCGCAATTTTATTGGAACTCTACGGAACCGTGCAGTTTTATTTAAGGCGAATGCACTTCTAAGAATGAGCATAGATAAACTTGATCCTGATAATTATCGGAAGTTGATGCAGAACATAGATTTTGGAGGTCGTCTAGATGAGCACAGAGGTTTACCTAACCTATAAACCTTTCTAGGAAAGTGGAGGTCAGGGAATATCTGCAGCTAAAAACGTTTTGAGTGTTTAACTTGGACTGGACGGGGCTGTGTTTGCACTGTTAATATCACCAAGGTAGCGTTGGTAATGCTTTTGTCTGCATCTAATTACCTATGCTTTATGTAAGCCCCTACTGTGAATCCGTGTTATAAATCTCTGTTTATGAGATAATGGTAATGGAAAAAACCCGAGTATTGCATGCATTAAATACAATTTATTAATGCTTCTTGCAGCTAAAGGTCGTCCTTATATAAAAATAGTGGCTTGTATTTTACGTTCTTACTTGCAGATTCAGAAATGCAGCGAATAAATTTCTATTAGGGAACATTTTCAGTGTTTGTTTTGTGAGTGGCGCGATAAAATATTGCACAGAAAGGAGGAGATTTAGACCTAAGTGTTGTGCTTTCTCCTGGACCAGTTAAGCTAATGCCTTCTGTGCTATTAACTAGTCCTTTTGGACTTTATATGTAAAAATGTGACTTTTTTATTAATTTAACCTCATTTTCCCGGACTGTGAATTTGCTGGTTTTCTAAGGGCCTCTAGAAACTTAGGTTTTTCTTTCCACTGATGCTCTGTGAACCAGAACTGCCCTACAACTTCTGATTTATCATATTTTTATATTTCACATTTTCCATGTTCTTTAAACCTTGTGTCAGCGTTTCTCTGTCTTCCCTATAGATACCTTTTTGCAACCGCAGTAAGTTTTTCTCAAAGCAACTTTGTTCTCTGTGTTAGTTCTGACTATGTTACTGAAGCAATGTGAATTTTTTGAACTATTTAGCTTCTTTTATGCTACCTTGTGTGGTGATTTCCCTTATTTGTTTCTTCTTTTTGATTCTTTTATCTTCACGTCTACAGTAAACCCATTTTTGTGCGCATATAAATGTTAAAATAACTTCATTGTTTTTCTCAAAGAAAGATTTTAAAACCGTTCCTTTGTTTCTCGTGGTCATGGAAAGAGTATAGAATTTCAAAGCCAAATATAGCACACTGCTTGCCTTGGTTAACATGACTTTGTCTATCCCAGTCAGTTGTTTTACATCTCCTAGGTTTTACGCGTTATAAAGAGCACTTTCCAGAAAATTCGAGATATAAGACATTTTATATTACAATATCACAAATCCCACTTCTGACACCAGTGTGACAAAATGACAGTATCATTATGAACTGTTGCACCTTTGATCGTTATGAAAAGGTGGATAAAATGTAGACAATTACAGTGGCGTGCATGCCAGAGCATAAATAATTACATCACGTATAGGTAAGGATTGCGACATGATATAAGAGAATCCAATTTGGAATAGTAACAACTCTTTTTGGTTAAAAGATGAGTAGGGTTTAATAGTGACAATGGTGAAGAGAGCTGCGGACTCATTATTCACGTGGACTTTCGTTCTGACAGGATATTGGCATGAACAAGCCTGGCTAATACATTCGTTTTACATTATCCGTGAATTTCATTACGGTGGAAGCTGGCAACGCAATTGCCCTGGGGCAGGGAATCACAGAGGAAGTCCCGGAGTTTGTATAATAAATCCTTGTCACTTTCAGGATCGGCTTTGCGGTCGGTCGGTCAGGCGCCCTAAGCCCTTCCACTGAGGTGAGACGGCATTAAGACTACCACAAGCTTACCGGACCGGACCGGAGCGGACCGGACCGTAGCGTCCAGACAGACGTCGCGCTCCTCGCTATTGGGACTTGGGGCACCATCCTTTTCTTATTTCTGTGTCCACTTTCATTTAACCACGAGTCAGTTTCACTTACCATGTCAAGACTTAAATCCGAGAGAATTTAAACACAGAACCACCACTATTTAGAAAACCGCAGCAGAGAAGCAGAAAAATCTGATGTGTTACACTCACATGACTTTCTCTACTCTTGTACTAACCTTCTTACAAACTCTTATTACTATATATTCTTCGTGTTACTTGAGATAAACATTTGTACAAATTATCTTATTGCTTATTTCCTTGTAGCTACAAGGGGAATATTAGAATACAGTAGACTTTGAGCGATAGTCAAATCTTTTAAAGCTTTGACATACCGTTCTCTTTGCAGGCTTAACATATAAAAAAATGAACAACGATGTTCCATTCCACGCAACTTTTAAGCTTTCCGAATCTGACACAAATAACAAGGAATATCTCCGAAATGGTTCACTCTACAAAAAATTTATTGAGAGATAAGTTGCGCGTTTTAGCAAGATCTACATTTTTTGTATAGTAACATTTGGTCCATCTCTTACGGTTTACCAGTTATTCAAAAGTCACCCGGAGTAAACAGGAGTTCATGGGCTATACCTATAAAATTCAAAATATGCATTTCATTTGTCATAAAAATATCTCAAACGTACGGCGTTTTCATCAAAATCATTAAAGCCATTTCTAAGAAAATAAAAATTTTCGAAAAATTTTCCATGCAAAGGGTAGTTTAGGGTGGAGGAATTTTCTTCAAAATCTTTGTGTCGCATCCTTTAAAGATATTAACCTTATATACAAACCTTGGTTTTTAACCGACTTTTCGTTTTTGAGTTATGCTGTCCACAGACTGACAGACACACACACAAAGGCCTGGAGCAGAGCACGCTATTGACAATAAAGGCACGGACATAATCAAAGGGAGTGCGTATTATTGAAAACGTATAATAATGTAGGCAATGTGTAAGTAAGTGTGTTGGTAGGTCCTACTCGCCAGAAGCTCGTGAAATTCCATCTTTGAGCCAGCCAGCCAGCGAGCCCTTGTCATCACAATAAACGATTCTGCTATGTGAAGAATTTCGCATGCTTCACGAGCGTAACTGACTTTGTTCGCGATGACCTTAGTTGGTAATACTGAGAAGGCGAATTTCATTGGAACATGTCTAGAATTCCTTTCATCATTTTTAGGTGTATCAAGAGCACATTTCATCGCTACTGCTTCAAACAGGCAGGCTGAGGTCATTCTCCCACTCTATACAACAGCAAAGCAATGGCAGTGTGCTAGGAGAATATTGCATTGAACTCGCCTATATCCATAATGTTAACTATGTATGTGTCTTAAATTGTCCTTTTTCTGTGAAAGTACTGAGGTTACAAAGCCAATTTTTACTTTCTCTACTACGTATAGTCAGTAGAGGAAGTATTGTATCGCACGCAAAAAATCGATGTCGAGATTTCACCAGAAATATATGTTTTCATTTTTTTTCTGTTTTCACTCACATAATACATCTCTAGACTCTTACACAACGAAGGCTCACTTCACTCGAAGAACCGCAACTGATTTCGCATTAGATACACACTCACCAACTCAATAACTGGCTCATTCGAGAGAAAGTCCACTTATATTGATCTGGATCCATAGTTCTAGAACGTTCGAGAAGCGGGGAGAACAGAAAGTTCTAGAAGATTATGTATTTTACCTGGACGAGAGCGCTACCGCGTCTATTTATCTCTCTGGTTACCCAAGACTTGGCCATTTCCGCTACGTCACTGTTGCTTAGCACTAAAAATCTTATAGTTAGAGAAAAACAAAGGCTTCTGGCGGCCTTGAGGTTTCCATGGAAACAAGTTGTATTATTATGGTGGAACCGGAGGGCTCCCTCCAGTCATTAGGAAAGAGAAACTCGATGATTCGCTGAAGTGTTTTGTTATCGCGTATGTAAATCACCTGCTGTCTTGCTGAGAGGTAGGTACAAGGTCATCCTATCGAGTGACTTTATAATCGCTATCATTACAACCCTCACGCACTTAAATGTCGAGTGAGACTTGTTCAAATGAGGGGGAGACGGAAGACTCTCATCACGTGCGCAACTTCCACCTTGCGCATTCAGCAGCGGCTCGTTATGTCCCAGCTATCAGCTTACAAAGGCAGAAACAGCCCTTCTTATAATCACCAGTGACTCTCTCCTTCCAAACAGACACGACTACTAAGCATTCTTACAAACTCTTATTCCTATAGTGTTATTTGAGATTAACATTTACAGACATTTTTTAATACTTATTTCCTGTAGGTACAAGGAGAATATGCGAATACAGTAGGCTTTGAGCGACAGTCAAATCTTTTAAAGCTTTCAAATTTCATTCTCTTTGCACGTTTAACATGTAAAAATGTTCCATTTTACAGAAGTATAAGCTCTCCAAAACTCACACACATAACAAAGAATATCTCCGAAATAGTTCACTCTACCAAAAAAAAAAAAAAAAAAAAAAAAAAAAAAAAAAAAAAAATTACACATAAGTTGCGTGTTTTAGCAAAATCTACCTTTTTTGTATAGTAAGATTTGGTCTATCTCTTACGGTTTACCACTTATGCAAAAGTCATCCAGAGTAAACAGGACTTCATGGGCTATAGCCAGAAAATTCAAGATATACATTTCATTTGTTATAAAAATATATCAAACATATGGCATTTTCATTAAAATCATTAAAGCCATTTTTTAAAAAATCAAAATTTTCGAAAAAATTTCCATGTAAAGGGTAGTTTAGGGTGGAGGATTTTTCTTCAAAATCTTAATCTCACATTCTTGAAAGACATTAAACTTATATACCAACTTTGGTTTTCAACCAAGTTTACGTTTTTGAGTTATGCTGTCCACAGACTGACAAACACACAGACACACACGGACGTTTTTCTAAAAATGCTTTCTTTTTAATCAGGGGGCCTCAAAACATATTTCCGGTGAAATCCCGACATGGAATTTTTGGGCGGAATACGTAATCTTGCTATAGGAACTCTGGAGGAGGGAAAACAAAAACACAGAGCACTTGTTTTCAAATGTGAGCGAGCACGCATAATCGACGAGAAGATTTCCGGAGCCAAGTGAAGGGGAAAGTTGGTCAAGTTGGATGATACCCGGGGATTCGCGATAATAGCACACTCTATGCTTATTGTGGGCTGTCTTCATTGTAGAAGATAATCAAGGGGGCCGTGACCCATAACAGCCGCTAGAGCTCTCTCGCTCTCTCTCGAGTACCAGGCTGGGAAAAACAAAACACACGCAGCTGCACGTGCGTCCTTTCCCAGTTGCTTTTGTTCAATAATATCCTTAAATTTAAGAACCACAAACAGTAAGCTTATACGTTTTTAAAAGCTTTTATCAATCGAAGTTCAAAATTCGCTAACGTGTATTTAGACAAAACATTCTTACGGCCAATTTTAAACCAACCTCAATGCTGAAAATCGATTTTGCATGTTGGTATCGAAACTATGCTAATCTTACGTTCATTGCGAATATTAAAAATCCTGAACGGTTTCTCTTCTTGTTCGGGTTCCCATTCTCAGTTTAAATTAAAAAAAAAAAAAACCTTAAAAAACCCATACATTTCAATTATCTAATTGTGGTTAGGTCTGCTGCTTCCCATTCTGGTTCTCGTTTCCGTTCCCGGGGAAGTGTGGGGAATATGATACTCTTAAAAGTAGTATTGCCATTATTTTAACACTAATTTTGACACAAATATTCGTATTAAGGTTGAAAATATAAGATCTTTTTAACTCAATGAAATACTTCCATAGAAGAACTATTATATTCCACTCAAAAACTCTATGTCGAGATTCCGCGGAAAACAAGTTTTGAGGCCCCCTGAATAAAAAAGCACTTTTAGAAAAAGGTCCGCGCGCGCGTGTCTCAGTCAGTCTGTGGACAGCATTACTCAAAAACGAAAAGTCGGTTGAAAACCAAAGTTGGTATTTAAGTTTAATGTCCTTCAGGGATGCGACACGAAGATTTTGAAGAAAAATCTTCGACGCTAAACTACCCTTTACGTGGATCATTTTTTCGAAAATGCTGATTTTCTCGAAAATGACTCGAACGATTTTGATTAAAATGCCAGATGTTTAAGATATTTTTATGACAAATTAAACATATATTTTGAATTTTCTAGATAAGGGCTATGTAGTCCTGTTTACTCTGGATGACTTTTGAATAACTGGTAAACCGTAAGAGATACACAAAATCTTACTGTACAAAAATGTAGATCTTACTAAAACACACAATTTATGTCCAAATAAATGTTTTTGTAGAGTGAACCATTACGAAGATAGTCCTTGTTATTTGCGTGAGTTTTGGAAAACGTACTTTCGTCAAATGGAAACCTTCGTTATTCATTTTTATATGTTAACCGTGCAAATAGAACGGAACTTGAAAGCTTTAAAGCCTACTGCATTCCCATATTCCCCTTGTACCTACAAGAAAATAAGCAATAAGATAACTTGTACAAATGTTTATCTCAACTAACACGAAGAAGATATAGGAATAAGAGTTTGTAAGAATGGTTAGTACAAGAGTAGAGAAATCGTTTATATAAAAACAGAGATGATGTTTTTAAGGTAGCCGATGTATCGGCGTACCCTTTCCTTGCCAGTATCCCACAAACCAAATCATGAACACAAACTACAGGAAGCTGCGTGGAGTCACAGAGTGCATATTTGAGCTCTCGTTACGTATCGATATCTCGATACCAGTATTACACAAGGGACAGGTGAGTTAAAATTCCTTGCAGTTTCGCAAATTTCGCCCCCTGCGGGAGGGAAAAGCGATAGATAGGCCGCATATTTTAGTAGAGGTTAAAAATGTTTAGCCTCTCTGTCCTATTGATACATTGCATATTCATTGAGTCCCGGGGCCTGGGGGGGGGGGGGGAGTGGGGGGGTTCAAAGGGACGCCAGCAGGGAGCCGCCCCATCGATTTGCATGACAAGTGCTTGCGAAATTATAATTCAGGCACAAGTTAACCCTCCGCTGTTTCTCCTTCTATTTCCTATTTACTTCCTTTTGTTTTGTATTCGTTGTGTGTTTACACCCAGCTGGTTATATGTTCTGTTCATATTTCCTGTCAAACAATAGTATTTGTTGTTTTGTGGACGGCATTACCCATAGTGAAGCCAAACATGCTGATACCTGCAGGGTATAAAACTCACCAAACTCCCTCTATATTTCAAACTCTAAAGCGTAACACTCACACGTAAGTCCCTGCACCTTGTTGATTTTCAAACCTTTTCTCTGAATTGTTTGTATAAATGACAGTTTTCTATATTTTGGCTGTTAATTACGATGAATATTCTTCAGAAATAATTTCAACAAGGGAACAGGTTTGTTGTAGATGCAAACGACGCTAGAAAACAGTCAACTGTCTAAAAGACAGTGGCGCCTTTGAGACGCAACCAGATAATTGAGGGCAATCTCTTCTCCCGTATCCCGTGGATGTTTTTAATTGTCGACAATTATATATAGCCCAGCTACTCGGGAAGCAGTTAGTCACTGCGGAAGGCAGGGAATTCGTGTTGTTGATATTGTGGCGATGATATTTGTGATATTTATAAATATTCGGGACATAATTTAAGCCTCATGCACACACACACACACACACACACACACACACACACACACACACGAACTTGAGAATCTGCCAATTACAGTCTGTAAGATGTTGACATGGCTGGGAGACCATGTTTCTCCCTGTGACAGGAGGTCACGCAATACATTACACTCCCGTACAGACCAGACATGACGTCACGCCAAGGCCAAGGACCAACTGCCATAAATCACTGCATCATTGCTTAACAATCAATACTCCCATTTGAATTATTATAAACTACTTCCAGCTGCCCATCTTGGAAACATCATGTTCTTGGTGCCTTCTCTTGAAATTAAATTGAAGTTTAAAGCATATGAGGTAGACAAAATCGTACTAGTAAAACATACGAGTAGATCTTCTTAAAGCACAGAGTGAATATTTAGCACCTTTTTGTGAATTAAATCATTTCCGAGATATTCATTGTTATTGGTTGAATTTTCCATCACTCATCCTTTCCTCAAAGTCAAACGTTTTCTCTTGGAAACGCAAAAACAATGGAATTTTAAAGCCATCAAACACTGACCAGCTGTTAAAACATTTGACAATGGTTTAAACCCATTGTCTTGTCCTATTCCCACTGTATCTATAATAAATATGTAATGAATGATACCATTTCTACAAATGTTTACTTCGATTAACTTGACGAATAAGCGTTTGTTGAAGGATGGGAAAATCATTTGAATGTAACACATTACATTTATTCTTTATTTTGTCATTTATTTCCTCACTTAGATCTTCTACTGTTTCAACAATTCAAACCAATGACAAGAAGTATCTCGGAAGTGGTTATCTATATAACAAAATTACGACACAATTTGTGTGTTTTAACGAGATCTGCATTTTTTATGTAGTAAGATTTTGTCTATACGTTATGGTTTACCAGCTATGCCATTCCTACAAAATTAAATATATACATTTCATTTGTCACAAAAATAAAATGGTCTTACATAACTTATGTTTTCAACTTGTGGTATTTTAATAAAATACCTTAAAACTGTTTTTGAGAAAATAAAAATGATTGAAGATTTTTTCACCTGAGGGGTAATTGGGCTGAGGAATTCTCTTCAAAATCTTTGTGTCCTTAGAAGATGTTGAACATAAATATCAAGTTTGGTATTTAAGTGACTTTTCGTTTTTGAGTTATATTCAGACCTTTTTGATTTAGAAACCTCAAAACGTGTATTTACAGTGAAATCTGGGCATCGTATTTTTGGGTGGAATGTAATGTCTACCTGCTTTTTACGTGGCACACGAAGTGCTATTTCAGAGAAACAGAGAGAAGGCGAAGGAAAATAAATAAAGGAACGTCTAAATCCAAATTATATAATAAATAAAAGAAACACAAATTGAGAGTAAATATGACAGGTAGAGTGCAATATTCACAATAAATAATCTGTGATAAATGAGCGGTAAACACTGGAAGAGAAGAGACAGTGAAACAGTGATCCGACTTCACGCAGCACACAAGTGCAATGCGGGTTGCATAGATATCACGGGGAACACGCGCATGTCTACTGGCGCATGCTTGGACCGGAAAACCAACTGATGAAGCGACTGGCAGTTTTGAGTAGTTTTTAATTTCTCTACTATATACTCAGTAAGTAGAAGACGCATTGAATTCCATACAAAAGCTCAATACCGAGATTTCACCGGAAATATCTGTTTTGAGACACCCTGAATCCAATATTTTAAGAAAAGTTTTGATTTTTTATGCAATAATTGTAACAATTTCCACGAGAAATGACATTAATATGCTGCATTTCCTGACAAAGTCCTCAGAACTGCTCTTCATTGTGGGTGAGAAGCCCTGTTTTGTGATATTAACTGTGACACAATCTCTCGCTCCTAGTGTAAAGCCTAGCAATAAGAGTGCAGTGCCTGACCTTTGAGATGGGAAGAACTGATTGTATGTCGTCCTTCTGAATCTCCAGTCTGCCGGTGATCTTCCTGCGTGTTTCCTCGAGGACGCCGCCGTGATGTGTTGCTGTGTCCGTCTCCAGGACATACCGCACACTCCATACAACACGTCCTCCGTCCCAGAGGTCCGAGCTGTCCTCCACAACCTCCAGCAGCCAAGAGAACACCTCCTCTATCCTGCACACACACAAGTTCAGTTACATTCACATGATCCTCACCACCCACTCTTATACCACTTCTACAAATTATTCTTATAAAAACATCGTCTATCAACATTTTTCTAAAAATATATTTTTTATTGAGGCAGTATTAAAAGGAGCATCCCGATATCGGTTATTTTTTTTCTTAGGAAAGCAGTGGGAATGGCAAAGAAATGTGAATCCCAGAAACAAAAATAAGAGTTGGAAACCTTACTCTCCAAACGGAAAGAAGCCACGTAGTACTGCAATGCCGGCGCCTCCACCAATAAATGTCGCAGCTAGGTGTGTGTGTGTGTGTGTGTGTGTGTGTGTGTGTGTGTGTGTGTGTGTGTATGTATGTGTGTGGCATGACGTAAACCCTAGCTTGAAAACCTATTCCTCCAATATGTAGGTCACACGATCAAACCTGCCAACAATAAAATTGCTAAGGACGCTTACAATTACTCTTATTTATCACTCTAATTCCGTTGTCAGACAATAACATGGGTAGTTTACCTTTCATCAGATTAATAATGCTGAAATGGAGCTAGGTGACCGTGCTGGCCATAAAACTGGTCCACCTCTACCGATCCAGCGATTGCAATATGCAACGTTGAGCTGATTCCGCACATTTACATCAGTGTGCTGGTGCTCATGTCGGTCATTTCAGCAGCTGTGTCGTACTGTGTTAAAAACGTTACTGTTCTGGAAACTACACAAGTAACGCAGTAGGATGCGCATAAAGGTCTCTATGGAGGAATTTAGCGCATGAGCAGGAATGTTATTATTCTCAGGTATGCATCCCAGTACACAGATGTCTAAAGGGCTGCATACCTTCCGTATTAAGATACCACGGGCATCTACAGGGATTTGTTTTGCGTAAGAAATTCATACGTTTTTCTCTACTCGCCTTTCAATATACAATTCAAACAATTTTCTATAATTGAAATAAAAAGGCCACGTAAAACATTCACAGGGTTATCTTTACCCACTTTTCTTTTATGAAACACATTCACACTTCTTGTCTACCCCCTCCTCTAAAAAGAATTGATACAATTTTCTATATGCTCGAAACAGAAAAACGACTTACATTCACACAGCTTGCTCGACTTCCTTTTCCTCCTGTATCCAATTTAAGTTCTAAAAGTGTAGGGATAAAATTAACTACGGACAATGCCGGATAGTAATTCATAAAAATTTCAGGATAAATAAAAAATTCGATGTCGAGATTTCACTGGAAATATATGTTTTGAGATCACCTGAATCCAAAAAAGTATTTGTAGAAAAAGGTCCGTGTGTGTGTGTGTGTGTGTGTGTGTGTGTGTGTGTGTGTGTGTGTGTGTGTGTGTGTGTGTGTGTGTGTGTGTGTGTGTCTGTCAGTCTGTGGACAACATAACCCAAAAATGAAAATTCGGTTAAAAATCAAAGTTGGTATCTAGGTTTAATGTCTTTCAAGGATACGGCTCGAAACTTTTGAAGAAAATAGCACCAACGTAAACTACCTTTTACATGGAACATTGAAAATAGCTCCAATGATTTTCATTAAAATATATGTTTAAGATATTTGTATGACAAATGAAATGTATATTTTGAATTTTCTGGCTATAGCCTATAGTTTTCTTTACTCTGGATGACTTTTGAATAACTTGTAAACCCTAAGAGATAGACCAAATGTTACTGCACAAAAATGTATATGTCCCTAAATCACACAGTTTATGTCTAAATAATTTTTTTTTGTAGTGAACCATTTCGGAGATATTTCTTGTTATTTGTGTCAGATTCGGAAAATTTGAAACTTTGCTGAAATGGAACATCGTTGTTCATTTTTCATACGTTAAGCGTGCAAAGAGAACGATATGTCAAAGGTTTAAAACATTTGACTATCGCACAAAGCCTACTGTATTCTAATATTACCCTTGTACCTACAAGGAAATAAGCAATAAGATAATTTGTACAAGTGTTTATCTCAACTAACACGAAGAAGATATAGGAATAAGAGTTTGTAAGAATGGTTAGTACAAGGGTAGAGAAAGTCATGTGAGTGCAACACATCAGATTGTTATTTAAGAAGTATCAAAGCATGTATTTCCTGTGAAATCGTGGTACAGAGTAAATAAAAGCTTCTGTGAACTTGTCGACAAGAGGTTCAGTTACTGTTAAAGACAAAAGAGTTGATCAAATAATGAAAATGGTGTCTCGGAGTTCAAAGTGTGATTCACTTTAGCGAATCTTGAACATAACTTTGCTAGCAAGAAAAGAATAAAGGAGGATCTAACGAGTGCAAGCGTAACGACACTTCTTCTTTTTCTTATGGCGTGCCTCAGCCCGGGTGGAAGGCGAAATCAAAGTTGAAAAGAAAGAAGAAGTAGCGTAGAGAATTTCTATCACGTACTAGGACGAGCCGAGCCGAGCCGAGCGGGCGAGCGGGCGGGCGGGCGCTGGTGGATCGACCCAACAAGACGGTGAACTTGCTCCTGCGATTTGTACCACTACTACCAGATACTAGACCTTTTGCAACGGTATTTATTATTTTCCGCCTTTGTGCGTTATCATTCTTGTCTCCAACACTTCCTTCCCTTCTGGGCTTAAATGTTCCACTTTGTACATTCTCGGGCAGTGTTAAAACTGTGCCACATTTTCTGTCTACTTTGCACCCCAAAGAGGAATATCCGACACATTGTATCCTTGTAGGTACAAGGGGAATATTAGAATACAGTAGGCTTTGAGCGATAGTCAAATCTTTTAGAGATTCCGTTCTCTTTGCACACTTAACATATGAACAACGATGATCCATTTCACGAAAGTTTTAACTCTCTCGAAACTCACACACATAACAAGGAATATCTCCGAAATGGTTCACCCTATAAGAAAATTTATTTAGACATAAATTGTGTATTTTAGCAAGATCTACATTTTTTGTATAGTACAATTTGGTCTATCTCTAACGGTTTACCAGTTATGCAAAAGTCTTCCAGAGTAAATACGACTACAGGGGCTATAGTCAGAAAATTCAAAATATACATCTCATTTGTCATAAACATATCTCAAACATATGACTTTTTAATCAAAATCGTTAGTGCCATTTTCAAGAAAATCAAAATTTTCGAAAAATTTTCCATGTAAAGGGTAGTTTACGGTGAGGCTATTTTGTTCAAAATCTTCGTGTCGCATTCTTGAAAGACATTAAACTTAAATACCAAGTTTAGTTTTTATCTGACTTTTCGTTTTTTAGTTATCTGTCCACAGACTGACACACACACACACACACACACACACACACACACACACACACACACACACACACACACACAGACAGACAGACAGATAGACACACACAGGCCTTTTTCTAAATTTTTTTTTGTGGAATACAATACTTCCCCTACTTACAGTGGAGAAAGTAAAAATTAAAGACCTGTCATAAGTTTGAATCAAAATTTCCGACTGAAAGAAATTTTTCCTTAAAAAAATTAATGTTTTTTCTTGTAGAATTGGCACACTTAGAGTGCACATCGTGTTCTGAACAGCAACAAAGTAAATAAAAACACTCAATTGACGCGTATGAATACACCAGCGACTGTTATTCCGGCTACAAAAGGCAATTACTCTATTGCTACCTTTGTTCAAGTTATTTAAAGAGAAAAAATAGTTCAGAGTTTTTCTGCAGCACCCTCTGAAGAGAGGTAGAGCATTAACAAACGAATCAAAAACAAGTAACGACGCTGAATATTTGGTTCATCGCTCGTTGGCAGCACATTGCATTTCAAATAGTCACTCATCTGCAACTGTTTTTATTGAATCTCTCTCTCGCTGGTGTGTGTATGTGTATGCAATGGAGAGAGAGAGAGAGGGGGGGGGGGCAGAAAGGAGGCCAGCCATGCTGTCAATGTTGCAGCCCATTAACCCAGTAAATCATTCGCTCACATTCCCCTGATTGATTATGCAACCAAATCGACGCATCTTGTCATTCGTGTTGCATACGAAGGAAGGGGAAGCTGCATCACTTCACGCGCGGCGAGGGAGGGAGCGTTTAGTGCTCTGTAAGCACCACATTGGGCTTTCTGAAACACTTACGAGCACGACACTGGACTTCTCAGAAAATCAAACAAGGCTTAGTTTTAAAAAGTTTAAATAAATTGTTTTTCAAGATATTCCCCTTTAACATAAGTGCATCTTGGCATTCTACTTACTATACGTAGTAGAAATACGAAGTCGAGTTTTCACCGAAAATTTATGTTTTGAGGCACCCTCAAGTCCAAAAAAATCTGACGTGTTGCACTCACATGAGTTTCTCTACTCTTGTAGTAACCATTCTTACAAACTCTTATTGCTATATCATCTTCGTGTTAGTTGAGATAAACATTTGTACAAATTATCTTATTGCTTATTTCCTTGTAGGTACAAGGGGAATATTGGAATACAGTAGGCTTTGTGCGACAGTCAAACAAATATTTTAAAGCTTTGAGATTCCGTTCTGTTTGCACACTTGAGATATAAAAAAACGAACAAGGAATATCTCCGAAATGTTTCACTCTACAACAAAATTTGTTCAGATCTAAAATGTGTATTTTAGCAAGATCTACATTTTTTGTATAGTATGATTTTGTCTATCTCTAACGGTTTACCAGTTATGCAAAAGTCGTCCAGAGTAAATACGACTACAGGGGCTATAGCCAGAAAATTCAAGATATACATTTAATTTTTCATCAGAATATCTCAAACATATGACATTTTAATCAAAATCGTTACAGCCATTTTCAAGAAAATAAATAAAATAAATAAATTTTTTTTCTCGAAAAATGTTCCATGTAAAGGGTATTTTAGGATGGGACTATTTTCTTCAAAATTTATATAACTCTCAAATGCTACGAAAGGAGAATGAAATTTCAAATTCGTGTGAGTAAGTTTGGTGTTTGTCTATATCTAGGTCGGCTAGTTTTATGAGCTCTAACAATGCTGTTCTATGTAGTTTGGCAACTGGCACAAAAAAGCAGGAAGGGAAATTAATGCCCAGCAATATTAATTGTGCATTGTGCGCACTAATTGTTTTTATACTGGCTGCAGATTGATTCGCTTCTATAAAGCTGATTGGATGACTTGAACCAGTAGTTATCTGCTGGGATTTAGCCGATATTCCGGCAGGTGCAACACTTCGATATCACAATGGCTTTCCAACTAACCAACGTCACACGCCGCTACTGTTGTGACCCCTACCTGCCTGCCTGCCGGTCGGCCTTTTAAATCTTAATGGAATTGTTAATGTGCATATGCTCGCTCTGGTAAAAGGCCTATGACACCTCTCCGCTTTCAAAAAATCCTTTTCGGCACCAACATTTACCGCCAATGCAACTATTGTTAAAGGTTTCATAAGTAAAGGTGACATTCAATAATGTCGAACTGATATTGCTCTTTCCAAAATGCAGAAAAGGAAACTAACGTTAAAAACTTGACGCGTTGACTTTACAGGCAAGAGATAAACTGTGTTTGTAGGTTTCTATGACAACTTCAATCGTAAGGAAGAAGCACTCCGTGTACAGAAAGCATGGATACCGGTCTTAGACAACGGATCATCTTACCTTGGTGATGCCAAGCGCAGTGCTTGGCGAAACATTGGTATCTACAACGCCTTCTACACCACGCCTACAAACCCGAAAGAAATAAACATAGCTAATAGTGTCGCGTGCTTGGAAGGCGTTGAACTTAATTCCAGAACCTCTGCCCCCCCCCCCTACTCAAAACACGTGTTTACAGTGAAATCTCCTTATTGAATTTTTGAGCGGAATGCAATAGTTTCTTTACGTATTCGTATATACTTATTAAGGCAGGTAAAAAATTGCATATTAGCTTTCTGTAGCTTGGTCAAATATCTTGCTGTTTTAGTATTTTAAAAATAATACTTGGAAGTTCTTTTTTTTTTTTCGGAAAATTACATTACTACCAGCCCTGCAGTAATTTTATTAGCTGTTTGAAAATAAACAGTTGTAGTATTATTTTTCTCACGTGTGTTTACGGAAGAGAAGATGAAGAAGGTTGGTTAACGCTGGGGGGGGGGGGGACCGTAGAGAAATGCAGGCAGCAGCGTGGGGTAAGATTAAATCTGGCTGGATGATGAATGTGTATCTGGGCAGTCTAAATCATGTTGCGTGAATATGAGCGAATCTTCCACTGACAGCAGTAAACCATCCGTTTCAGCAGCAGCAGCACCGTGCCTGAAGGAAGCCAAGTTTATATTAAGCCACTAAATAACAGTGCGATTAGCTTGTCATCATCAACAACAACAACAACAACAGGGCAATTCTGGGATTTACTCACCTACCACCTACCTCAACAATACGTCTGTCTGTCTGTCTTTCCACCTACTAGGAAATTTCTTTTGTCCTTATACGAACGTCTAGTTTCTAATTACTAACCTCTTAAAACAAACAGGTAGCTGGCATACATCGGCGTCCATTGGTACGGCCTACAAGATTATCATATTAATGCTCCAATTTTTTAACATGTTGGTAATGTTAGAAGTTGGAGTTAATTTATAATTTTATTCCATTCAAAATTTGCCAAACTGATTCCAAACATATTTCCTGTTGTTTTCTGTATTCTGACGTTTCCCTCTTGGAATTATGTCATCTATTTCAGCATCGCAACAAGAGTCAGCCATATTTGACATTTGAATAGCGGCTCTGTTGCCAGCTGTTGCACATCTATAGCACACTGCAATTACATTCTCTAACCTGATCATAATATAAGAAAAGCAGAGGTGATTGCATTTGAGAACGCACCATTTGGCAACGTCGCACTTGATTCTCTCATGGCCCATTGTGCCTTCATGACGTGAAAACTGCTACAGTAGCGGACACCGAGCCGTAGTCTCCAGTGAAGAAGAGTTTTGATCAAGCTGACTCGCTCACCATATTTCTCACTTATATTACATGCCAAATACAGTGGAAAACAATTTCTGTTCATTCCGTAGAGCGTAATTTCCGGTATAGAAGCTTTTCCATCACTTAAATGTAGGGTGACTGAAATTACAGCTTACTAAATGGCTGTTACAGTCACTTTTATAAATATTTCACTTTGCTGCCTCAGAACGACACCGTGGCGCTGTAGGTGATGACTCACACCCCCATGTGTGAGGGGATTTTAGTATTATTGATTTGCACCATTCGGTCAGAAACCTTGAGACCTTTCTACTTCATCTAGTATTTATTTACTAGATCTCTCTGCAAGCACATATTGCCTAAACGACAGAGAATACCAACTTAACACTTTAACAAGGAAGTAAGCAATAAGATAGTTTCTGCAAATAGATGATTACTATGAAAATAAAAAGTTAGAATTTTGGGTTTGCTCTGAAATTCCCATAATTATTTTCAAGAAGGTACATTAACACTTTGCTCGTGATTATCCCCTACAGCAGCTTTCGTCATTTCACTTCTCATTATTTTCTGTTTGAGGGATCTCTCGTCACGTTCGATTGTTCTTGGTCCTTTGCTTCACTCCGATAAAGGAACTCATTACTGGGCGACTCGAACACTGCTTCCTGATCACTAATGATGCTCTGTAAAATTTAGTTTCATAATCACAATCGAAAATAATGCCACGTACTCATGCGACCAGAAACAGTGACCCCATTAGATTCAAATAGTGTCGCTTTTATTACTTTCTCTATTACGTACAGAAAGTATTTATTCTACTCAAAAATTTGATGACGAGATTTCACCGGAAATATATGTTTTAAGGCCCCCTGAATCGAAAAATAAAGTATTTTTAGAAAAAGGTCCGTGTGAGTGTGTGTGTGTTTCAGTCTGTGGACAGCATAACTCAAAAACGAAAAGTCGGTTAAGTTGGTATTTAAGTTTAATATCTTTCAAAGATGCGACATGAGGATTTTGAAGAAAATAGCCCCACCCTAAACTATCCTTTACATGGAAAATTTTTCGAAAATTTTGAATTTCTTAAAAATGGCTCTTACGATTTTGATTAAAATGTCATATGTTTAAGATATTTTTATGACAAGCGAAATGTATATTTTGAATTTTCTGGCTAGCCTATGTAGTCCTCTTTACTCTGGATGATTTTAGAATAACTCAAGCCGTAAGAGATAGACAAAATCTTACTCTACAAAAAATGTAGATCTCCGTAAAACACAATTTATGTCTGAATAAAGTTGTTTTTTTTATTTTTTTTTTATTTTTTTGTTTTTTTATTTTTTATAGAGTTAACCATTTCGGAGATATTCCTTGTTATTTGTGTCGGCTTCGGAAACCAATTTTTTTTTGAAATGCAACATCGTGGTTTATTTTTTGTATGTTAAGCGTGCAATGAGTTTGACTATCGCTCAAATCAATATCCTAATATTCCGCTTGTACCTACAAGGAAATAAGCAATAAGAAAATTTGTACAAATGTTTATCTCAACTAACACGAAGAAGATATAGGAATAAGAGTTTGTAAGAATGGTTAGTACAAGAGTAGAGAAAGGCATGTGAGTGCAACACATCAGATTTTTTATTCACGGAGTGTCAAAACATCTATTTCCGGTGAAATTTTTGTATAGAAGTTTTGGGTGGAATACAATTCGTCTCCAACTAAGCAATAGCTTTGAACATAACTTCTAATACAGTGATATCCCTGTTGTGTATTGGAATTTTCTGGACAGTTTGTAGTATAATAGCACGTCTTTTTTCAGCGTGTGCACTAAGCCAGTATTGTATACGTCGCCCATTTATCTAGTTTAAGCCGTGCGTTGTCTACTTGGGCCTCAGCAACAACACATCACTGGCCGGACAAGAAAACAGCTGTTAATACAAGTGTATAAATAAGGTAGGTAGGTGCACCTTTACGTGTGAACGTTTATCAAAGCCCGGCTGGATAATGAGCTTTGTGTCAAAGGTTTTGCACCAGGAGTCGATAAAGTAGTAGTTAACGATGTTTCATGCTCTATTGCCAGCTCTTCTTCGGATCGATCTGCAACATGTTGCCAAACCTCACCCCTTGCCCTGCTTCGGTCCTAAGACACGCATAACCGCACTCCGGAGATCGTGGGTTCGATTCCCGTAGCCTAACCTATCTAAAGTAATTGATCACATTAGCAGAGCAAATTGTATTGCAGCGCAGTTTATACAAGTCGATATTTGCAATATGCAGCTGAGTTTATTACTAGTCATAAAGTATCGTCTGTCGAACACACAAATAGACTGTCTTGAATCATCCCTCGCTTTTGTATTTGTTCTTCATAAAAGCGTGTGCAGCAAACTGCCTATTTATTTGTATTTCTATTTCCCTTGTTGTTATAACAGAAAACCAGTTTATAATCTCAAATAAATCTCACTTTATTTTTAAGCTTAATAAATATTCTTCTGGGAAGATACGTTAGTCGATTTTAATGTGTAATACATTAATTTTCAGCGATTTATAGGAATACAGTTGCCGATGCTGGGTAAACAAAAGAATGACCTATTGATATATAATTTGTACAAAACAAAAATCGTATATGATATTCTAACCGATCTGTATATGAAGTAATCAACAAAAATTTACACTTCAGTGATTTCGATGCTGCCACATTTGAATGAGAAGCATTTTAAACACCTTATTTAACAATCGGTATATCATTTCTTACAAAAGTTGTGTATATTGGCAGTAAAGGCAAGAAGTGAACGGTTCCCATAGCAAGCAAAACTTGTGTTGCGGTGGGAAATTTTCACAAGTTTCGCCTCTATTTCATTGCACACATATGTCAAAGGTGTGTGTATTATGCCAGAGCGTGTATTCTTTGTATTATTAAATACTTGTGGACCAAAGTGAAGGTAAACATGTTTAAAACTACTTTTAGTGTGGTTTATTTAAACTTACTTAACCATTCCGTTTATTCCTTCACCGCTCGCATATTTACAGGCTGTGCAACCTTTCCAAAAGAGAGGTTAGTCGAGCGAAATCAAAGGAATTTTCCGATATTTTATGCGCATTTCCATGTACATATATCAGGGGATTTTAGGAATACCACAAACTTAATGAAATATTAACTATAAGGGCACACGGCAGGATTCACCATAAAAGTGTTTTAGTTATTTGCATAACGTAATACGGGGAAGTTAATGTAACTACTGAAATCTTCATTCGAGATTTAATTGATTGCATATTGCAGTAACTTCCACACCGCAGAGCTATCTTGCTGGGTATTTGACGTCTGGAAAGGTTCCTGTGCAACGTCCTATGAGCCAGATCAGCTTCGATGTTGCTTAAAACAGTCCCAAAATTGTGAAGTTTTTCGTGATTTTTATATAAATCACTGTGTATTCCATGCCCATTTCAACCAAATGTGAAATATGTACAGAATATTCTTCTTTGGTTAAATCTTCCCTCTGATTGCTCGTTCTAGGTTAGTTTTCCTTTCTCCCGTCCGAGATCCACTGCAATTTAAGCTCAGCGTCTTCCAAGGATATAACATTTAGGTTTTTTAAGAAAATTCCGCCACCCACAAACTGCGCTTTAAATGATAAATTTTTCGAAAACTTTTATTTTCTCAAAAATGGCTCTAATTATGATTTTGATTAAAATGCCATATATTTTAAGATATTTTATGACAAATTGAAGGTGCGTCTTGAATTTTCTGGGAATAGCCTTTGAAGTACTCTTTAGTTTGGACGACTTTTTTATAACTGGTAAATCGTGAAAGATTTACAAAAATGTAGATCTCCTTAAAGCACACAGTTTATGTAAACCTCTTTTTTGTGGAGACAACGATTTTCGATATATTCATTCTTGCTGAAATAGGAAGGCTATTCTTTATCATTCTTTGCAATTAAAAAAATACGAAAAGTAATTTTAAGGCCATCACATAGGATTATCCTCCTATTCCCATTGTACCTACGAGAAGATATGTAATAAAACTATTCTACAAATGCTTATCTCGGTTAATATGAAGCAAGTAGAAGAATAACAGTTTTCAAGAACGATTTCCACAAGACTGAGTAGAGAAAGTCAAGTGAGTGCTGAGCTGTATTAACGTTGATGAACTGTGTCTGTAAGGAAGCTCATTTGTTTTGCTGATTTAGTTCCGTCCGTCCGTCCGTCATAGAGAATGGATTGGATTGGATTGGTCGGCAGTGGTGAAATTATGCGGGGAGTTGAAGATAGGGCTCACACTGGCACCACTTTTGGGTTTGATATCGTGGCACTTAGCCAAACTTTCTAACTCGATGGTGCAGGATATTTTATTTTCTCGTGCTGCAAGTTTTCCCTAATTGCTGGCTCAGCTATTCAAATAACGCCGAGATCGCGTGGTATTTGCTACTTCTTTCACAGAGCAAAGAAAAAACTGCTTCCAAACTACAATAAAGACATCGCCCCTTCAAATGACTTCTGCCCTTGGGAAAGCTGCTCAATCTGGAAAACGCCCACCTCAGCAATATCACTCATAAATATGCTTTCAGTCTAAGAAAGCAAAGTGAGTGGTTTGGTAGTTTCAACGTATGCCTTGGAAAACTGCAATATCCTCAGTTTTGATCCAACAGAACTGGTCATTTACATTTCACTGAATTCATTGGTATTTAATAGAAACCTGTTCATAACCCTAATGCAAGAAATCATCAGCAGAACAAAAGAAGAATTAAAGGAAATAGTTGAACTTTCGCTTCGCAATGACGTCGCCCTCATAAAAGAGTCGCACGACATCCGCAAGATAGCAGCAACATCAGCAATGTGTTCAAAATGGAGATTCATCCTATAAAGTGGTCTATGTGGGAACCCAGAATAGGGAAACATGATGCAGGAAGGCAAAAGAAGCGGTAGAGTGAAATATTTAAGTGTCATCTAGGAAACTTGCGGTCCAGATAGCGATAGAAAGAAAAAAGTGGAAGTCCTACGGAGTTGGACAATCCAGGATGTAGTCTTAAGTCACCCTGCCATGGCAGGAGGCCCTAGTTCTTAATTCCTAGATACCTATACCATTTGCACAAATTACCACTTGAAACTTGAAATTTTGATACATCTCGATTCAAAGCTTTAAGATGAAATTTTATAATCCACAGAACATATTCATTGCAACCTTTATGAATCTGGACTTAGAAATCAATAAATAATTAAATATGTTTCGTATTAAGTACTGACACTGTATTGGAATTTATTGTATTTTATTTAAAGCATTTACATGGTTTATGGTAAATGTTGTTAGTTTAGTGGAATTTAATTAATTTTATTTTTTTAAGCGGCGCCGTGGCTGAGTGGTTAGACTGTTCGCCTACCACCTAGGCGATCCAGGTTCGATCCCAGGGAGCAGCACGTAGTGTTCGTGGTGGACGAAATGGTGTCTGGGCAGGTTTCTCTGCTATTCATTCTACCAACTGCTCTATCATCACATTTCCATTCATCCAGGCTCATACTGACCACTTCACTCTGTCTGGCACATAGGTTCCCCTGCTCCCCGACAGACGTCAGACCTTAGACACTGGTTTGTAAGTCCTACATAAGGGTAGGGAAATCAGCTGATTAGGTAAAGACGAAGCAGTAGTTTTGTTTAAAGTATTTATATATTACACATTTTTATTTTATTTTAGTTATTTTTTTATTTTAATTCTATTGTGTGATCCGTAAGCTCTAGATGTTATGATGTAAATTTTGGAAATCGTTAATAATTTTAAAAATCTGTAATATTGGATTAGAGGGTTACATTTACAGATCTTTATTTTATTTTTTAATTTTTTAATCCACAGTAAGGTATTGTGACATAAAATGTACCAGACAAACCAACAGAACCTGCAAGAATTAAAAGAAAATATCTGCCAAAATTTCTCAACGTGAACTACGGCGAGTGATGGATAGTTCCCCAAACAGGTGCCAAAAGTGCGTGGACAAAGACGGTGGCCAGTTTCAGCAACCGCGTTCACAAAGTTGGCAAGTAAAACATTTAAAAGTAGTTTTTAAATGTTGTATGATTTCATCCGCGCCTTTCTACGATAGCTGCAGACGGGAACGAGTGCCGAGATCGCGGACGGGCAAAAGAGCGCGCAGTCGGTTCGGAGGTGTTTTGCTCTCCCCGTACTATTACGGTGAAATCTCGATATTGAATTTTTGAGTGGATTGCAATGGTTCCTGTAGTTACTAAGACGTTCTAGAGAGAGTTAATCTGTGCCCCTGTTTATAAGTCGGTCGGTCGGTTCGTTGAAGGCAATTTTACCGAGAGGGAGGATCGAACGATAGCACCCCTAGCAGCAGTTTTGTTTAGCATTCCTTGGTCTGGGGACGGAGGGATATTTTCTGCTGCGGAATCCATTCTGCATACTCTATGCCACCAGACAGCTTTCGAAATTAAATTCCTGTCCGTTATTTCGGCTAGTTCCGATAAGAGATTTCCTGCAAATCACTGCTCCATGGAATTTTACGAAAGCTGCTTTGCTCTACAACATAAACTGAACGCGTCAGAGATTTGATGTTTATTTTTGTTATTACAACGGGATAACAGCCAGGGATATTTTGTTTGCTTTATACGCACGAAAATGGCTTCCAGGTATGCCGTGTTCATCAGATTATTGGAGAAGTAGCGTACGCTAAAAGGAAACTGGCACAGCTTTTCCTTCGAAACTATTTTTGTTGAAAGGTTGAAAGCATAAGAAAATTCTATATTAATTTTAAAAAGATCTGATGTGTTGCACTCACATGACTTTCTCTACTCTTGTAGTAACTACCCTTACAAACTGTTATTCATATATCTTCTTCATGTTGGCCGAGATGAAAATTGTAAGTTCTCCAAAACTCACAGAAATAACGAGCAATATCTCCGAAATGGTTCACTCTAAGAAAAAAAAATTATTTAGACATAACTTGTGTTTTAGCGAGATCTACATTTGTTGTAAAGTAAGATTTGGCCTATTTCTTGCGATTTACGAGTTTTTAAAAAAATCATTCAGAGTACATAGGACTTCATGGGCTATAGCCAGAAAATTTAAGATATACATGTCATTTGTCGTAAAAATATCTCAAACATTTAGCATTTTAATCAAAATCGTTAGAGGCATTATCAAAAAAATAAAAATTTTCCATGTAAAGGGTAGTTTAGGTAGGAGCCCAACTTTGGTTTTTAACCAACTTTTCGTTTTTGTGTCTGACGGACACACAGGGACCTTTTTCCAAAAACCTTTTTTTTTTTTTTTTTTTTTTTTTTGTTTCAGGGGGTCTCAAAACATTTTTTCCGGTGAAATCTCGACATGAATTTTCGGGTGGAATACAATACTTCCCTACTTTACGTAGTAGAGATAGTAAAAATATTAACAATAATAACAATAATAGTAAACATAATAATGATGTTAATAAACGCACTACTATGAGTAGAATAATAATATGAATATTAATAATATAAACAATATAAATCATATAATACGATAACATTAATAAAAAACGAAGAAATCTCAATACGGCAATTTACAACCTGAAATCCGTAATGTTACACAAAGCAGCATACACAAGGGTGAGTTTATTCCCTGGAAAATAAAAATCCCTGCAAGTAACCTGGAAAATATCCAAAGACTGTCACTGTCCATTATCACGGGCTACAGACGATAGTTCAAGCCTTGGGAAGTACCTCACACCACTCGTGTTCTGTTATTAGCAGAACAAAATTCACTTACGCCACTGGCGCCCGCATCACGTCGTTGTGTTCCGCATTTCTTTTAACGCACGAAGGGTCATCTACTTACCTCAATGCAGGATGAGATGGGCCACCTGGTATAAAGTAGAAGCAGTCCTAAGGGACCTAAAATATAGATTCGGTCCGAAGTGTTCAATCAAGCAGAGGAAATAGTAAATCTTAGCAAGAAACTGACACTTTTCAGCATAAACCAAGTGCCAATTAGCCTAAAATTGTGTTCCATTGTAGATTACCGGACTGAAATAAAGTTAATGTTCTCCTTGTCATAAATGACACCTAAAGCTGCCACCCCAACCACCAATGCTTATACCTGGCGTATGAACTTGTCGCCTGTCCTTCCCTTCCCTTCCCTCAACCCGAATATGCCAGCCATTCAACCATCAAGGTGAGAACATGCGAGGAAAGGTTCTTTATTGACAGTAATTGTGTTGTATATGTTTGTTACACTCATCATGCAGTATCAACGTTTCCAACCCCAGGGGACTTGTGAACAACCCTGTATAACATCCCTTCACTGCGGAGCGGCCACAAGCTCTTCAGGGCTAATAGCGCTATGTTCTGCTGGCAATACACCCTCGTTACGTTGGCGTAATTCAACTAAGAACGCTAACGCAAATGAGAATTTTACCCCTGAAACTCTTCTAAAGGGCTCCAAACTTCCATTTGCTACAAAAAAGAGAAGAAGTTTAAAATTCGTGGTCGTTAGGTAAGAGGCGGAGAGCAGCAAATAAAATTATTAGTCAAGGAGTAGTTGGGGCAGGCATCTTATCTGCAGAGAAGACTCCACCATAAAAAGCACGTGGTGGCGGCGGCGGCGGCTTGGGGGTGGGATTAATGTTGTTCCGCTGGGAGAGATGAAATATGTGCGGCATTATGGCCATGTTGCGGCTCGCCCGCTCAAGATTACAGCTGCAACATTCTCTGAGCCATGTTACCAAACTGACGTGCTAGGCAAACACTACTTCACAATTTCTACATTTAAACAATTGATGTGTTGCACTCACATGACTTTCTCTAATCTTGTCCTAACCATTCTTACAAACTTGGAATGGTAGAAGCTGTGGTAAAAATGAAAACTGCGAATGCACTGCCATCTATCCACAGATCATGAAAGTGGGTAAACTGAAAAGTAACCTAATGCCATCTACCTATCACGTGTAGAAGCAGAGATACAGATTCCTACTAGTCAGACCTCTGTTGGCTATGAGAGAAGGAAATATACACTTACGTCTCTGTGGAGAAGGGTCCAAGTTGTCATCTGTCCATCAGATATATAAGCAGAGATACAGTGAAACGTGACGGAAACGTGACGATGAGAGACAGAAATGAGACCTAAAAACAACTGCTAGAGATAAACCGATCCATGCAGTATCTCCTTGGCAATATGACCACGTAGTTAAAGCGACGCAAAATAAATAAAGAGGGAGAGAAAAAAGCACAAAATGGTGCACTGGGAACAAAAAGTTTCCCTCCACGTTAAGTAATTGAAGTTGAAAGTGATCGAACATAGCTCTACTGCTTGGGAAACCAAATGTTTAATTTATTCGGGAAAGCTAAACAAAGTCGTTCATCTCTGGTAAAAAAATTGTAGCCAATAGAACAGCTGTAAATTCCCTATGACTGGTAGAGAAACATATTACTACTTTGCTGCAATTTAACGATTTTATTTGTAAATAAAACTAGAAAGAACAAACACTAGAAACAGCAGAGGGGGCGGAAATCAATGGGACAGAAGTGAAACAGCAATAAGAAAGAACATTTGTGGATTTATACAGAGCACCGTAATTAATTAAAGTTGCTCTAAATACTGGTTTCACTCTGTTGCCAGTTTTCGTCCATAAACTCGTTTAAACAGTGGTTATTTCTACTTGACAAATATAGAGTGTTTCAGTGTAATGTCCCCAAATTCTCTAGCCAGAATTTATTGCGGAATACAATGCAACTCTAATTTTCAATACTTTTAGCATTATCTTCCATTTTCCTCTATCAATTAAAATTATTTTGGTGTTTAACAACGCTATCAATTGCTAGGATCACATCAGCGTCGCCGGTGTGATGGAATTTTGTTCCGCAGGAGTTCTTTTACATGCCAGTAAATCTACTGACATGGACCTGTCGTTTTTGAGCATACTTAAAAACCATCGGTCTGGGCCGGATTTGAACCCGCGACCTTGGGATCAGTAGGTCAGCGTCTAACCAACTGAGCCTCCCAGACCAACTTTGTTTCCTCTATAAGTGTTGAAACAAATGAAATAACATTTGTTTAGCAACCATATTACGTCATATATTCACGTCACAATCAGATCATACACTACTGGTGGTTCGTGTGTTGCAGTGCCAACTGTGTAAAAAATGTTTTTTTTCCCCTCCTTTCATTTACATAACTGCCTTTAAAATCTGTAGACATATCGGGGGATTTGATTGAGAAACAAATGATGGTGTTGTAACTCGAAGTAAAGTTGGGCTTTTATACGTTTTAACCACGAAACACACTCTCATATTACATGCATACTTGCAGAGAGCAGGGAATGATTCTAGTTAAAGGAAACAATCACCCTCTCCAGCCAGCCGGCAATCGACGCCGGGACCTCGGGTTCAACTATTGTTTCATTTGTATAGCCCCTTTTAACCTCTATACAATCATAACGGGGGCTTTTATCCGAGAAGCAAATGGTGGTGAATTACTGAACATACACTGCTTTTGTTCATTTTTATTATTTTCTCTACTACGAATAGTAAGTAGAGGAAGTATGGTATTGGATGTCGAGATTTCACCACATATATATGTTTTGAGGCCCACTGAATCCAGAAAAAGCATTATTAGAAAAATATCCGTGTGTGTTCGACTCTCGCTTAGGCTAAGGTTTTTACCGAGGTTTTCCCTTATCCTGAGAAGACGAATGTCAGGTAACTTAAAGCTCCATGGACCTCGGGCTCATTTGAGCATCATTTCACCCATTTCATTCCTTTATCGTCCGATATGACGCAATGTTGGAGGACGTTAACCCCCCCTCACTCAGAAACGGCTTATGCGATAGTCAACTCTTGTAAGATCTCGCCGCTGTGTGACGGTTTTGAAATATCTACGAATAACTACTTCAACAAAAGTTCTAGTATTGCAAAATTCAGACAAATAACAAGGAATACCTTGGAAATGGTTCACTCCACGAAAAATTATGTAGCATAAATTGTATTCTAACGACATTTACATTTTTTTGTGCAGTAAGATTTTTGTCTATCTCTTAAGGTTTACCAGTTATGGAAAATCCATTTGGATTAAAGAGAACTTGTGTGAACATTATTATCATCATCATCATCGTCGTCGTCGTCGTCGTCGTCGTTTCTGGTTTATAACAGCTGGAAGCCAAACTCTATGTCTCTGTTTCTCCATTGTTTTGGGTCCAAATTTCTTGATTTCTTGATGCTAAGGCTGCTTATACATCATCCATCCAAGTTGTCATCGGACATCCCCTTTTTCTTTTTTCTTCTGGTGTCCATTCCGGTATTTTCTTTGGCAGTCGATCCTCTGGCATTCTTTTAACGTGCCCATACCACTGTAACCTTTTCTTATCTACAATATCCAAAATATAATTTTGGTATTTAATTGTCTTTTCATTTTTGAGTTATGCTGTTCGCACACACACACACACACACACACACACACACACACACACACACACACACACACACACACACACACACACACGGACCTTTTTCTAAAAACGCTTTTTAGTCAGATTCGGAGATCCTAAACCACATGTTTCCTGAAAAATCTTGATATCGAATTTTGAGGTGGAATGCTATACTTTCCCTATTATTACGCATAGTAGAGAAAGAAAAAAAGACAAAGATAATTATTCGCTAAATGAACGGATGCAAATCACTTATTTTAAAACCCAATAAATACAAGCTGAGATGAATATCTCTAAGGCTGTTCTGTTGGCAACGCTGGCAGAGAAATGTCCTAAGGCTTCAATAATAATAATATCGTCTGTAGCAAAAGCTCTCAATATTGGAGATTAGTCCATTCAGCTGGAAAACCTATCGTACGAGGGCAAAAGAGGGGACTCCTCTACTATAAAAAATGATATTTTTGCAGGAAAAAGAGATATGATGAAGATAAATTGTTTGTGTCACACAGCACTCGCTTCAACCTTCCCAGTTTCAAATAAAATCCAATAAAGAAAAGTCACTAGGTATATCAACGTTAATACGAAACATGACACTGAGGGGAAGGGGGGAGGGGGGAGAAAACAATTTCCGGTCCACGGACAAGTTATTGACGATCAGAACCATTTCTCTACCCCAATAATTTGGTTACGTCCACCAACACCGCTCTATAACCACATCAACCGAACCAATTTGCAAAATCAAACTATTTTATCTCCTTTTCCCATTGCCCTTTCCTTCTCTTCCGTTATGCGCTGTATACTTAATCACTTCCTTTTTAACCTACCTTCCCATATTTATTAATTTCTCTATACTACAGGGCTTTACACTTTCACCATAGCTCTTTAACATATACAGGATGTTTAGAAAGTGTCTGATATTGCAACAGGAGCTGGGATTTGTCAAAACTAGAATAAATGTTCCTGTCAACATACATCCGGAAGCAAATATTTGTTGAGATACGAGTGATCTTAAAACAATTTGCAATGTATGCACATTTTCGATAGGTATCCCCGTAGCCAGAAACCTAATGGACTGAGCTCCGGTGAACGCGGAGGACATGCTACTGGACCTCCTCTACCAATCCATCGTGCATTAGATATTTGCATACAAAATGGGGTGGTGCCCCGACATGCATAAACCACATGCGTGGTCTTTCCACGCGCACAACTCCTCCATAACTACAGGTAACTCATCACCTAGAAATCAACGATGCACAGCACCTGTTAATCTGTTGAGTAAAACATCCACAATTTCTGCCCACACATTGGGACTAAAACGAACCTGATAATTAAACCAAACTTGGTATTTAAGTTCAGACTCTACCAAAGATAGGACAAGAGGATTTTCAAGAAAAATCCCCTCATCCTATTCTTTCCATGGACCATTTTTCGAAAATTTCTACTTTCTCAAAAACGACTCTAATGATTTCAATTAAAATACCAACTGTTTGAGATATGTTCAAAGCAAATGAAATTTATTTTTAATGTTTTGAGAACATCGTCATCTCTCCTCTTCATTCTTTCGTACTTCCAAACTCTAGAGAGGGTTGGGAATAATCCTGGCTAAAGAAAACTCCCCCCTCCAGCTCGTAATCGAACCCAGGATCTCTAGCATGCTAACCACTAGACCACAGGGACTGTCAAGATATCTATTGCTTAGCTATGCCATCATTTTCGCATTTGTAGATGACTCGGTTGCCATCCAATTCTTCTAATGGAATATACGATCTTTTGTCTTAGTTTACGTGCAATTTCATTGGAGTGACAACTTCTGTTTTATACCAAGGCATTCTTATTAAATAGTCAAAGACTTTTTCATAAGTATATTCCTTTCATAGTACCAGAAAGTTCGTGTTGTAGGTTTGGCTTTTTAAAGGTAAAGATACTTACTTTTCACGGAAATGACATACAGAAACAACAGTGGCCTAAAATGGTAGAAGAAATACTTAAATTCGCATGAACATTCGTAACAAATGTTGGATTTGAACGCCAGGGTTGAATCGACAGTACGCCATTTCTTACTTACGAGACTCTTCCCAACGTATTTTCAGTTATCAGGCGCACAGCATCAAATATGAATTGCTTCAAATCATCCAATCCTTGCGTAATGGCAACATCCTTCATAAGGCGAAGTCTAGCCGTCACAATAACCCATGTTCCTGCGTATTTTATCGCACAATGTGGACATTTCGTCTTTCGTGGTCGCCATTTTTACTAGCAATTAAATAAACAAAACCTAGCGCCTCTAGCGGCTTCTACATAAGCTAGAAACATAGACAATTGAACTCACACACTCCGTCACTGCACTGAAAAATAAATAAGCTTCATTCTTGAATCATGCTTTTTGAATTGCATTTATTGAGTGTTCACTTTAAAGCGTGTCAAGCGTTTGATGTGCGTGTCAGATGTAAGGGGAAGAGCGCAGCGCAGTACACGTGTGGTGAAGAAGTTGCCTAACTAGCACGGCGTCCCAAGAGTACTAATACGTGGTGTTGCCAACCGTAGCGCGATTCCGCTACGCTTAGCGAAATTTGAGTTCCGGGAGACTTTACGGTGAAAAACGAACAAGCGGGAAAATATGATTTTTATCACTTTTAGTTTGGTAAAATAAATGTATGCTTATTGCTGAAATAAACATTTACAGAGGTTCGATTACTATTCTATAAAACTAATTTAATAATTTTAAGTTTCAAAAGCAGTACATACCTCTTCTCCAAAGTTAATTAAATCTGATGTGTTTCACTCATATGACTTTCTCCACTCCTGTACTAACCATTCTTACAAACTCTTATTCCTATATCTTCTTCATGTTAGTTGAGATAAACATTTGTACAAATTATCTTATTGCTTATTTCCTTGTAGGTACAAGGGGAATAGGGAATACAGTAGGCTTTGAACGATAGTAAAATGTTTTAAAGCTTAGAAATCCCACTATCTTTGCACGCTTAACATATAAATAAATGAACAACGATGTTGCTTTTCACGAAAATTTCAAGTTTTCCGAAACTGGCACAAATAATAAGGAATATCTCCGAAATGGTTCACTCTACAAAAAAATTTATCGTGATAAAAATTGTGTGTTTTAGCAAGATCTAAATTTTTTGTATAGTCAGATTTTGTCTATCTCTTACGGTTTACCAGTTATTCAAAAGTAATCCAGAGTACACAAGACTACCTGGGTTATAGTAACAACATTCAAAATATATATTTCGTTTGCCATAAAAATATCTCAAACATGTAGCATTTTCATCAAAATTGTTAGAGCTATTTTGTCCTTGAAAGACATTAAACTTAAATACTAACTTTGATTTTTTGCCGGCTTTTCGTTTTTGAATTATGCTGTCCACAGACAGACACACACACACCAACATCGACATCGAATTTTTGGGCGGAATACAATACTTCCTCTACTTACTATACGTAGCAGAGAAATTTCAAATTGGTTATTTTAAATTTTTTGAAGAAAAGGCATTTACGATTTTGGTTAATGTGTCATGTTCCTTATATTGACAGAATAAATAATTTCTTCAAATCTGTGTTAAAAGGTGTGAATTTCACGTTATTTGATTGAGGTTGGTTTGATTTGGAATCACAAAGAGTTTTTTAAACATTTCCGAGAACTGACTAAAACATACAATTTGTAGCAATTGTTTTTCATCGCATTAGCCTGTTTCTAAGTATTCCATGTTGTAATTTTAGACACGTTTTAGAGGTATTTTGAAATGTTTTATTCGTTCTGGTGGAAGTATGCAGATAAGTGCAGTTGAAAGCTAGCCAGCCGAAAAAGGCAGCACTATTGAAACACAAACGGAGCTGTGATCTAAAATTAACCTCGTTGACTTGATTTATGTTGAAGCGTTTGTGGTTGAAGCAACACATGAAATAAATTCCATTTAGTTATTACACTTGTTAGCTCCTGCTTTAGCACTTAAATATCTAAAACCCACGGATTGAATCACACTGATATTCAAATACGATTATTCAATCAAAGCCACTCTGCCAGAAATGGTATTAAACCTGCCTGCGCGCCCCTTGCTCCTTTATGTCACATCGTATATTCACCAAATACGGATCGCAAGTCCATTAAAAGTTTCCATTTATTTTTACAAGATTACCGTAAATTATTGTGGTGAAAGCTTTAAGTTATATGCGACAAACCTGAAATGTGAACGGTTTTTACATAACATAACCACACAAATATGTAGGTAAGTCACACATTTTATACGGAGTGATTCAAAAATACTTTTACAAAGTTTGGGCACGAATTTCTTACCCTAGAACAAGAAAAACGATTTATGTAAACCTGTGCCCCAAAGATGTTATTAGTGAAACATTTTAAAGCAGCATTTTGTGAGTTGTCAGTTTCTTTGGAGTATCCACAGCAATACATCGCCATCTACGGAAGATACGACGAGCCACAGTAAGCACAGAGATAAATTACATTTTTGGGTTGGACCTGGAAAGTCATTGAACGCAAACCTTTATCAATAAATTAAGAACACGAAAACAAAGTATTCTGCAGCATTTTTGTATGAATGTTTTTCTTCTTTCAATGTAGGAAATCTAGCCTTAAACTTTTGAATCACCTGTATATATTTTTCTTCTGGGATTAATCATTTCAGAGATAAACATTCTTATTAGCGTGCATTTTAAAATAATTATAGTTTTGGAAAATTGTATGTGTGTGTATGTGTATGTATATATGTGTGTGTGTGTGTGTGTGTGTGTGTGTGTGTGTGTGTGTGTATGTACGCCCGCGCCCTTTGTGCGCATTAGTGCGTGTCTCTGTAAACTCAGAAACGAAAAGTCGGTTAAAAAAAGGTACTTGCTATTTAAAGTTCTCATTTTCCAATAAACTTTATCATTTTCTAAACAAGATTTGTAAGAAAATTGCCTCACCCTACTCTACCCCTTAGATGAAAAATTTTCAAAATGTTCGATGTTCTCAAAAATATGTGTTTCTTCCAACAGTTACTTTAATTTCGTCTAACATTCTTACTTTCTCTACTAGTAAGTAAAAGGAAGTATTGTATTCCACCCAAAAATTAGACGCCGAGATTTCACCGAAAATATCTGTTTTGAGGCCCCTGAATATAAAAAAACACATTTTTAGTAAAAGCACCGTGTGTCTGTCAGTCTGTGGACAGCACTCAAAAACGAAAAGTCGGTTAAAAACCAAAGTTGGTATATACATTTAATGTTTTTCAAGAGTGCGACATGAAGATTTTGCAGAAAATTCCGCCACCCTAAACTACCCTTTATAGGAAAAACTTTTCAAAAATGTTTATTTTCTTGAAAATGGCTCTAACGACTTTGATTAAAATGTCATATTTTTGAGATATTTTTATGACAAATGAAATGAATATCTTGAATTTTCTGGCTATAGCCCATGTAGTCCTGCTTACCCTGGATGACTTTTGCATAACCGGTAAACCGTAAGAGATAGACCAAATCATACTATACAAAAAATGTAGATCTTGCTAAAATACACAATTTATGACCAAATACATTTTTTTTTTTTTTTTTTTTTGCAGAGTGAACCATTTCGGAGATATTCCTTTTTAGTGATGTGAGTTTCGGAAAACTTAGAATTTTGTGAAATGAAACATCGTTGTTCTTTTTATAGGTTAAGTGTGCAAAGAGAACGGAGTTTGAAAGCTTTAAAACATTTGACTATCGCTCAAACCCTACTGTATTCTAATATTCCCCTTCAAAATAAGTGGCGTTTCTTTATTAAAGCGTTTACTGCCAAACGTAAGCTCGATTAGAGGGGAACAAACAACGTTTGGTAGGTGATTTAGTGGTGGTGATTTAAATAAAGTCGCAGTGCACATCCTTCTCCACTAGAACCGTCTGGAGCGTCTTGCAGTGCATCTCCAAACACAAAACAATCAATCCTCCGCAAGTTACTGCAGCCTCGGAAAGTAATTCCTCCCGGTTACGTAATTCTTGAGGGGGAAAACCTCTCGGTATTTACATAGAAATGGAGTTTTTGGCGAAGTTTTCCCGCTACACTACACTGTGAAGAATTTCCAGCGATACATCAAGCGGGGAGGTTGGTAAAGGCTTGTTTAGCATTCGAAACGTTTGCTGCATCCGTCGCAAATTTAGAAGGCACGCACCATTCCGTTACCATTAGCGTTTCATTGCGATTCCAGAAGGCGCCCATAAAACGGTTAACTCCTGCAAAATTTATTTACTTCCACGCAGTATCGGTCGGCTTCCTTCAAATGGAACATCAACTGTGAACGGGGATTACAGAAAACTGAACATCAAGACGAAATAACTGAAAACTGCATGCATAACGTGATATATGTAGCTTGTGTCTGTTAACAACATCTACATTTTTGTACTAAGATTTGATCTTTTACACTTTACCAATTACGCAAAATCCATCAAGAGTAAACAGAACTACATAGGCTATAGCCAAAAAATTCAAAATATACATTTAAGGTGCCGTAAAAATATAAACATATGACATTTTAATCAAGATCGTTAGACAATTTTTTGAGATAAAAATTTTCGAAAACATTTTTGTCTAAAGGGTAGTTTACGGTGAAGGAATTTTCTTCAAAATCCTTGAAAGATAATAAACTTAAATACGAACTTTAGGTTGTGAATAAGTTCTAGGGGGCGAGGTGGCGTTGCAGTCGTCTGTCCTAGGGGGCAGCTGTCAAAATCTGGATGGCATGTTCAGTGCGCAGAATTTGCATTGGGTTGAAGAACTAACTACCTGACCCGCTCTCGGTTGGTCTCCCCTTGTGTCCCGCCGGCCGCCCGTTGGGCACTATCATCTCATCCTTTCCGCCCCAGTTTTGGCTTACAAGTGTGTTAAGTACGGAATGTAAATCAATCAAGAAAATAAAAATTTCGATTCCTGACTTGATTTAATACGTGATTTTTTCAGAGTCTACCGCGACATTTTAATCTCCTCGCCATTTCCTAAAAGTTAAAACATTTCATTACATTTAAAATTTTGTTTCCTAATCATTATATTATTTCTTCCTTTTAACACTGCTTCATTCAATGTCTTTATCTGTTCTCACTGCGCTGTTCAACCATTCAGGTGTGTTTTATTAATAATAACTATGTTAGTTTCTCCTAGTGTTTGCAGAAGTCTGTGAGGAAAGTCCCCTTTTGCACCACATTAGACGACATCGGCCACAGTTTGGCCCATATATTGGGTTCATGGACCTTCTCCGTCATGCATATTCGGCGATGGAACCCTTGTATCGCAGATCTCATCTTGGTGTGTCGCAGGTTATATCTGGCTCTCGTCCAATCGCTGTAGACCATTGCGTCCTTGGAGAAGAAACCCGGTTCCTTCTAGTTGAGGCCCTATAATGACTCCTTGAGGAGTTTAGTCGATGACTGCTATTAAGAATTGTTCCTCTGCCAGCACGTGGGTCGTGAAGGTGTGAGAGTGTGTTCTTTTGAGAAAATGGGCCTTGATTCTATGTCTCCTAGGATTTTCTTTTCTAAGTTTTCACACATAATTTCTATCCCTGTTTTACAACTTCTGCAGCTTTTAGTGTCATTTCTGTATCCACAGACAGTTTATTCAGATCTTTTATACTGTTAGCTTGCTGCTAAAGTTGGTTTGTGTCCGTCACTGGATGTCTGAAGGAGTGGACTGGGTTATTGCCGCTCACTGCGTAAGGTTCTCCAAAGAGAGAAGGTTGGAAATTCCTGATTGAAGCAATGAACTAACCAAGATATTTAGGATGGATAGATAAGGAGAGAGAAAATTTGAAAGAGTGTGTTGAAAGCACTAGGCCAAGTGGAGTGAGGATTGCCGTAATCATAGAAATGCAGGAATCGATGGCACCACAAGTAATTATTCCGAACGTGCCTTCTTCGCCAAAAGCGCATGTATATTCATATCCGCCGTTTCTGTTTATACACGTTATGAATACCAAGGGAAGCACGTTTTCCTTCCCTTCGTCTTCTTTATCGCCTTTCCGCCCCCGATAATCATCCCCGTGTCTCTCGCAATGCCTTATTCATGTACACTTATCGATCCATCGATACTACGCATCGCCGCATTACCTCACCCCCAGTACTTACTTCTTCACCCTAATTATACCATTCTTTCACAAAGGTCTCCACCTCGGTTTGAACCTCGGAGTATTCAACATTCTTGTTCGCTACGTATTCGACCTAAAATTTTCATTTCGAGATTTCTGCATAAATAAGTTTTGAGGCCCCCTGAATCTAAAAGAAAGCAGGTTTAGTAAAAGGTGCGTAGGTGTATGTGTGTGTGTGTGTGTGTGCGTGCGTGTGTGTGTGTGTTTCTGAACACCATATTGCAAAACTAAAAGTCGGATAAAAACCAAAGTTAGTATTTAGGTTTAATATTTTTCAGGATGCGACACCAAGATTTTCAAAAAATTGCTCCACCATAAACTGCCCTTTATATGGAACATTTTTCGAAAATTTCGATCTCAAAAATGACTTTAATGATTTTGATTAAAAGGTCATATGTTGCCATTACATAGAGAAATTCTCGAAAATGTTTATTTTCTCGAAAGTGGCTCTAACAATTAATTAACAATGCCATATGTTTCAGATCCATTTTGGATTTTCTGGCCCATGTAATCCTGTTTACTCTGGATGACTTTTGCATAACTCGTAAACCATATGAGATACACCAAATCTTACTACACAAAAAATGTAGATCCTGTTGAAACACACAATTTATATCCAAAGAAATTTATTTTGTACAGTTAATCATTTCAGACATATTCCTTGTTATGTGTGTGAATTTCGGAAAGCTTAAAACTTTCGTGAAATGGAACATCGCTGTTTATTTTTTATATGTTAAGCGTGCAAAGAGAACGGAATCTCAAACCTTTAAAATATTTGACTATCGCACAAAGCCTACTGTATTCTAGTATTGCCCTTGTACCTACAAGGAAATAAGCAATAAGATAATTTATACAAATTTTTATCTTAACTAACACGAAGAAGATATAGGAATAAGAGTTTATAAGAATGGTTAGTACAAGAGTAGAGAAAGTCATGTGAGTGCAACGCATATGAGTTTGTATAATAGAATATATTTCTTGGTTTAATTTTCTTCATGTGGTATTTGTGGTTGCTAAACAGTGCTTTTGCATGTGTTTTCCTTGTGTTTGTGTTTATTATGGTTTTTTTTATACTGTTCAACGAAAGTCTAAAAGTTCTAGGTATAAAATCATCAAACCACGGGAAACGCCGCGTGTTCTTTATAATATTATTAATTTACCAGTCAATAATTGCGATATCAAGATGGATTATGCATTATTTTCTGTTAACCGCCAATCAACAAGGGATAATCGGGGTTTTCCTGTAAGTTAATGGGCATGACTTGTGGCTGTATAACCCTGTTGCTTTATTGTGTTGAATATCGGAAGGTAGTTTTCGCTTGCATATCACGACCCAGCACCAATATGGTACACTATCTTCACAGCCAACGCTCGCTTCCTTTCTGCAAAGAAGGAGCCTATAAAATTTATTCACGCTATGATGCGCTACATTTTATCGTAACACGTTACACTGCACCGCAAGGAAACACATTTCTGATACAAACTGGGTCTTCTATAACGTTATCACGTAAATGCGACTCTCCTCGAGCCAGAATTGCTACTGCTACTACTACTTCTTTTTTTCTTCTCCGGCGTCTTAAAGTTGGATGTCACGAGTGAATGGAAATTGGCCAAGGAAGGGTATCTCGAAACCACCATGGGATTTTAAACATGTCACATAAACATATAGTGGGCTTAGAAAGCGCAACGAAAACATGGGGCTTTTTATCTTCGGAAATGTTAAACCTTTCCTTAAGGGTGGAATGAATAGTCATAACAGTCACATGAGCTTCTCTCCGCATTGCTGAATTACATACAGTAGCTCCAGAAAGTGTTCACATAAAATTTAAACAATACTTCTTGTTTACCTGATTACCCTCCCCTTATGTAGGACTTACAAGTCAGTGCCCAGGGTCGGACGCCTGTCGGGGAGCACAGGAACCCATGTACCGCACAGAGTGAAGTGGTCAGTATGAGAGTGAGCAAGAGGATGATATGACAGGCAGAGAAATCAATGATTGGAAAGATGATAATGGAGCAATTAGTGGAATCAATGGCGGGGGAAACCGCAGAACCTGGAGAAATCCCGTCTAGACGCCGCTTCATCTACCACCAATACCATATGCGGGTCGTTGGGATCGAACCCGGGTCACCTAGGTGGTAGCCGTGGGCTCTAACCGTTCAGCCATTGCGCCGCCCCAATTTAAACAATAAGAACAGCCAAAATTTTACATTTACACTGGATATATCAAGAACCAGAAATAATGAAAATAAATTAAAACGCCAAAAAGACAGTATACAAAGGCAAAATTGTATACGAGGGAGCAGAGAAACATGTGAAATGGGTTTCATTTAAAAATTGTGTAGAGAAAATGCTGTAAATGGTGTCTTGCATTTATATTTCAATTTTAGAAAACTATGGATTCTATGTCCAAGGGCGAATATGAAAGAAATGTAATAATTTTAGTAAAGGAAAAATTAGTAGAGAAAATCGTGTGAATGGAATATGTGACATTTTTATTTCAGTCATTGTAATTTGTATGAATTGCGGAAATATTTACAGATTTCAGATTTTCAGATTTTGTTAGTTAGTTAGTTAGTTAGTTAGTTTATTTTAAAAGTATTGGCCTGGTGCCGGTACATTGGGCCCGGCTTACAGGCTATATTTACATTGATTTACAGTTGACTTTGTTCATATTTACAGTTTTCGCTATATACAAAAACCCATACGGTGACCATCTGTAGGTCACCGAGAATAGTTTTCTTTTGTCTTTTGTCTGTTTCGTCTTTGGGTTATATATACATATGTACATATTTACAAATTATATACAGACACATACACGCACGCATTCACCCACACACACACACTCGTACACACATACACACACATCTTCACTGGGCACACCAGAAATATGCGTCCCAGCGCACTACACTATTTACACTATGTACACTGTCCCGCGGTGGCAGCTCCTGAATATTTTCCGAGGCGAGGGCCTCTGCCGGAACATGTATGTGGCTTAGGGACGAGGTTGCGTGGACGCGCATTAGTCGGCGAGCCGAGCCGCTTCTAGAACATTTTTATCCTAGTATGCTTGCGGTGCTTCGGCTCGCCTTTGCCGATGTTAGCGATCACGTCATTTTCGTGGTTCCTAATGCGCGTCCATGCCGCCATTGCTCTTTTGTCTATTGCCTCCGGGATGAACGGGATATGAGTTTCGAGGTGAAGAGTTTGGGTGGTGGTGAGGAGTGGAGCAGAGAGGATTTTTCTGAGGGAGAGGTTTTGGAGGGTTTGGAGTTGTTTGAGGGCAGTTTTGGAGGCATTAGCCCAGGCCACACATGCATACAGGACCACCGAGAGAATAAATGACCTATATAGTATAAGTTTTGACTTTAGTCGCAACTGTTTACTACGGAAGATGGGGGCGCACAGCTTTAGCCGCTGTCTGCCTTTATTGGCGCTATTTTTTATGTGGGTGGACCAACACATTGTGCGGTCCAAGGTGACACCTAAGTATTTAACTTGCTGACGGCAGTGCAATATTTGACCATCGACCGTTAGGTCCGTTGCCAAAGTGTGACGCCGCTTAGAAAAATGAATCAGCTGGCATTTGTCGGGATTAATTTTGATTTTCCAGTCATGTTGCCATGAGAGGAAGTTGTTCACATAACGTTGCATTTCTGCAAGGCCGAAACGTGGATTTCTATGGTGGTTGTATATTGCAGTGTCGTCAGCATACATGGCGACCTTGCATCTGGCGTCCACTGGGAAATCATTGGTGAACAATATATACAGAAAAGGGGACATTATTGCCCCTTGTGGGACGCCAGCCCGCATCACTCGCTCCCGTGAGGAGGAGCGGCCCACTTGGACGTAAAACTGCCGATTTTCTAGAAAATTGTGCAGCAAGTATAGATAATTTTGAAGAGCCGGGAAATTGTGGTGCAGTTTATAAATAAGGCCATTGTGCCAGCACCGGTCAAATGCAGCTTCTACGTCCAGAAATAGCGCCAACGTTGAAGCCCCATTGTTAAATTGCTCTGTTACGTCATCAGTTAGTCTGAGGAGCTGTAGTTCAGTGGAATGTCCTTTTCTAAAGCCAAACTGTGAATTTGAGAGTTCATGTGTTGCGGAGACTTGTTTTTGAAGCCGAGAAAGGATACATTTTTCGAGCAGTTTACCAATAGTAGACAAAAGACTAATGGGACGGTAGTTTTGCGGTTGTCTGGTGCTTTTCCCTTGCTTTGGGAGCATGATAACCTTAGCTCGTTTCCAAGTAGAGGGGAAATAGCCTTGCTGCAAACAGGCGTTAAATATCTTTGTTAGTTGCACCAGAGCTTTTCTCGGGAGATGCTTAAGTTCCTCATTAGTCACTTTGTCTGGACCGGCAGCTTTCCCATTAGGCAATTTCCTAATGAGCTTGTAAATTTCCTGCGGTGTTATGGTGGGTAGTTGTTGCTCTTGCTTCTGCGCCACCCAGGTTTGTACCCATGTCTGGACCTCCCGTTCTATTTCACAGTTGGTCACTGGGTTTTCGGTGAATCTGTCTTGGAGACAGTCAGCGAAGACCTCGGCTTTCTCCTCTGCGGAGAAGTGCAAGCCGCTTTGAGTGTGCAGCGCCTCAGTTGCGGAGTTGACGTTCGTGGAAACTTTGAAAGCCTTGAGTAATTTCCACAAAGAAGAGTCCGAATGTGTGGTACTCAGCATTTTGTTTTCCCATTGTTCAGTTTTATTGATTTTAATTTGTTGCCGAATGATGTTGCGTAGCCATTTTGCTAGCACTTTATATTCAGGCTGACGGGTGTATCGCCACAGTTTTGTCAAGCGTCGTCTCCGCGCAATGAGTTGCTCTACCTCGGGGTACGTGCAAAAACCGGGTGGTCTTGTGGTGTATGTGGTAGCATTTCTCTTGGCTGTGTGTAGCGAGGCAGTAAAGTTTTCAATGGCGACATCTATGTCTGCCTCGCTATAGTATGACAGTCTGGGTTGCGCCATCCCGTGCATTTCAGTGGTGAACTTATTCCAGTCGGTCTCAGCTCTACTTTGAGGGCCAGAGGCACTGGCTGAAATGCCACCCTGTATGTCGAAATGCACAGGAAGATGGTCGGAGTCCAGGCTGTGATAAACAGTAAAGTTATTTAACAGTGTCGCATTTTTTGTTAGTACGATGTCCAAAATCTCAGCGTCAAAGTGCCCTGATCGATGCCAAAAAGTGGGTTCTGGGGGAAGATGTACCTCAATGTCATCATTATCAGTTATAAATTCAACCAGGAGATTTCCCGCCGCGTTTGCCAGGCGTGAAAACCACCAGGGGTGCCGGGCATTGAAATCTCCTGCAATTATAACGTGCTCCTCTAAAGCGAGGATCTGCTCGAGGTCTTGTGTAAAGTCTGGGGAGTTAGGGGGCCGATAAAGTGCTACCAGCATAACCGTTTTACTATTTACACGTGTTTTAAGTGCTGTGCACTCTAACGCTGCCATTACAGGCAACGTAACAGAAGCATGAGCAATAGTATTTCTAAGCAAAATAGCAGTCCCTCCCCCTTGTCTGCCAATTCTGTCGTTCCGAAAGATTTGATACCCCTGGAGCTTAAAAGTGTGCTCGTGCTTTAATTTTGTTTCGCAGATGAATGCGACGTCAATTTTGTTACGCCGTAGGTAGTTTTCAAGTTCGTGTTGCTTCCTGTGGATGCCATCTGCATTCCACAGTAGTGCGCGAGTTAAAGTTGTGCCTCCCCTTACGTGGGCCATTTATTCTAAAAGGGTTGTTTTAGACCGTGTTTGGTAATTATAGGTTTAATCGAGAGGGGAATGGCTCAGGTGGCAACGTAGGTGGCCTGAATTCGGAAGTTCCCGGGTTCAACTCCCGTGGGCCGAGGAACCGTAATTTCACTCAGTCACCAAGGTAAATACTGGATTGGATTATGAACACCAAAGTTGCACCTTAGGCCTAAAACAATAGTAAATATGAAAACGGGTAGTAATAGTGAATGCTCTGCCATCTGTCCACAGTTAATGAAAGATTGCCTGGACGGCACCCTAATGCCATCTGGCCGGCAGGAAAGACAAGTCTTTGTGACTGCCTGCGACCACTTCATTCCTTTCTCGTGGGGTTGGCAGCCACAATAGATCTATGTAGATTGCACTGAGCGAGGTGTTCCCCTCTGTTGTATAAACCGCGATAAAGGTCAAGTGAAATTTGAGGGATGTAATTTTCCTTTCCAGTATTTCCATAACGACTTGGGTCAGCAAGTTTGGGCACAAAGGTGTAACCCACGACCGCCTACACCTACCACATTTGTATCGCAATAACCTAATGTACCTGCTGCGCGCAGCGTTCAGCTTCATACGGAAATGGAAGCAATGTAGACCGATTTGTAAAGAAAAAGGAACCACTGAACAAATACAAAAAGAACATGTGCTTCAAGTACGAAGGGAAAGAAACTGGAGCTGAAAGGAGCTCTTATCGAAAGAAACAAAAAAACTGTTATCAAAGTGGTTAGACCGCAGGAAGAGAAGGGAGGATGCCGTTTTATGAATTCTTTGACGACGCTTTGTGGTCGTATCCGGTAGAAAGGCTTGCGGCTCCCTCTCTTCGGGAAGGATTCGTCTATAACCGCAAAGCTACTGTGTGAGTGTGTGTGTGTGAGGGAGGTTATTTGGACCGCTTCAAAAACACGCCCTGGCTGGCGCGCTTGGCCATCGACAACAACTGCTGCGTCTTTTCTAGATGGATTTATTACCCAAGTGTGGACAATTAGACATGAACAGTAGTGTACCTCTGTCTTGTAGAGGTTTGCATGCACGCGAGCTTCTAAATCCTGAGGTCCTGGCTTCGATTCCCGGTTACTGTCAATGATAAACCACGTGGTCTGTTGGCTACGGCACCTGGCATTCACACACGAGTTTCGGTTTCGATATTGCTAATCCCCATGTCCGAATATCTCCAACAATCGTTTCAACAAGACTGCGTGCCATTCTCAAGACAAAAGGCATCCGAATCTCTCCGCTTCTCTTAGCGTTACTCCAGTTAATGAACGAAGAAACCTCATTTGTGAGTTGTTAATTCTAGCTTTTTCTCCAGTTCTAACTGTCCAACTTTTGCTTCCATAAAGCAGAGTCGGTTTTCCTACGATATTGTGAAATCTTAGTTCAATTTCTTGTGATTGTTCTCATTATGCCATTTAATTTATTATATTTTTCAAATTGTTTTACTTTCTCTACTGCATATAGTAAAATAGAGGAAGTATTGCATTCCACTTAAAATTGTGATGTCGAGATTTTACCAAAAATTTGTTTTGAGGCCCTATGAATCCAAAAAAGCATCTTAGAAAAAGGTCCGTGTGTGTGTCTGTCAGTGAGTGGACAGTACAACTGAAAAACTAAAACTCGGTTAAAATCCAAAGTTGGTACTTAAGTTTAATGTCTTTCAAGGATGCGACACGAAGATTTTGAAGAAAATTGTTCCACCTTAAACTAATCTTTATATGGAAAATCTTTCAAAAATTCGGATTTTCTTGAAAATGGCTCTGATGATTTTGATCAAAATGCCATATGTCTTAAATACTTTTATGAGAAATGAAGTGTATACCTTGAACTGTAAGAGATAGACTAAATCTTAACACACAAACATATAGATATTGCTAAAACACAATTTACGTCTGCATAATTTTTTTGTAGAGTGAACCATTTCGGAGATATTGCTTGTTTTTTTTCTGTGAGAACATACTTCTGTCAAATGGAATATAGTTATTCATTTTTTGTATGTTAACCCTAGAATGAGAACGGAATCTCAAAGCTTTAAAAGATTTGACTATCGCTCAAAGCCTACTGTATTCTAATATTCCCCTTGTACCTACAAGGAAATAAACAGTAAGATAATTTGTACAAATGTTTATCTCAACTAACACGAAGAAGATATAGGAATAAGAGTTTGTAAGAATGGTTAGTACAAGAGTAGAGAAAGTCATGTGAGTGCAACACATCAGATATTATCCAAATTGTGATATTTCACTACCCAAATAATTGAAAGCTGTTACTTGTTCTATTGGTTCATTATTTATTATTATTATTGTTATTATTATTATTATTATTATTATTATTATTATTATTATTATTATTATTATTATTATTATTATTATTATTATTATTATTATTATTATTATTATTATTATTATTATTATTTATTACTATTACAGTTAATAAATAGTATGAAAATGTTTTTGTTAGTATCATTCTTTGTTGAACTACCCACGTTTATATTTATGAGAGAACTTGTGATATATTTGTGAACATCATTTAATAACTTTTTCGTTTACCCCTCAGTCCATTGTAACATGTTGATTAATCTCCAATAGCTGACAAGAATTGGCAAAAATTATGTCGTGTGCCTGAAAGAAATTCTGTATATACAACATTATGTAAAATTGGTCACATTCTTCATGGCAAAGAAGTAGAAGTGGATGAAAATGAACCAGTACTTTTTGCTAACGGTTTCCCTTATTTCAAGTGTGCCCCCATTATATTATGTGATGTAGAAAAGAAGTTTCTTCAAATACAAAACTCTACTTCTTGACAAACGAAATCTTTCAAGTTTGACTATCTCAAAAGGTATCTCGTTATCTGGTACAATTCTGCTGAAAATGAAGGTTAGGAGGGATGTCGATTATTTCATGTGTAGCTACTAAAAGCGAACGCATTTGTTTGTCTTTTGTTTTAAGTATCAGGTCATGTTTTCTTGAAAGCTTAGGCCACACTTTGGTAATTTTTACAGTATAAATGCACGCATATTTCATCTACTTGTTGAAGTGAAAATTCCCCAGTAGCTGCCATTTTTATACGTTTTCTAAGGACACCAATCGAACGATTGTTACTGTATCGATAGTTTGGTCAAAGAAGTTAGGTGTGGAGATATTTTAATTGCGAATTTGTGTTGGCAACACTGCTAGAAAACGTTGAGTATCGGACAGTGAGCTGAATAGTCCTTATAAATAATACAAGAACTTCTATTCAATACAAAGAGAGTTTCTGTTACTGGTCGGTACGGAATAAAGGCCAATTTTACATATAAACCCAGATGAAGTTACGTTTATAGGCTATGAATTTGGGGTTAATTGTTGTAGTGGAGTCAGTGAACAGTTTGAAAACCACAGGTGCGTATGAAAAGAGAAAAGGGTTAATTTTTTGTGCTTCTATGAAATAAAAGAGAAGGTACGTACTCGACAGGGCCTTGGCGTGTTGCGGATTGGTTTGCAGGGTGATAATGGGTCGTTTTAGAAAATGACTGGTGAGGGGAAGTATGGCACCTTTGGGGTCCCAATGAATATGCAGATTGGGCTTTGGAGATCGTGTTGGTTATTAGAGATTGAAGTTCATGTAACCCTCGAGATTGTAGTAGTCAAGTGGTCAGGGTCAAAAACTGGAACAACCAGTGGCCCGTGGGACCTCTGCGGCTCAAGCCCATCCTGCACAGTTCAAACACATGGCAAATTGTACTATCATCTATTAGAGAGAGAGAGAGGAGGAAGGGACGTGGAGGAGCACGGACAGAGAGGATGGAAATGTGGAGGAAGAGAGGTAAACAGGGGAAAGAGAGGTAGACAGGGGGAAGGGTGAGTGAGGGGAAGGGCTTGAAAAAGGGGAAGAGGGAGGGAGACAGAGAGATATGCCACAAAGAGAGGGAGAACAGCGGAGCAAAGTGTATGTATGTGACTGAACATAATCATAAAAAATCTGATGTGTTGCACTCACATGACTTTCTCTACTCTTGTACTAACCATTCTTGCAAACTCTTATTCCTATATCTTCTTCGTGTTAGTTGAGATAAACATTTGTACAAATTATCTTATTGCTTATTTCCTTGTAGGTACAAGGGGAATATTAGAATACAGTAGGCTTTGTGCGATAGTCAAATCTTTTAAAGTTTTGATATTGCGTTCTCTTTGCACGGCTAATATATAAAAAGTTAATAACGATGCTCCATTTGACGAACGTTTGTTTTCCAAAACTCACACAACAATGAATTTCTCCGAAATGGTTCACTCTAAAAAAATACATTTGGACATAAACTGTGTGCTTTAGGAAGATCTAAATTATTTGTATAGTAAGACTTGGTCTATCTCTTACGGTTTACCAGTTAGAAAAGTCGTCAAGAGTAAATAGGACTATGTGGGCTATAGTAAGAAAATTAAAAATATACATTTTATTTGTCATTAAAATATCTCAAACGTGTCATTTTAATCAAAATCGTTGGATCCATTTTTAGAAAATAATTTTCGGAAAATTTTTCACGTTAAGGGTAGTAGGATAAAGGAATTTTCTTCCAAATCTTCGTGATGCATGTTTAAAAGTGGTTAAATTTAATACCAACTTTGGCTTTTAACTGACTTTCTGTTTTCGACTTATGCTGTCCACAGACAGACAATGCTTTTTTTAATTCAGGGGACCTCAAAACATATTTCTGATGAAATCTCAACATCGAATTTTTGGGTGGAATACAATACTTCGTCTACTTTACTATATGAATTTGAGAAAGTAAAAATGCTTTTTTTGGAGGGGCGTGGTTCAGGGATATCAAAACATACAATACTATACAGTATTTCTACTAACTGTATGTTCGTAGTAGTTACACAAGGTAAAAGTGACGTGACAGGGTATGAAACATGTGCAGGCACAAATAACTGATTGTCATATTTTTGTAGAAGCTGAATGGCGGTCAATACATCCCAAACTGGCGGCGGCATAAACAAAGCCTCGCCGGTACATTTACTGAGACGATGACATACGAGCATCAGGACCAACAGGGGAACTTTGTGGTAAATCAATAACAGCTTAACAGAGATTTGAAAATATCGCTCCCTCCTGTTTGGGTTCTTTGATGGCAACATCTGTCTGTTCCTCACGAGGAGGAAGCTAATCTTGGTCCGTTGCTGCCATGCCGCGATTTACAAACGGGCCAACAGGGCGGAAAATAGGTTTATAAAGTACAGTAATGATTTGATTTAAAAAAAAAAAACACTTTATATTGTCACCGTGCCCTCGTTCTAATTACGTACCCCGGTTACGGACCCGAGCGCCTAGGAAATGTTAGGACAATAAGCCATACGGAAACAGTCGCTATTGTGTGCTGTTTTAGGCTCCAGATCCTTCGTTTTTTGACATTCGAGAACACTCCATTTCTATAAACTTTCTCATTGTATGCGGGACCTATATAAGCGGCTGTTGAGCGCCAATCTGACAGTTAGACGTATACGAAGCTTTCAGTTGACAATGACGAGTCAGTTGAGTGTGAGTTGACAGCTGAGTTGTGATTCCATGGTTTAAGCAGTGGTTTCGATACAGCAATTCGAAATTAAATGTTATTCCATATAAACAAATCACCAACTGTTCTTAAATTCATCTGTGGAAATATTTTTAGATAATCCAATTCATTAATAATGAATAAATACATCTGATTGTATTTTGGCTTCCACCATTAATGCTACGCGTTAAGGTTTCTTCTCCCTCCAGTCTGGATCCCACGTTGCGGCCATAGAGATTTCCCTTTTAAAATAAACAGGCAAAACAGCAAAAAAGGAATGTGAATTCAATTCTATAGAAAGTTTATCTTTGGACTTTGTTTTTCTAGAGTACAAAAATGAATAAATAACAGAAATGCTATATGTGTAAGCGAGAGCATGAACTCTCAGCTTGCTGGGCGGAATTCCGCAGAACATTTCACATTCTTGCCTCACTCATTCCATCCCATAAACAAAGTGACCACCAGTAAATTAAAGGATTCCATTCTGTGTGTGTATGTATGTGTGTATATATGTGTGTGTGTGTATATATGTGTATGTGTGTATATATGTGTGTGTATGTATGTGTGTATATGTGTGTGCGTGTGTACGTGTGTCTGTGCGTGTGTGTGTGCGTGTGTGTAAGTGTGTGTGTGTGTGTGCGCGCGCAGGAAGTAGACACTTCTATCGTTAATCGAGGGGTCTGTCTGGTCGGGAGTATTGGCAAGTAATAAACAAATCGAATCGAACCCACCACTTCTGGCAAACCACAAAGCCAGAGCACAGGGTGCAACATCGCTTTGTTTGACTCTTATCTGAACCACCACTGATAGCAAACACGGAGAGAGTCGATCAAAATAAATGTCTAGCTCTCGCCAAGTGTGAACTAAACACTCGTTCTTAATGATCTGGCGTCTGTTTGCAATCCTTGTAAATTGTAAACTCTGTTTGTAATTACCGAGCGCGGTGGCTCAGTGGTAGCGTCATTCAGGAAGTCGTGGGTTTGATTCTCATGGCCAACTTTTTTCTCAGGATTTCTTTTAGGGAAATTCAGGGGGCGTGAAAAGACATGTTTCCAGGAAATCTCAGTATCGAATTTTTAATGTAACTCAATACTGTCCCTACTTAGTAGAAAGACTAAAAATAAGCACAAAGATTATAAATCTGATTTTAATCAGGCCAAAACGATCGGTAATATATTGTGACACCGGGCTCAGTGCAAAAGAAAGGATTGTTGGAGCCGGGCTGGCTCGCGCAACTCTTGCGCACGCGACTAACAACAATAGAAGTGGCTACATAAAAAGGGAATTTCTTCGGAGCCTTGCGGCAACATTTTTATTGTTCGCGGAGTTTGCCTCGGTTATGACTTTATTTTACTTGCCATATTAACATTTATATTTACAACTGAACATTTCTTCGGGAAAAAGATAGCCGCATCACCGGCGGTATGTTCGTGGAGTTCAAGAAAAGTCCGTGTGACGTCATCCCCACTGTATAAGGACGCCAGGAACAGTTACAGACCCGAGTCGGTCAGTGTATCAGTGCGTCGTAATAAGAGTTAACGAGCGTTGAGTGATCGTGTCGACGTAGTTAGTGTATGAGAGACAGAGAAACTGAAAAAAGACAATGAAAGGAACGAGCAAGGTTATAGAAATAAAAGTTGTGAGTTGTGATAAGACGAAAGACTGTAAATTCTGTTAACGACGAGAAAAATCTGTTTATTTGTGGTAAAAGTTTAGAAGATAACACAATTATAGAAAAGTAATAGGACTTATTTTGTCATTTTGTCACAGAATAATTCTACTATCTAGGAAATAATATTTCTATTGCAGGTGCCTTTCAATTCAACTTAAAGATAAGGCTCTATCTCATGATTACACTAAGCTTTCTTGCCCCATGTCCCTTTGGCCCATCTTTAACCTAAACGCGCTAATCCTTTCAAATTGTATCCAGTTTGATAGCGCTGCCAACACAAATTCAGCGTTAACAAATCCGCTAAAACATCGATAGTAGGGCAGACGTATCCCATTGCTGTGGCGTGGGATCCCAGAGGAACTAACCACCATATACTAGCTGACGGGACCAAAGATGAACTGCTAGAACACTCAAAATTACGAAAGTTGTGTGACTGTCACATGTCTGATGTTTAAAACGGCGTACAAAGTCCGTTTTTGGAAACTATACAAGCTTCTTGCGAGCCTTTTCCAGAATCTTGTTCACGATCTGCACCCTACTCTGGCGAAAAGCCAGAAGTCGCAGGAGCCAAATGCGGGGCTACAGAGAAAACTGACAAACCTTCGTAATGCCATATTTTGTCCCCTACCACTCTGAAGAAAAGTCTGCGCTGCTGGGGAAGATATGGTACAATGTTCTCTGACACTCACAGAGGGGGCAGGGGTTGCAGAAAAAGTATGACGTATAGCACTCACATGACTTTCTCTACTCTTGTACTAACCATTCTTACAAACTCTTATTCCTCTATGTTCTTCATGTTAGTTGAGATAAACATTTGTACAAATTATCTTATTGCTTATTTCCTTGTAGGTACAAGGGGAATATTAGAATACAGTAGGCTTTGTGCGATAGTCAAATGTTTTAAAGCTTTGAGATTCCGTTTTCTTTGCACGCTTAACACATAAAAAAATGAACAATGATGTTCCATTTCAAGTTTTCGGAAACTGACATAAGTGACAATGAATATCTCAGAAATGGTTCACTCTACAAAAAAATTTATTCAGGCATAAATTGTGTGTTTTAGTGAGATCTACATTCTTTATACAGTAAGATTTTGTGTATCTCTTACGGTTTACAAGTTATTCAAAAATCATCTAGAGTAAACAGGACTACATAGGCTATAGTCAGAAAATTCAAAATATACATTTCATTTGTCATAAAAATATCTCCCATTTTAGTCAATATCATTATAGTCATTTTGAAGAAAATCAAACTTTTCCAAAAGTTTTCCATGTAAAGGGTAGTTTAGGGTGGGGCTATTTTCTTCAAAATCTTCGTGTCGCTTCCTTGACAGACATTAAACTTAAATACCAACTTTGGTTTTTAGCCGACTTTGCGTTTTTGAGTTATGCTGTCCACAGACTGACACACAGACACACACACACGGACCTTTTTCTAAAAATGCGTTTTTTTTTTTTTGGATTCAGGGGGTCTCAAAGCGTTGCAATTTTGACATAGAATGTTTGAATGGAATATAATACTTCCTCTACTTAGCAGTAGAGAAAGTAAAAAAAGGAATAACTGCATGTTTAAGAAAAATATATGTAGATATTGAAGAACTCATAGCTGTAACAAGGAATAACTCGGAAACGGTTATTTGAATAAAGTTGGTGCTTTGGAGATTTACATTACGATCTAATGAATGGCGGGGGAAACCGGATAACCCGGAGAGAGCCTGACCTGCGCCGTTTCCTGCAGCAAGAGCGCCATATGCGGTCCGCTGGGAACGAACGACCAGGGCGTGGCGGAGGTTTATTAGTTGCATATTTTGAACAGAAGCAGCGTGCATTCTTTTTTCCATGAGTTGTTTGTTTGCCAACGTTACACGCCAGAGAGTGCCAGTTGAACACGCAAGACATTGTTAACCTTTGCTACGCTCCTTCATGTTTCACTCTCTTGTTTTAAAATAGACACAAACTTGTGACAGAAAGCATTTTCTTGTTGTTCATTAATAGATCAGATGCCTCTTGCACAAAGGCAAGTGTCAGTGTTTATCCTGGAAAGAAACATTTCGATACAGTTAGTTCTATTCTGACTGACTGCTCTTTTTATGGGTTCTTCTGACGTGAAAACTCTGTGTCTTCAGGCTGTATTTCACAATACTGTCGCTCTACAAGGAAAACAATGTAAATGTTTGTAAACCTTTTCAATCAGCGGAATGGCTCGAGCGGTACGGTCTGTGGGTTCGACTCCCTGACCTACCTTCCTGAACCATAGCTTTTACCGGCGGTTTCCTGGGATCCCTAGGCGAGAGGTGGCAAGGATAATTGCACAACTCGAAACCGTTAGAGATAGACCGAATGATACTATACAAAAAATGTAGATCTTGCTAAAATACACAATTTATGTTTAAATAATTTTTTTCTAATGTGAAGCATTTCGGAGATATGTCTTGTTATTTCAGTGACTTTTGGAGAACTTACGCTTCTGTCAAATGGAATACCGTTCGTCAATTTTTTATATGTTAACAGTGCAAAGAACGGAATCTCAAAGCTTTAAGGGACACTGGCAGTCCCACTGAAAGTCCCACATTTCTTGATAGATTTTTCTGAACTTTTTACTGTGTGTGCATTTATATGAGAATAGGAGGTACACCAAATTTCATTAAAATTGGATAATTCGTTTATGATATATAAATTATTTTATGAATTTAATAAGCACATTTTCAAAATAGAGTTCGCGTCTATTGACTTTTCAAAATTCATTTATATTGGTAGAACTGATACTCTAAAACATGGGTAACAATTGTATGAATAGATATTTCAAATACGTTTGCTGATTATGATGTGCATATTTTTTTTAACAAAGAAAATTTAATCTTAATAATTATTGATTTTTTTCATACAAAAGAAATGTTTTTGGAATTCATGTTAATGATAGCATCAATATTGAAGCATAGTTTTGTTTAGCTGGTATTTATGAATACTTTTGGAAATTGTTATTGAATTTGAAGCAAAACTCAGGCGCGACCTTCTTTTGGAATGTGCAGAAATGTAGTTTTGAGAAAAACAGGCGCATCCTGTGTACGTTAAGGGAAGAGCACTATTTGAAAGGGCCGTAATGACCACATGGAGTGGGGGATATGAAAAATGTTAGCTGATCCAAATGCACAGGTGTTCCAGGAACATTTTAAGGTAAAAAAACAATTTTCGACTTTTTGACAATTTTGACCAAAATTTCACTCCCAGTGTGCCTTAAAAGATTTGACTATCGACAGTAAGATAATCTGTACAAATGTTTATCTTAAGTAACACGAAGAAGATATAGGAATAAGAGTTTGTAAGAATGATTAGTACAGAAGTAGAGAAAGTCAGATTTTTACAAAAAGATATAACCTACCGAAACGAATGCATCCATTAGCCGGGTTATTATGGCCATACAAGTTCCTTCCATCGTGTATATATACTTGGCAATATGTTCGTGTTCGAAAGCCCCTTAGCTTCTCTTTGGTTTTCTATAAGTAAACCGAGACGAGACGAGAAGAGACGACGATATAATTTCCGAGAAGATGATGATATTGATGAAAGGGAAAGTGAATTCAGAATTATGCAGTTAGAGGTTATGTGTGTGTGTGTGTATCAGAGGCAGGCAGATATCTGCTTATAAACGCCGTGCAAGCGCGAGTATACACATACATACATAAAAGCTTTGAGCTGGGAACACAGAGAAGGTGTAGCGAGCAATTTGCATATCATCTGTGAATCATGTAAAATGATATTGCTTTGATGCTGGCACCAGAAGCATATCTGCTAACTAGGTAGGTATGTAGGTACTTGTGTGTTTCGTGTGACAATAGCATATATGTATTGTGGTGGATACTCCTGAAAAAGGGTTGTGATGCCGGGGTATTATAGTAACCGCATCTCGTATAATGCGGGATAAACCACAGTAAAAGCTCGTTAAACTGCTACCACTAATAATTTATCCAATTGCCTTCTATATTCTGTCCCAGAACGCTTCACGTGGTTCATAGTAGACAGAGAAGGTATGGCATTCCACACAAATACTGGATACCGAGATTTTACTGCAGATACACGTTTTGAACTCCCCTGAATAAACTAAAAAACCATTTTTTAGAAAAAAATTAATATAGCTTAGCATCTTCCAAGAATGTCACAGGAGGATTAAAAAATTAAAATCTCTCCATCCTAAACTACCTTTCAAACGGAAAAACTTTTTAAAATTTTGATTAAAGTACATACCTTGTGTTTAAGCTATTTTCATGAGAAATAAAATGTATATCCTGAATTTACTTATGCTTTTGTTAAATACAAAGTCGTTAATTTTTCCCTATCGCTTGACTTCCAAAGAGAACGGAATTTCGAAGCCATCGCATAGCCACTAGCTCTTAAAACATGTCACTAAAATAATTATAAAATTTGGTGGAGAGGTTTTTGAGTTTACTCTGTATACATAGACATGCAAGTTTTTGTTTTTATAAAATGTGTATAGATTTGTACATTAATTAACTTCAGAACATTCCAAACCCCGAACCCTGAACTAATGAATTTCTTGCTGACTTCACTGGAACGCCTAATTTCCTTAGTTACACTGACTTAAACTTAGCTGCTTCTCCTAAACACATACTTTTCCTTGGTAATAACTTCCTATTCCCTGATAAAATTGTAACTCGTTCTTCTTACATTATACATTGATGTTAACTTAAGGGAGTTATTTATTGTAATTATTTATCTATCGCCCTATGATATCCTTACACGGTAATCTCACAAGTGAATAATTCCAGTATCACGACTTAATGTCTCTGTTATAATATGCATAGCTATCCCGAAAAGGAACACAAGAGCCGACAAAACATAGAAAGTTAACTTTACAGTGGATATCACGGTCTGGTGGATCATATTGTCCTTTCAGACTTTATTTACTTATTTTCCAAAGTTGGCATTCCGGCGAATACTGATCTATCTGCAAAACAATTTCGGAGGTAATGAAAGAATTGATGCGGAAAATAAGCCTAATTGAATGGAACAGTAATAATAAGAATAAATCCTCAAGAAACGCTGGGTATCCATATGTGAGTAGGAAAAGAGATTTTATTCCAGGAAAATATATATTGGGAAAGGTGAGTGGAACAATGATGTAACCTTAATTCTACATTCTTCATTTCGATATTTATATTTGAAATTCTATAATTGATTGGTGCTCATTACATGTTTTAGCTGAATTAAAAATATGCTTATCATTAATTACAAAGCTATCATTACCACATTCTTTTATTTTAAACGCACATTTCACTTATACGTAATGAAAATTATTAAAATGATATAATCGGAGCAAAAGAGGCTACCTACTAGTTTAGTACAGTTCAGTATAAAACCATAGTTTTCTTAGAACAGTTTACATAGAGCTAACCTAACCTAACCTCGGATCTAACTCGTATTATGAATGTAGAAAACGTAGTAGCGATCCATGGTAAGCACCGTGGACAAATGGCATAAGTGACTGATAGTTTCCCTACTATACTAAATATACACCCCAAATAGCGTCCAATTCTGCTAAGCGGGTAATAATTCTAATATGCTTTAGGTTAAATTACGCTGCCGCAAGTGTGAAAAATAAGCAAAAAAGTGGATGGATTTATTGCATATAAGCAACTTCAGTCTACCACAGTATCGTGAATTCTATGATAACCTAGAGAAACCTAGTGAAAATGAAGATATTTAATGGAAAGCTCAAAGTGATTGACCGTGTTACATTTGAAACTGAATCAGTGTGCCCTGTAATGGCGGACGGTGTTAATGCGTAATGCTAGGTACCAACTTTACAGCAGAAAACACGCTGAGTGAATAGGAAACACTAATAGTCCACAGTGGGGAAATGTTTTACGCGTCTGTAAAGAAGGAGCGAAGCAATAATGAAATAAATAAATAACAACAACAACAACAACAACAACAATAATAATAATAATAATAATAATAATAATAATAATAATAATAATAATAATAATAATAATAATAATAATAATAATAATAATAATAATAATAATAATAATAATAATAATAATAATAATAATAATGCAATTGTTTACCTTATTAAATGCTGTTTATATCAGCTGATAAAAGACGGAAATGTAACGGCTTTGAAAGACAAAATAGTAATTAGAAATTATTCAAAATTTAAACCTCCACAAAAGGTTATCGATGTTTACTCTCAAGTAAATCACACGATAATAGTGAATCACCCAAGATCTAAAGTCCGGAACTGAATAACTCACAGCAGAATACGTAACCGAAAATAGTGTAACAATTTGCCGCACTCAAAAGACCAAACTTGGTTCACTAGCGTAATTTTAGCGGGTTTTCCTTCCATATGGTTGCCTGTTTGACGCTGTGCAGATCCTGCCATGACATCTGCACCCAGTTTCGTTCCTAATTTTTACTTTCTCTACTACATTTAGTAAAGTAGAGGAAGTATTATATTCCACCCAAAAATTCGATGTCGAGATTTCACCGGAAATACATGTTTTGAGGCCTACTGAATCCAAAAAGAGCACTTTTAGAAAAAGGTCCGCGCGCGCGCGTGTGTGTGTCAGTCTGTGTGTCTGTGGACAGCATAACTCAAAAACAAAACGTAGGTTGAAAAGCAAAGTTGGTATTTAAGTTTAACGTCTTTCAACGATGCGATACGAAGATTTTGAAAAAAATAACCCTACACTAAACTATCCTTTACATGGAAAATTTTTCGAAAATATTTTATTTTCTTGAAAATGCCACTAACGATTTTGATTAAAATGCCAAATGTGACAAATGAAATGTATATTTTGAATTGTCTGACCTATGTAGTCTTGGGGCACCAATGACCTAACTGCCGACGGGCCCTTAAACGCTACTCACTCACTCACCCACTCACTCACTCACTCACTCACTCACTCACTCACTCACTCACTCACTCACTCACTCACTCACTCACTCACTCACTCACTCACCCACTCACTCACCTGCCTACGTAGTATTTACTCTGGACGACTTTTGTATAACTGGTAAACCGTAAGATATAGATCAAATCTTACTATACCAAAATCTAGATGTTGCTAAAACACACCATTTGTATCCAAATAATTTTTTTTTGTAGAGTGAACCATTTCGATGATATTCCTTGTTATTTTTGTAAGTTTTGCAAAACTTATACTTCTGTCAAATGGAACATCGCTATTCATTTTTTTTATGTTAACGGTGCAAAGAGAACGGAATTTGAAAGCTTTAAAAGATTTGACTATCGCACAAAGCCTACTGTATTCTAACATTCCCCTTGCACCTACAAGGTAATAAGCAATAAGATAATTTGTACAAATGTTTATCTCAACTAACATGAAGAACATATAGGAATAAGAGTTTGTAAGGATGGTTAGTACAAGAGTAGAGAAAGTCATGTGAGTGCAGCACTAGAGATTTTTTCTAAAAGAATGAACTAATTAAAAGATGAAGGTTTTACAAAGATATCATCCCCACAATAAAATTTGTAGTTCGTTACTCTTTCGGAGTAAGTGTTCAATTTTACAAAGGTGAATTAAATGCTGAGTGTTAACTTATATGGAAGACAGATTCTGCAACCGCACCTTGATGCTGTTCTGTTCTCCAAGACGAAGAAAGCTAAATGTGAAAGTTAATGACTGTTGTGTGTCCCAAGAACCTGCAAGGTTTCGCCAACATTTCAGCTAGTAAATTTTCCGGGCTGTTAACTCTTAAAAGCTTCCGGTTTTCTAAGGTGTAATAAATTTGCCAAAATGTAAAGAACAAGTGAATTTCATTTCAGCACCACTCAGATAAGACGCCGCGACATTAATAACAGTTACCAGGCAGTTTGTTACAGATAATGAATGTAATCCTCACTTCTGCCGCAATTAATTGCTTTCTCTCCCTCCCTCCCTCTCTCCCTCTCTCCCACCCACCCACTCACCTCCTGATTTTTTATTCACGACTTCTGGATCCCTTCAAGGAGCTTCTTTTCTCTTTCACTTCTTTTGTGCGCCGTTACAAAAGGTAGGTAACCAGGGCCCCAACAATTGTGCTATTGGTCTTCTTTCAAGTCGTTTTAACAGCTTTCAGTAAAAAGGCTATTAACTACGCTCTTTGCACCTAAATAGTCAACCGCCGACATTACGCGAACCGACCAATCATTTGGTGCAAGAATCGTTAAGAGAAATTCGGCCAAAAGCGATTAAAAACATTACTTCTTTTGAATCGAAAATAAATGTTCAACTTGCACACCTTTGTGCTATAAGGGTAATGTGTCTGTTTCAGATTCTAAAGGTCCTGTGTTCGGATCTAGGTTAGCTTGAGGTATCTGGATAGTCAGAGCGTGCGCAGTTTGGCCGTTTTCTTGGATCCCTTGTAATGGTTTTACGCTCGACCACACCCAAATTTATTAATTGCAAGTCTGATAGCGATTCTTGAAGTTCAAACTTTAATTAAAGAACTCGCCCTCATCCAATCGGACAATTCAATTTTCATTAAAGGACACGTGTTCCACCAATCAGAGATTTCCCATGCTGCAATCGCAAAGCGCAATATCGATTAATTCTCGAAACGCAACTAGCTCGAGTTTAGAAAACGCTAAAATGTCGGATACTACTGACAGTGAGATGAAACTTATACAAAACACACAAATTACCTCAATACAGCATCAACTTCTAAGCACACTTCCGCAAATTAATTTCACTAATTGTGCAATACATAACTTATACATGAAATAAAGTTTCGTCTGAAAACGAATATATGCAATTTGCCTTGTATTTTTCAATGCTATCTAGCATTACAATGTTATCATTTTCATCATGCAGCTGTGACGTGCTGAAACGAATCGATCGTTTAGCGCCTGCGCAGAACTCCAAATATGTAGGTCACTGTCCTTGGTGACTGTAAAAAAGTTCACAGTATTTGAACTATAAAATTAGGTATATGGGCCAGCATAAATTGTTGTATGAAACTTAACTATAATGATAATTATATCCGCTCATGAAAATTAGGAACCTCGCTTCGCTCGTTTGCTAATACATACTCGTGTCTTAATTACTACCATTATAGTCTCGTTGCCCAATATACTATTATAACACGGGCGCTTCCTCCCCAGTTCATTCTGCAGAGTTGCAACTTCTCAACGGAGCTCTTTGCAGTTGATTAAGGAGGAAAAAACCTGCAATTCAGAATTTTGGTGCCAGACTCCACGTGGAGTCAACACATAATTGTCACTTCCTTAAAATCTGAGTTTGGAATTCGTCTTCAAGGACAGGGATAGAGGTTTCCCTTTCCTGAAGCATGGAGATTGATTTATGATAGTCGTCAGTTATGGATAGTGCACATTTCCTTTGTGGAGCAACTGCACACGCGCTGACTAAACATACTCTAAGTACAGGACTGTGAGGTTTAACTTGTCATGTCCCTCTTAGACAGAGAAAGGAATGCTCACCATCTCACTCTATGGTAACGCAGGCAATGTAGATGCACCAGCCAAGCACGCATCAGTGGAGGAGTGTCCGTCCGATTGTTCATTTCACAATTCACCATCAGAAATTTCAAACGAATTTTCGTTTTCATCTTCCGATTACGATTGTTCTGAGTTTATGAATAATTTCATCTATGAGACCATTTTTTTCTCTGTAAAACGTTCACTCTGTTGTACGTGCTCAGACAGCGCATACGCCACTGGCAACCTTCACTCAACATACAATGGAAGTGGGGTTTGCGAGAATTTAAGGATCTGGAGTTTCACGAATCACGACACAGAACTGGTTTCTGTCACACCTATTTTCAATACTCTGCTAGACAAGGACAGCACTCTGCGCTAGACAAGGACAGTAGAAAATATGACAACTTAAACCTCACAGACTGTAAGGCGGGGTTTCGCTTTTCTGATAGATGAATGTCGGGTAACTTTAAGCTCATTGGACCCCGGACTCATATGAGCAACATTTCATTCATCGTCCGATATCACCTAACCAGATAAAGGACGCTTAATCTAAACAATATAAAAAAGCACAAAAAAAAAATCTTGAATTACAAATTATGAAAGACCTTTTATTTTCTCTACTAAGTATGTAGGAGGGGAAGCTTTGTATTCCACTAAAAACAATTCGATGCCGAGATTTCATTGGAATACATGTTTTGAGGCCTCTTGAATCAAAAAGCATTTTGGGAAGAAGTGTGTGTGTGCGTGTATTGTGTGTGTGTGTGTGTGTGTGTGTGTGTGTGTGTGTGTGTGTGTGTGTGTGTGTGTGTGTGTGTGTGTGTGTGTGTGTGTGTGAAATCAAATATATTAATATTTAAGGATATGTATGACTAAAATTTCGCGAAGGCGACGCCATTTTTAAAAGTTCGACTGCATGTTTAAATGTCGTGTGTACTTTAATGTGAGTTATGCATTCAAACCTTTTTATCGCTGTTTTCCCTGTTGATATTTTTCAGTATTTTGCTTCCTGTAGAATGCTCCAGTTTTTGTATTTCACTAAGGAAATATTCTATTCATGTTTGGAAAGATATAAGGAATAAAATTTACTCTAGGTTTTATTGTCACATTTCTAAGCGTATATTTTTAATTTTGAAACACAAATACACAAAGAGACATATTTGTAATTTTAAAAATTTTGGAGCCTAAACTGACGAAGATCTAGAGTAATTTTAAGTAGTTGTATTTTGAACCGAGGGTTAAAATATTGGACTAACATTTTAAACCTGTTGTCGCGAGGAACTTCTTAGTGAAATTTAATAGAAAATAAACTAATTTGATTATAATTTCTGAACTCTTAGAGAAAACTGGAGGAACTCTAAGACGCAACATGTTTCCATTACGTTACATCTATGGTATACATTTAAAAAAGTTTAAGCATTTTTAATTCAGAATTTCAAATGTTTATACATATCCTTAAAATAAGGAATGTGAAAAATTGAAAGGTTTATGTTGAATTTTCTGGGAATAGCCTGTGAGGCCGTCCACATTTGAAAGGTATTTTGTACAATGTTGTATAACTGATAAACCATAAGAGATAGGCAAAAATAAATAATACAAAAAAGCTAGATTTCTTAAAAACGGTTTATTTCGAGTAAAATTAACTTTTTTACACTTTGCTATTGCTTCACGTATAAATAAATGTAATTCTGGGTGTCTCAGTTGGCCAGATATTGGCCTACTGATCCCAAGGTTGCAGGTTCAAATCCGACAGACATACAGATACACTCTGGTCTATCAAAGCACACTAGAGAAGTATTGTAGATTTCAGTCGGGATTCTTAAATTACAATATAATGTAAGTTATGATTACATTATCACCACAAGATTCACACAAGATACACATCAGTTAAAAAGCGTAAGTTCGTTTAGATAAGAACCCTTTACAAAATAATACAGGTGTTGATGAAATTACATTTGATTAAGCGAATCGTATGTAGGTCAAACTGGCAGATCTATCAACACAAGAAAAAAGGAACATAGGATATACACACTCTCTCAATCTGAAAAATCTACCATCGCAGAACACAGACCACCACATTCACTTTGACAATCTAAAAATTGTGACAATTTCTCTCAAATAATAGTGACAGAAAGCATAGAAATATTTAAAGAAAAGAGCAGTCTGAACCACGATATGGGCAAACCACTCAACACGATATTAGCAGCTCAACTTCCTATTGGAGGAGAAGGAACCAATAGGATTACGAGCGGAAAGTACGGCGAGATCAGTTAGAGTAGGCACTGACTAATTGGATGAGTTTTGCAGTCGCCCAACATGGTTTACAGCGAAACATAGGCATAATTTTTAACTTTTTATTTGCTTAAAAAAAGGCAACAAGATACGGCTCATGCCGGAAACCAAGAAAGAACTAATGTAAGTGGAGTTCTGGTGAAAACATATGACATTTGAATCTGTCTACAAAAGTCGGCATGTATGCTACTGTAACTAAGGTTACAACGCTATGACAAGTGAAAGGGGAGGGAGGGGCACTTAGCACCTCCACATATGGAAGCTCTTTGTACCTAGCAGGGCAACCCCCGGGAGAGGAGAGACTAAAGCAGAGGGCAGGGTCCCTAACAGCTACATATTGAAACATCTCCCCTGAGGGCTTACACATTCCCTGGGCACCCAAGCAAGCCGAAACTCTCGCCGACACTTAAACCCTGAAACAGCCAACCAGATGAAGAGGTGAAATGAGAACTGAGGTGAAATGGAGGGACAGGGAATTCAGGGGCTGATATTATCCTACCGAGCATTTGCCAGTCCGCCACGGGAATCGAACCTACAACCTCCCGCTTGGTAACTGAAGTTAAATAAAACTAACCGCTTTAACACCATACCCTGATTTCCCTTAACTTACTAGCAGTACGTGGAGCGTGTTATCTGATAATGCTTCGGTCCTTTGATTCAGTGAGATAGGTCCTTTAACAAACTCAGTATTTCACTGGGAGAGAGAGAGAGAGAGACTGGCACAAAGAGGCGAGATCACCACACATGCAGGAGGAAACACAGAATCCATCCCAGTACTACCACTACCACTACAGGGACTTAATTCCCCGTCTATACGCTTCAAGAGGGTTGCTTAGTGGATAGAAATGCGCTGCGTGTAAAGCAATAAAAGGCGACATGCTCTGAATATGGGATACTTTCTCTGCTCCCTTGCAAACTAATAAAAACGGAGAAACACACACACACACACACACACACACACACACACACACACACACACACACACACACACACACAAGCAGGCCCCACTGAAGATCACAAACAACGCTTTCTTCACCTCGCTATCTAGATTAGCACTGATGTAACTTAGGCTAGCACAATTGTAAGACATACAGATAAATGTCGCTGAATGTATACGTTGTTCTACACCCTTGTATCTATTTCGACCAAACCTGACACAAACTAAAGAAATCTGGTGTTACACTCACATGACTTTCTCTACTTTTGTACTAACCATTCTTACAAACTCTTATTCCTATATCTTCTTCGTGTTAGTTGAGATAAACATTTGTACAAATTATCTTATTGCTTATTTCCTTGTAGGTACAAGGGAGGTATTAGAATACAGTAGGCTTTGTGCGATAGTCAAATGTTTTAAAGCTTTGAGATTGTTGTCTTTGCACACTTAACATATAAAAAATGAACAACGATGATCCATTTCACGAAAGTTGTAAGTTTTCCGAAAGTCACATACATAACAAGGAATATCTCCGGAATGGTTCACCCTACAAGACAATTTATTTAGACATAAATTGTGTATTTTAGCAAGATCTACATTTTTACTTTCTCTACTGGTAAGTAGGGGAAGTATTGTATTCCACCCAAAAATTCGATGTCGAGATTTCACCGGAAATATATGTTTTGAGACCCCCTGAATTCAAAAAAAAGCATTTTTAGAAAAAGGTCCGTGTGTGTGTCTGTGTCTGTGTGTCAGTCTGTGGACAGCATAGCTCAAAAACGAAAAGTCGGTTAAAAACCAAAGTTGGTATTTAAGTTTAATGTCTTTCAAGGATGCGACACGAAGATTTTGAAGAAAATAGCCCCACCCTAAACTACCCTTTACATGGAATATTTTTCGAAAATTTCTATTTTCTTGAAAATGGCCCTAATGATTTTGATTAAAATGTCATATGTTTGAGATATTTTGATGACAAATGAAATGTATATCTTGAATTTTCTGGCTATAGCTCCTGTAGTCGAATTTACTCTGGAGGACTTTTGCATAACTGGTGAACCGTTAGAGATAGACCAAATTATACTATACAAAAAATGTAGATCTTGCTAAAATACACAATTTATGTCTCAATAAATTGTCTTGTAGGGTGAACCATTCCGGAGATATTCCTTGTTATGTATGTGACTTTCGGAAAACTTACAACTTTCGTGAAATGGATCATCGTTGTTCATTTTTTATATGTTAAGTGTGCAAAAACAACAGAATCTCAAAGCTTTAAAAGATTTGACTATCGCACAAAGCCTAGTGTATTCTAACATTCCCCTTGCACCTACAAGGAAATAAGCAATAAGTTGTACAAATGTGTATCTCAACTAACACGAAGAAGATATAGGAATAAGAGTTTGTAAGAATTGTTAGTACAAGAGTAGAGAAAGTCATGTGAGTGCAACACACCAGATTTTTTGTATAGTATGATTTGCTGTATCTCTAACGGTTTACCAGTTATGCAAAAGACGTCCAGAGTAAATACGACTACAGGGGCTATAGCCAGAAAATCCAAGCTATACATTTCATTTTTCATAAAAATATCTCAAACATATGGCATTTTAATCAAAATCGTTACACCCATTTTCAAGAAAATTAATATTTTCGAAAAAGTTTCCATGTAAAGGGTAGTTTAGGGTGGGGCTATTTTCTTCAAAATCTTCGTGTTGCATCCTTGAAAGACATTAAGCTTAAATACCAACTTTGGTTTTTAACCTACTTTTCGTTTTTTAGTTATGCTGCCCACAGACTGACAGACATACAAATATACACATGGACCTTTGTCTAAAAATGCTTTTTTTTTTGGATTCAGGGGACCTCAAAAAATACATTTGCGGTAAAACCTGAACATCGAATTTTTGGGTGGAATACTACACGTAGTACAGAAAGTAAAAATTACTATCTATGGTAGAATTTGTAATTCCTTTCAATTTCACGAAATGTATTATTTCATTTTATTTAATGACCACATAAACGAGCAAGAACATTTACATATGGTCCGCCCCCATAATGTGGTGGTAGTGTGTCTGCCTCACATTAAAGAGGTCCCGAGTTCGAATCTCAGTTAGGGTGAGATGACGAATTTGAGTCTATGGACCTCGGGCTCATTTGAGTATCATTAATACACACGCACTCACGCACACACACATGTGCACAAGAATGAGTAGAGAAAGTCATGTGAGTGCACACATCAGATTCGTACTTTGAAGTATTCTTTATGAAGTAGCAGTTGTATGTTTTGTGTGTTGTGGTGGTATGACTGGACAAGCAAGAAGCGATACATTTAAATGATGAACAAACTCGAGTCGCAGAGAACTGGGCAATCACAAAGATTAGCTGTACGTACGCAAAGCGACGTTTGACGCAAACAGGAAACCACTCCAGTTAATTAACTTAATATGCATTCAACTGAGATATACTTAAAAGCGCTCTATATCTTTATTAGCTAACGTCCCTGGGAAAGGACTTGTGAAAATGTCAAACAGAAGTTGGTTCGGAATGCAAACGCTCTTAAAACATTATGGTTACGGCATTCTCAAGTACCCACTTCACAACTTTCAATGTTTCCTCAGTGGGCAAACTTGATGGCTACTTTTCAAGTATCATACAACGTGTTCCAAATATTCATTTTCAGTTTAATGATAGCGTGGTGGGTATTTCTGAAAGAAAACACGACCTTTTTGAAGAGAATCTAACTGTAACTGAAACAGGGTTGTTTGCTCTTGAGGGTTGCACACTATTCCCCATAATAAACACTGATATATAACATCCCCTATTCACTACCATTTACTTTTATACATCTTCTGCAAACGACTCTCACAAAAGTTTATTAACTTCTCTTCTACATACTGTGACAAAACGGACTATCACAACTCACAACTTTTACTTCTCATAACCTTGCTCAGTCCTTTTAGTGTGTTTTTCACTTCCACTGTCTCTCATGCGCTGATTACGACGATGTAATCACTCGTGATGCTCGTTGACTCTTCCCAAACCGTATTCACGTCTGTCGTAAACTCAACTCTAAAACTCCAGCCTCCTTAATGCACTGGAGATTACGTCACATGGACCTTTTTCGAGTTTCACACACGCACCGGAAATGACGCAGCCCCTTTTGTTCCTGTCACTTCAATTGTTGCCAGTCACATGCACACAGCAGTCACGCGAGGCACCGTGAGCTTGAACGCTGGCACGGCAGGTGGTGTGAAGTAGCTTGGCCCCGACCGTCCTTTATTGTGCACCGAGCCTGATATCACAGTACTAACAGGAAGTATTTTATTCCACCCGAAAAAGTCGATGTCGAGATTTCACCACAAATCCATAAAAGCACTTTTAGAAAACGGTGTTTATGTATTTCTGTCTCTCTGTCACAACTTTTCCATGGGAAGTTGAAATCGATTTGAGTCCTATCCCATTCTCTTTCCGATCCCCTTGCTTATCGACTGGGATAAGCAAGGCTTAAGCACAAATAATTCAACTTTTATGTTGGTCTATTGGTTTATGTTGGCGAACCTGTAAAAAAATATTGTGACGCCGCGCTCAGCGCACAAGAAATGACAGACGGGGCTAAGCTGCTTCACACCACATGCCAGGCAGACGAGCAAGAGTGAACACGTGACTACCAATGGAAGTGGCTACACAAAAGGGGGTTTCTCCGGTGCCTTTGACAAAGATCTGATTACCTCACCGCCTCAGCAGTTCGCGAAAGGTCAGTGTGACGTCATCCCCACTTTATAAGGAGGCCAGGAAACAGCAGTGAGTTAGTTCACGGTTATACACATGAGTCGGTCATGTGTCAGTGAGTGTGAAACAGCTGTACGTGTGTTTGTGAGGGTCGCGCAAGATGCGTCGGGCGTCGTGAAGATTCTAACGGGCGTGCATTGTGATCGCATAGTAGTATTTAGTGTATGAGAAAGAGAGAAAGTGACGAAAGGTGCTGAAAGGACTGAAAAAGGTTACGGGAAGTAAAAGTTGTCAGTTGTGACATCACAAAAGACTATAGACTGTGTATTTGTGATACAATTTTAGAAGACAATAAAGTGATAGAAACGTAACCGGACTGGTTTTGCTATCTTGTCACAACTAAGTTTTGAGGTTAATAAATATTTTTGAGAAGAATGTATTGCGAGAAATATAAAAACAATAAAAGTGACTTTGTTAATATTTTATTACACCACTTTTGCTAAGAAAACAAAATGACGAGCGTGCAGCGTGTTACAAAGAGTACAGTAGAATTTAACATCTTTGGCGGACTCAAGTCGATTCATATTCGGTAGGCGTTTCCATGCAACAAAATTTCGATTGACTCCATTTCTAAGAGGAGAGAGAGTGTGTGTGTGTGTGTGCACGCGTAGCCAAAACCGGTTTAATATCAAATTGGTATTTAAGTTCAGCATCTTCTGCATTTTGCAATATTTATGCTTTTTTCAAATGAGAAGTCGCTATTCATGGTTACACAAACAGTGAAATTTGAAAGGTATCACACAGCGATCAGCTCTTAAAATATTTGGCTACAACTTAAGCCTACATTAGTAACTATGCAAAAATGAAATAAATTCTGTTTTCTTTGCACGGTTAACATATAAAAAATGAATAGCGCTGTTCCATTTGACAGAAGTATAAGTTCTCCAAAACTAACAAATAACGAGAAATATCGCCGAAATGGTTCACTCTAAAAAAAATATATTTTCACATAAATTGTGTGTTTTAGCAAGATCTACATTTTTTGTACAGTAAGATTTGTTCTTACGGTTTACCAGTTAAGCAAAATTCATCCAGAGTAAATAGGAGTTCAGGGATTATAGCCAGAAAATTTAAGATGTACATTTCATTTATCATAAAAATATGTTGATCCTATGTCATTTTAATAAAAATTGTTATAGTCATTTTCAAGAAAATCAAAAATTTCACAACATTTTCCTAGTAAAGGGTAGTTAGGGTGGGGCTATTTTATTCAGAATCTTCGTGTCGCACCCTTGAAAGACAAACTTAAATGCCAACTTTGGGTTTTAACCGACTTTTCGTTTTTGAGTTATGCTGTCCACAGACTGACACACACACACAGTGGGCGCCTCAAAACATATATTTCCGGTGAAATCTCGACATCGAATTTTTGGGTGAAATACAATACTTTCCTTTTTTCAGAGGAAGTGAAAAACCGCAATATATGTGTTACCGCCAATGTCAACAGCCAATGTGGTTCAAAGTAAAAAGGCCCCGATATGCCCATTGTACTTAAAAGTAAGATATAAATGGATCAAAAGAATGTTGTGGTATTTATTGCAGATTCCAGCGGAATCTGAAATGTTGTATACTTCGTGTACGTGTATGAGTACGTAACTATGTTTGTTTTTGAAACGTTGTATATTCAATGCCTACTAAGAACCTAGATAATCTAATCATTAAATGCAGAATTTGATATAAAGAAGTAAATGATATGGTGCAGGAAGGACTCACCTGGGTGTCTGTGGAACTTCTGATGTGTCGGCTTCTCTTCGGATAGCTGTTGCTGTGGCAACGGTGTGTTTGGGGTTCAGATCCACGCTAACATTCCACTGGTCGCTGCTGGGTTCGGCCCCTAGGAGACGCAACCCGCTCTTCACCCGCGCTCTGCAACCAAAACACCAGGCTCATTACACTAAATGTAGGTACTGCACGTTAATTAATACACAGTGTTTCAAATTATGACCTACAGTGAAAATAGAAACCTTTCGTCTCCACTTTTATCCCTTTTCGCCTTTAACCACGAGTAGGTCAATCAATGAAAAAATAGACTAAAGAACTTAACGTCATAGCCGGGATTTGAACCACGGATCTTTCTTACTCTGCCCCCTTGCAGTAACCACTGATCTACTATGGCAACTGCCGACACGACATTAAATTCTCCAACTGACTTGCAGTCTCCCGGTAAACCACACCAGGAGATCTCAAATTCAAATGAGAGCATATAAGATACCAGGAAATTAATCTAAAAATTGTAATCCGTAATTCGGGATGTTTTTAATACCTACTATATTTGCAATATTCATTGCTTTAACTCTTGAAAACTGGGAGATGGAGAGATTTCATTAAGAGTTTTGGATTGAGGTTAGATAAATATTCAAATAATTGCCTATTATTCCACCAGGGCCAAAAGTGTGCCGACCAATGTCATGGCACGAGTTGGCAACACTGAAGCTGGAAATGTCGGTGGGTTGTGGCAATGTTGCTTGGGATGATTTACCGAACGAAGCACCCAAAGTCACCTTGCTGGTAAACAAACCTAAACGAAATCACAGCTGTAATTTTCTGTTACAGATGCCTGTAGCAATAGGGGTGAATTTGCCCTTTTTGGAAAAGCACAAATTGAAAATGTTGCAAAAGCGGTTGGAACATAAAGTTTTCGCAGATAAAGATCCCGGAGCCAAAGCAAACTCAATTAATTTCATCCCGCATCCAATTAGAAAACTTCAGTCGCTGCTAAATTATCTGAGTCTGCCCGTATGATGGGAACAAGTTGTTTAATCTTGTGTTTCTCTTGTTAAGGAGCCTTTGGAAAAAGAAAAGAGGGTGAAACCATGTGAAAGGATTGTATAAACAAAAGCCGTCATCACATACACACACACGCGCGCACCGCACCGCGCCGCGCCCTCTTACAGCAAAGTTTGAAAGTCAGAAGATTTCAACTTTGTTGGCAGCAAGTGTAAATAACGCAGGAGTAGCGACAAACACACACACACACACACACACACACACACACACACACACACACACACACACACACACACACACACACACACACACACACTCACACTGTCAGCAACCCCTCATGTTGCTATACAGAAGACCATCATGTTTTCGTCAGATTAGAGGCAGCACAGAAGGGCCTTTGTAACTTCTTTCACAAAACATAATGGACGTATGTCATTGACAGAACTATATAGGTAACACTAAACAAGCTTCTGTAAAGGAAACAGTTTTAGGTGCGTTCGCTAACAGCGTCCCTCTGCCATCATGTTTAAAAATGGTTTGAATTTTAAGTTCAAAACAGGGCCTAGATTTTAATGACATTTCATCTTTGTCCTGGATTATAAAAATCCAATATGTTGAACTCACATGACTTTCTCTACTCTTGTACTAACCATTCCTACAAACTCCTATTCCAATACCTTCTTCATATGAGTCGAAGCAAACTTTGCTAATTTTCTTCTACGTGCAAGGGAAGTATGACAATAAAGTAGACTTTGAGCGATAGTCAAATCTTTTAAACCTGGTCGCTATATGAAGCCTTTGAAATTGCCTTCTCTTTACACGGCCAACAGATAAAAAAGTGAATAACGACCCTCCATTTGAGAAAAGTTTATGTACTGTAAAACTCACAAAAAAGTAATATATCTCCAAAATGGCTCATCAAAAAAATGCATTTATTAAGATTTAGTCTATCTCTTACGGTTTACCAGCTATGTAAAAGTCATCAAGAGTAAACAGGATTACATGGACTATAGCCAGAAAATTCAGAAATATAGATTATATTAGTAATACAGATATTTTAAAGATATATTCAAGATAAAATAAACTAAAAATTTTCCATGAAAAGGTTAGCATAGGGTGGAGGAAATTTCCTCAACATCTTCGTGTCGGATCTCTGAAGATTAAACTTAAATAACAACTTTACTTTTTAACCGACTTCTCGTTTTTGAGTTATGTTATTCTCTCTCACACACACACAGACACACACACACACACAGACACACACACACACACACATGCAAGGACCTTTTTCTAAAAATGTTCTACGTAGTATACAATACGTTAATACAATAATCCCCTTACTATACTTGTTTTTATGGTTATTTTCCACTAATTTTTGTTTTAACTCATTCTTAAGATTTAACACCATTATTTGAACAATCTTTTGTATTTTTACGGTTGTTTTGCCTTCAATTTGTATTTTTAGGCAATTTCATCTTTTTCAAAATTAAATTCAGTATTTTCTCTTTGTGATTTTGTGTATTTCCTGCATTATACGTATTTCTAACTTACTTACATTGAATGTAATTGGAACATTGCAAAATATTATTGATGTAGTTAGAACAAGTGCAGACGCATTAGAAAATGCTCACAGTGATATTGGGGTGTCAGTGTAGGACAAACTGAAACTTGGTCTATTAAGTTTTGTGCTCGAGTCTCTCTGACACTGAAGAGGAACTTACATCGAGTGATTTTATACACTTTTACATCACATCTATGGACGTTAAAAGCAGTTTTTAAATATACAAGAGGGTAATGACGGAAAATCGATGTTCGTTTTTCTTCGAGAATTTGTCCGACATCCACTGTAATGCAGAATGAACTAAAGCTGTAAGTCGTGATACGTAAACGACTAATCCTTGAAGTAAAGAAGAATACATAATTTTTCATTAATGTTTCCATCCGATAATGTATTCAGTTATCTAGCAGTAGTTTCTCTCCTCCCACATATTCCTTTATCTTAGAACTGTTGTACACACACACACACAGACACACACACACAGACACACCCACAGAAACACACACACACAGACACACACACACACAGACACACACACAGAAACACACACACACAGACACACACACAAAGACACACACACACAGACACACACACACAGACACACACACAGAAACAGACACACAGACACACACACAGACACACACAGACACACACACAGAAACACACACACACAGACACACACACAGACACACACAGACACACACAGACACACACAGACACACACACACACAGACACACACACACAGACACACACACAGAAACACACACACAGACACACACACACAGACACACACACACAGACACACACACAGAAACACACACACAGACACACACACAGAAACACACACACAGACACACACACAGACACACACTCAGAAACACACACACAGACACACACACAGACACACACAGACACACAGACACACACAGACACACACACACAGACACACACACAGAAACACACACACACACACCCTAATAAATAGGAAAATCTCAACTTGAAATGACATGACATACCCTAATAAACAGGAAAATCTCAAATTGAAATGAGATGACATACCCTAATAAACAGGAACATCTCAAATTGAAATGAGATGACATACCCTAATAAACAGGAACATCTCAAATTGAAATGAGATGACATACCCTTATAAACAGGAAAATCTGAAATTGAAATGAGATGACATACCCTAATAAACAGGAAAATCTCAAGTTGAAATGAGATGACATACCCTAATAAACAGGAAAATCTCAAATTGAAATGAGATGACATACCCTAATGAACAGGAAAATCTGAAATTGAAATGAGATGATATACCCTAATAAACAGGAACATCTCAAATTGAAATGAGATGACATACCCTAATAAACAGGAACATCTCAAATTGAAATGTGATGCCATACCCTAATAAACAAAGAAATCTCAAATTCAAATGAGATGACATACCCTAATAAATAGGAACATCTCACATTGAAATGAGATGACATACCCTAATAAACAAAGAAATCTCAAATTCAAATGGGATAACATACCCTAATAAACAGGAAAATCTTACATTGAAATGAGATGACATACCCTAATAAACAGGAACATCTCAAATTGAAATGAGATGACATACCCTAATAAACAAGGAGATCTCAAATTGAAATGAGATGACATACCCTAATAAACAGGAAAATCTCAAATTGAAATGAGATGACATACCCTAATAAACAGGAACATCTTAAATTGAAATGAGATGACATACCCTAATAAACAGGAAAATCTCAAATTGAAATGAGATAACACACCCTAATAAACAGGAAAATCTCAAATTGAAATGAGATGACATACCCTAATAAACACGAAAATCTCAAATTGAAATGAGATGACATACCCTAATAAACAGGAAAATCTCAAATTGAAATGAGATAACATACACTAATAAACAGGAAAATCTCAAATTGAAATGAGATGACATACCCTAATAAACAGGAAAATCTCAAATTGAAATGAGATGACATACCCTAATAAAAACGAAAATCTCAAATTGAAATGAGATGACATACCCTAATAAACACGAAAATCTCAAATTGAAATGAGATAACATACACTAGTAAACAGGAAAATCTCAAATTGAAATGAGATAACACACCCTAATAAACAGGAAAATCTCAAATTGAAATGAGATGACATACCCTAATAAACACGAAAATCTCAAATTGAAATGAGATGACATACCCTAATAAACAGGAAAATCTCAAATTGAAATGAGATAACATACACTAATAAACACGAAAATCTCAAATTGAAATGAGATAACATACACTAATAAACACGAAAATCTCAAATTGAAATGAGATGACATACCCTAATAAACAGGAACATCTCAAATTGAAATGAGATAACACACCCTAATAAACAGGAAAATCTCAAATTGAAATGAGATGACATACCCTAATAAACAGGAAAATCTCAAATTGAAATGAGATAACACACCCTAATAAACAGGAAAATCTCAAATTGAAATGAGATGACATACCCTAATAAACAGGAAACTCTCAAATTGAAATGAGATGACATACCCTAATAAACAGGAACATCTCAAATTGAAATGAGATGACATACCCTTATAAACAGGAAAATCTGAAATTGAAATGAGATGACATACCCTAATAAACAGGAAAATCTCAAGTTGAAATGAGATGACATACCCTAATAAACAGGAAAATCTCAAATTGAAATGAGATGACATACCCTAATAAACAGGAAAATCTCAAATTGAAATGAGATGACATACCCTAATAAACACGAAAATCTGAAATTGAAATGAGATGACATACCCTAATAAACAGGAAAATCTCAAGTTGAAATGAGATGACATACCCTAATAAACAGGAAAATCTCAAATTGAAATGAGATGACATACCCTAATAAACAGGAAAATCTCAAATTGAAATGAGATGACATACCCTAATAAACAGGAACATCTCAAATTGAAATGAGATGACATACCCTTATAAACAGGAAAATCTGAAATTGAAATGAGATGACATACCCTAATAAACAGGAAAATCTGAAATTGAAATGAGATGATATACCCTAATAAACAGGAACATCTCAAATTGAAATGAGATGACATACCCTAATAAACAGGAACATCTCAAATTGAAATGTGATGCCATACCCTAATAAACAAAGAAATCTCAAATTCAAATGAGATGACATACCCTAATAAATAGGAACATCTCACATTGAAATGAGATGACATACCCTAATAAACAAAGAAATCTCAAATTCAAATGGGATAACATACCCTAATAAACAGGAAAATCTTACATTGAAATGAGATGACATACCCTAATAAACAGGAACATCTCAAATTGAAATGAGATGACATACCCTAATAAACAAGGAGATCTCAAATTGAAATGAGATGACATACCCTAATAAACAGGAAAATCTCAAATTGAAATGAGATGACATACCCTAATAAACAGGAACATCTTAAATTGAAATGAGATGACATACCCTAATAAACAGGAAAATCTCAAATTGAAATGAGATAACACACCCTAATAAACAGGAAAATCTCAAATTGAAATGAGATGACATACCCTAATAAACACGAAAATCTCAAATTGAAATGAGATGACATACCCTAATAAACAGGAAAATCTCAAATTGAAATGAGATAACATACACTAATAAACAGGAAAATCTCAAATTGAAATGAGATGACATACCCTAATAAACAGGAAAATCTCAAATTGAAATGAGATGACATACCCTAATAAACACGAAAATCTCAAATTGAAATGAGATGACATACCCTAATAAACACGAAAATCTCAAATTGAAATGAGATAACATACACTAATAAACAGGAAAATCTCAAATTGAAATGAGATAACACACCCTAATAAACAGGAAAATCTCAAATTGAAATGAGATGACATACCCTAATAAACACGAAAATCTCAAATTGAAATGAGATGACATACCCTAATAAACAGGAAAATCTCAAATTGAAATGAGATAACACACCCTAATAAACAGGAAAATCTCAAATTGAAATGAGATGACATACCCTAATAAACAGGAAAATCTCAAATTGAAATGAGATAACATACACTAATAAACAGGAAAATCTCAAATTGAAATGAGATGACATACCCTAATAAACAGGAAAATCTCAAATTGAAATGAGATAACACACCCTAATAAACAGGAAAATCTCAAATTGAAATGAGATGACATACCCTAATAAACACGAAAATCTCAAATTGAAATGAGATGACATACCCTAATAAACAGGAAAATCTCAAATTGAAATGAGATAACATACACTAATAAACACGAAAATCTCAAATTGAAATGAGATGACATACCCTAATAAACAGGAAAATCTCAAATTGAAATGAGATGACATACCCTAATAAACAGGAACATCTCAAATTGAAATGAGATAACACACCCTAATAAACAGGAAAATCTCAAATTGAAATGAGATGACATACCCTAATAAACAGGAAAATCTCAAATTGAAATGAGATAACACACCCTAATAAACAGGAAAATCTCAAATTGAAATGAGATGACATACCCTAATAAACACGAAAATCTCAAATTGAAATGAGATGACATACCCTAATAAACAGGAAAATCTCAAATTGAAATGAGATGACATACCCTAATAAACAGGAAAATCTCAAATTGAAATGACATGACATACCCTAATAAACACGAAAATCTCAAATTGAAATGAGATGACATACCCTAATAAACAGGAAAATCTCAAATTGAAATGAGATGACATACCCTAATAAACACGAAAATCTCAAATTGAAATGAGATGACATACCCTAATAAACAGGAAAATCTCAAATTGAAATGAGATGACATACCCTAATAAACACGAAAATCTCAAATTGAAATGAGATGACATACCCTAATAAACAGGAAAATCTTACATTGAAATGACATGACATACCCTAATAAACAGGAAAATCTTACATTGAAATGAGATGACATACCCTAATAAACAGGAAAATCTTAAATTGAAATGAGATAACACACCCTAATAAACAGGAAAATCTCAAATTGAAATGAGATAACACACCCTAATAAACAGGAAAATCTCAAATTGAAATGAAATGACATACCCTAATAAACAGGAAAATCTCAAATTGAAATGACATGACATACCCTAATAAACAGGAAAATCTCAAATTGAAATGAGATAACACACCCTAATAAACAGGAAAATCTCAAATTGAAATGAGATGACATACCCTAATAAACAGGAACATCTCAAATTTAAATGAGATGACATACCCTAATAAACAGGAAAATCTCAAATTGAAATGAGATGACATACACTAATAAACAGGAAAATCTCAAATTGAAATGACATGACATACCCTAATAAACAGGAAAATCTCAAGTTGAAATCAGATGACATACACTAATAAACAGGAAAATCTCAAATTTAAATGAGATGACATACCCTAATAAACAGGAAAATCTCAAATTGAAATGAGATGACATACCCTAATAAACAGGAAAATCTCAAATTTAAATGAGATGACATACACTAATAAACAGGAAAATCTCAAATTTAAATGAGATGACATACCCTAATAAACAGGAAAATCTCAAATTGAAATGAGATGACATACCCTAATAAACAGGAAAATCTCAAATTGAAATGAGATGACATACACTAATAAACAGGAAAATCTCAAATTGAAATGAGATGACATACACTAATAAACAGGAAAATCTCAAATTGAAATGAGATGACATACACTAATAAACAGGAAAATCTCAAATTGAAATCAGATGACATACACTAATAAACAGGAAAATCTCAAATTTAAATGAGATGGCATACCCTAATAAACAGGAAAATCTCAAATTGAAATGAGATGACATACACTAATAAACAGGAAAATCTCAAATTGAAATGAGATGACATACACTAATAAACAGGAAAATCTCAAATTGAAATGAGATGACATACACTAATAAACAGGAAAATCTCAAATTGAAATCAGATGACATACACTAATAAACAGGAAAATCTCAAATTTAAATGAGATGACATACCCTAATAAACAGGAAAATCTCAAATTGAAATGAGATGACATACACTAATAAACAGGAAAATCTCAAATTGAAATGAGATGACATACCCTAATAAACAGGAAAATCTCAAATTGAAATGAGATGACAAACCCTAATAAACAGGAACATCTCAAATTGAAATGAGATGACATACCCTAATAAACAGGAAAATCTCAAATTGAAATGAGATGACATACCCTAATAAACAGGAAAATCTTAAATTGAAATGAGATGACATACCCTAATAAACAGGAAAATCTCAAATTGAAATGAGATGACACCCTAATAAACATGAACATCTCAAATTGAAATGTGATGCCATACCCTAATAAACAGGAACATCTCAAATTGAAATGAGATGACATACCCTAATAAACAAAGAAATCTCAAATTGAAATGAGATGACATACCCTAATAAACAGGAACATCTCAAATTGAAATGTGATGCCATACCCTAATAAACAGGAACATCTCAAATTGAAATGAGATGACATACCCTAATAAACAGGAACATCTCAAATTGAAATGAGATGACATACCCTAATAAACAGGAAAATCTCAAATTGAAATGAGATGACATACCCTAATAAACAGGAACATCTCAAATTGAAATGAGATGACATACCCTAATAAACAGGAACATCTCAAATTGAAATGAGATGACATACCCTAATAAACAGGAAAATCTTAAATTGAAATGAGATGACATACCCTAATAAACAGGAAAATCTCAAATTGAAATGAGATGACATACCCTAATAAACAGGAAAATCTCAAATTGAAATGAGATGACATACCCTAATAAACAGGAACATCTCAAATTGAAATGAGATGACATACCCTAATAAACAGGAAAATCTCAAATTGAAATGAGATGACATACCCTAATAAACAAGGAGATCTCAAATTCATACGAGATGACATACGAGTACTTTTATAAACCACAAGATATCAAATTCATGTGAGATAACATATCTAACGAACCAAAAAGCTCAAATTCATATGAGATAACACATCTAATAAAGCATAAGGAGCCGAGCGGAATGGCTCGGTCTGGAAGTCGCCGGTTCAATCCCCGCGGCCGACCTCCCTGACCCATGAGTTTTTTCGAAGGTTTCCCCGTGTCACAAAAGGTCGCCTTTCGGTCGAGTCCCCCTCCGCAAGTTGTCATAATCGGAGTCAAACCACAAGGAGAGGAGATCTTAAGTTCATATGAAATAAAACGGAAGATCCGTGGTTCAAATCCCGGCTATGGTGCTGAGTCTGATACTAGGTAATATTATATTTTTTGATAATTTGGAACACATTTGAGTTATGGGTGTGCTCAAGGAAAGCAGAACAGCAGACTGGGCCCGGCCCGGCCCAGCCCGGCCACTACCATGTGGTTGTATGAATGTTTCAACAAAGCACGCCAGAGATGGGATGGTGCGCTAGCGCATTGTACGCTGTAAATTAGAAGCGGTCAGTCTGTAGGACAAATATTGGGAACAAAGACCTCTACCGTGAAGATATCCCACACTTCGCTAATTGCTTGTTCCATGTTGGTGAACACACACTGTTAATGGTCACATTGTGAATTCCATGACGGTCACATAATATGTTGCAGTAAATGCTTGAGGGCAGGGACCTCGACACCTGCAACCAAAATACAAATCTTCCTCAACTTCTCGACAGTCAGAAACATAATAAACTGTCGTATATGCCAAAATCAAAACGGAAACTATGTAAAAACAAGTGTTTTCTATACTTTAAATGTTCCATTCACATCAATTTCTGTACCAAAAGTCGTTTATTTCTAGGTACATATATTCTTACCTTGAATATTCATTTTTTGTAGAGTGAACCAATCCGGAGATATTTCTTGTTTTATGTGTGAGGTTTGCAGCACGTAAACTCTGCTATGTACGGTGGCTATTAACTTTTTTATCTCTTGGCCGTGCAAAGAGAACGCAATTTCAAAGCTTCAAAAGATTTGACTATCGCCCAAAGCCTACTGTATTCCCACATTCCCCTTGTACCTACAAGGAAATAAGCAATAAGATAATTTGTACAAATGTTTATCTCAACTAACACGAAGAAGATATAGGAATAAGAGTTTGTAAGAATGGTTAGTACAAGAGTAGAGAAAGTAATGTGAGTGAAATACATACGGTTTTTAGAAAAGATCCGTGTGTGTGTGTGTGTGTGTGTGTGTGTCTGTGTGCGTGTGTGTGTGTGTGTGTGTGTGTGTGTGTGTGTGTGTGTGTGTGTGTGTGTGTGTTTGTGTCTGTGAGAACACCAGCTATTGTTAGGAACGTCTATTGTTGTATCTAGTTCATGTTAATACGGGGCATTCAAATGAAGAAGATGTAAAAAGTGTTGAACGATTGTATCGTTGGAGTAAGTGTTTGTAAAACAGAGACAGTGAAAGGACTGAGTCAAGGCTAGGAGAAAAAAACTCTTGTAAGTTGTAATATCGACTTGGGTATTTCTAATAAAGACAAATTAACTGGACTGAAATCTTGTCGACTTAGTTATAATGTTCAAAGATAATACGGTCATCTAGGATCGATTTTTGGCAAACTTGAAATAAATTTATGAACATCTCTTTGAGCAAAATAATCTGTCTATCCAGCAATTGTTTTCTTTACCTGATTACCCTCCCCTTATGTAGGACTTACAAGCCAGACGCCTGTCGGGGAGCACAGGAACCTATGGACCGGACAGAGTGAAGACCTGGAAGCGGGTGGTCTGCTCAGGACCAGGTATGAGAGTGAGGAAGAGGATGATATGAAATGCAGACGAAATCGATGATTGTAAAGGTGATGATGGAGCATGAGGCGGTACTTTTCGGCCGGGAAGCCTCGAATAATAATTTTAGTTCATTAATTAAATAATACAATTAATGAGTGTAATTAGGTGAACCAGCCTAATTAGAGAACAAAAGAAAACAGCGCGAAGATATTGTTTCTTATTAACCGAGTTGGGCCGTGTATCTTGCAGACTTAACTCTGGCAGTAAGTAACCATGTCCTTGGTTCGAGTCTGACAACTTGCAAACCTCTCTATTATACCAAACATGCAGCACTCTGTAGGTATATCGACATGAAAACATAACTTTTTCCACAAGTTAGGCACGATGTCGCAACAATGAGGACAAATGGCATGTGGCTTATGTGCGCAACAAAGCCCGCAGCACTTTAGCGTGCACTGTTGCCAATCCGGTTAGGAAGCCCTTTGTGGGCAGTTAAACTGGAGCTTTGGGATGAGGCTTAATGCTAGCAACACGCTACCGCAATCAGCAGCAGCGTCGTCGTCTAGTGCACATCGATTTTTTATCTATCTGTTGATGCGATTGTTTGCTGTGGCCGCGGTTCACGCCACCCGTGCCAACTTATCACTAGCATTGTTAACTCCATTACCCTGTAACCCATCTAGCCGGGTTCTAACTTAAGGGCATACGTGCACATTAAGTTTACCAAACAGAAACAATTTGATGTGTTGCACTCACATGACTTTCTCTACTCTTACAAGGTCTTATTCTTCTATGTTCTTCGTGTTAGTTGAGATAAATAGTTGCAAAAATTATCTTATTGCTTATTTCCTTGCAGGCACAAGGGGAATATTAGAATACAGTAGGCTTTGAGCAATAGTCACATCTTTTAAAGCTTTTAGATTCCGTTCTCTTTGCACACTGAACATAAAAACTGAATAACAATGTTATATTTGACAAAAGTATAAGTTCTCCAAAACCCACACAAATAACGAGGCACATCTCAGAAATGGTTCACTCTACAAAAAATTTATTTGGACAAATTGTGTATTTTAATGAGATCTACAGCTTTTGTACAGTAAGATTTTGTCTATATCTTACGCCTTACGAGTTATTCAAAACTAATTCAGAGTAAATACGACTACATGGGCTATAGCCACAAAATTCAAAATATACTTTTCACTTGTCATCAAAATATCTCAAACATATGACATTTTAATCAAAATCGTTCCAGCCATTTTTAAGAAAATCAACATTTTCGAAAAAATTTTCCATGTAAAGGGTAGTTTACGGTGGAGCAATTTTCTTCAAAGTCTTCGTGTCGCATCCTTGAAAGACAAAATACTGACTTAACTTAACCAACTTTCCGTTTTTACTTTCTCTACTGGTAAGTAGGGGAAGTATTGTATTCCACCAAAAATTCGATGTCGAGATTTCACCAGAAATATATGTTTTGAGGCCCCCTGAATCCAAAAAAAGCATTTTTAGAAAAAGGTCCGTGTGTGTGTCGGTGTCTCAGTCTATCTGTGGACAGCATAGCTCAAAAACGAAAAGTCGGTTAAAATCAAAGTTGGTATTTAAGTTTAAAGTCTTTCACGGATGCGACACGAAGATTTTGAAGAAAATAGCCCCAACCTAAACTACCCTTTACGTGGAAAATTTTTCGAAAATTTTGATTTTCTTGAAAATGGCCCTAACGATTTTCATTAAAATGTTATATGTTTGAGATATTTTTATGACAAGTGAAATGTATATATTGAATTTTCTGGCTATAGCCCCTGTAGTCGTATTTACTCTGGACGACTTTTGCATAACTGGTAAACCGTTAGAGATAGACCAAATTATACTATACAAAACATGTAGATCTTGCTAAAATACACAATTTATGTCCAAATAAATTTTCTTGTAGGGTGAACCATTTCGGAGATATTCCTTGTTATGTGTGTGAGTTTCGGAAAACTTAGAACTTTCGAGAAATGGATCATCGTTGTTCATTTTTTATATGTTAAGTTTGCAAAGACAACAGAATCTCAAACATTTGACTATCGCACAAAGCCTACTGTATTCTAATATTCCCCTTGTACCTACAAGGAAATAAGCAATAAGATAATTTGTACAAATGTTTATCTCAACTAACACGAGGAAGATACAGGAATAAGAGTTTGTAAGAATGGTTAGTACAAGAGTAGAGAAAGTCATGTGAGTGCAACGCATCAGATATTTTCACACATAGAGTGAAACGACTGGAATAACGAACGTATGTAATAGGCGAAGCTTTAGTTATGCAATATTGTTTTGTGTTTATGGTTAAAAGGTTTAAGTTTCTGCTACAACGTTTCCCAGCCAGTGAAGTATGCAAAGCTCGAAACAAATTTGTGTATGGATGCGTTACTAGCGAGCTCTATGTTTTGCTGTTATTAAATATGCATGTGCACGTTGATTGCATTTTAGGTAACAGAGCAAAACTCGACTGCCGGAATAACTAAGTTGGCGCTCTCTACCTTTTCTGCACTATTATAGCGCTACACAATTAGTTTAGCGAATTGCACACTCAGGAAGTAGCTTATGTTGCCAGATAATCTGATAAAAGGATCACAAAAAGAGACGGAGAAACATTAAGACATCTTTATCCAGTTTCTGAATTAAGTATTCTATTATATTTCATCTCCGTGCTTGTTATCTGGGGCTGCAAGCTTGGGAAGATGGAAACCGGATACGGAAGTGAGTGGCTTCTTTTGCACGGTTTTAAGCAGCGCTAATCGCCTCTGCCAGGTCTGAACCACGGCGGCGGCGGCGGCGGCGGCGGCGGCTTCTTCAAGCCGATATGCCCTAAGCTGCATATAAACAGTGTTGCTGTGAAAACGTTTCAGTAGGCCTTGTTTTCGTTTATATTAGGTACTCACGTAAATTTTTCTACTACGTCGAGCAAGTATTGTATTCCACCCAAAAATTCCATGTCGAGATTTCACCGGAAATATATGTTTTGAGACCCCCTGAATAAAAAAGAGAATTTTTAGAAAAAAGTCCGTGTGTGTGTGTCTGTCGACAGCATAACTCAAAAAGGATACACCGGTTAAAAACCAAATTTGGTATTTAAGCTTAATGTCTTTCAAGGATGCGACACGAAGATTTTGAAGAAAATTGCTCCACCCTAAACTACCCTTTGCATGGAAAATTTTTCGAGAATTTTGATTTTCTTGAAAGTGGCTCTAACGATTTTGATTAAAATGTCATATGTTTGAGATATTCTGATGACAAATGAGATGTATATTTTAATTTTTTTGGCTATAGCCAATGTAGTCCTGTTTACTCTGGATGACTTTTGAATAACTGGCAAACCGTAAGATATAGAAAAAATCTTACTGCACGAAAAATGTAGATCTGGCTAAAACACACAATTTATGTGCAAATAAATTTTTTGTAGAGTGAACCATTTCGGAGATATTCCATGTTATTTGTATAGGTTTTGGAGTACTTATACTTCTGTGAAATGGAACATCGCTATTCATTTTTTGTATGTTATGCTAAGAAACAGAACGGAATTAGCTTTAAGATATTTGACTATCTCTCAAAGCTTACTTACAACAGCTTACGTAATTTCACGTAACAGAGCCGCTATTCAAATGTCAAAACTGGCTGACTCTCGCTTCGGCGAAGCATTAATGCTGAAATATTGGATGCGTAAATCCACAAGAATGTGGATTACTTGCAAGATGCAAGCAGCTGTTTCAGACGTGAAGTAACTCGACAACATTGTGTTCAGGTTATTCAGGAAATTGAGCTGGCTTGTGAATATAAACAGGTCGGTCGCTTGCAGGGGGAGCTGACGATTCAGATTGGCCTACACTCGCACAGTAAACATGGAAGGAGACGGCAAGTTATTTATTTACGTTCACGAGACCCATGGTACCAGTAGCGAGCAGTGTTGCCAGCTTGTTTTCGACAAAACTATAATATCTTCTAAGGAAATGGTGAGAGACAAAAAGCCAAGATACAAAATGTGTTCCAAATATCAAGATATACCACTGGTTTAAATTAATGCAATTATTTCTCTTCCACCTGAAATTTTTTAGAGGACCATTCACAATGAAAGCTGAACAAGGTATGCCTAAACATAACGCGGTATGCTGTTATTCGCAATCACTAACGTAAACATAAGTAGCAGCCAATCGCAAAAGAGCGTGAAACAGGTGAACTAATATGGGGGCCTGCGAAGCGACCACCGACAATATGGACTACAAAAGAGGTCGTGTATATGTATCATAAGTCAACAAGGTTAACCTTTTGGTTAAAGGGGTTAAAATTATAAAAATCTTACACGCAGCGCTCACAAGACATTCTCTACTCATCTTAGTCTTCTATTTGTTGTTAATATAGATAAACTTTAACTCTCATTACACATTATATATGCAAGAATAAATAAGCTAAAGCCAACAAAATTCCCCAAGCTGTTTTTGACATGCATTAAAAAAATTATTTCTTAAAGAAACGACTATATAGGTTTTAATTAGAATTCCATGTTGGTGTTTTGAAATGGAAAATTCAAATGTGGGTTTTGTGTTTTGTCTCCTCTTCCTACACAATGTCTGGGGAGTTTTTGTATAAGTTGGCTACAGTTGTTATAAATGTTGAGCATGCTGGCTGCAGTATCAGCAGTGCTAGTAGACACCCAGGAGTTTGGTCTGCTTGGGCATGCATGCGGGTTAGAAGTTTTGCACTTCTCAAGTATACAGGATGTCTCAAAAAACACCGACTTTGCGTGATGGCAACTGATTGATTTTCAATAGGAACTCCTCTCTGGAAATGCATGGTTTGGACGCTGTAGCGCATCAAAGTTCACATTTCGTCAATAAACCCAACATCGAGCTGACAAATGGGCTTCGAAATGTGTACCTCCTACGTCATTGCAGAGCCTATATTGGCAGTGTTGTGCCTTATGCATATGGCCCAATACGTGCGGTTGTCTTTGAAGACTCAATCGCTCCGTGAACTCGGGCCATAAGGTCCTCCGCTGACGTTACAGGAGTGCCACTCTTCATATACTCCACAAAAAATAGTCGAGAGGTTGTCAGATCTGGCCATGGAACTGCACCATCTTTAACATTCCATCGATCTGAATATACGACGTTGAGGTGATTCCGCACATTGACATCTAAACGTGCTGGAGCTCATGTCGGCCATTTCAGCAGTTGTGTCCTGATACATGTCGCACTGCTGTTAAAACTGGAAACCACACAAGTAACGCAGTAGGTTGCGCACAAAGGACCCTATGGAGGAATTTAGCGCATGCACAGGAATGTTATTAGGTTCAGTTCATTCATCTGCAGTATACAGATGCTAAAGCGCTGCATATTAAGACACCAAAACGAATGTTAACAAAGTATAACAAGCGTTCGTTCTCAAACTTCAACACAATGATAAATGTATTTAACTGTTGAAGTAACAAATGCTGAAATGCAGTGTTGGGCATGAGACCTGTATTCTTTTAACTGTTGTACATTTAATAGCGTTCCCAGGGATATGTACAAGAGGGAGTGCCTCAAGACTGCAAGAAGTCTTTTTCTTCTCGGATGTTAATTAAAATGCTAGGAGTCGCGCTGGGGAGATGTTGCGAAGTTTCAAGTTTGAACTTCCTTTCCTACATTAGCCCAGGGAACACGATTGTGGTCTCTTAAGTGCTCTCACGCGTCTATTGCCTCTGGAATACCTAGCTACCATCTACTGCTGGCTGGCTGCAGACTCGATACATGCCCCCCCCCCCCCCCTCTCTTCGGTTTACGATTACAAATACCCTCCTCCAACTCTCAACAAACGACTATAGCACAACTTTACCTATATTTTCCTTGTGGTCGGTTCAGTTTGTTTTTGTACAATCGTGCTCTTTGAGCGTACTCACTTCTTTTGTTTACACCGGCCGGATTTTCATTTTACCACATATTCTCCGGTTACCATACAAACAAAGCAAATAGGCCCTTTACATTTAAAAACAATTTGATGTGTTGTACTCACATAACTTTCTCTACTCTTGGACTAACCATTCTTACAAACTCTTATTCCTATATCTTCTTCGTGTTAGTTGAGATAAACATTTGTACAAATTATCTTATTTTTCTGTAGATTCTACGGGAATGTGGAAATACAGTAGGCTTTGAGCGATAGTCAAATATTTTAAAGGTTTTTTCAAATTCCACTCTCATAGCTAACATAAAACATGAATAACGATATTCCATTTGACGAAAGTTTGCTTTGCAAAACTCAGATAAATAACAAGGAATATCTCAGAAATGGATCATTCTACAAAAAGTTAATTTGGACAAAAATTGTGTGATTTACCAAGAACAGGACTACATGAGGTATAGCCAGAAAATTCAAAATATACATTTCATTTTCTGAATTTAGGGGGCCTCAAAACACACATTTTGGGTGAAACCTTGACATTGAATTTTGGGGTGGAATACAATACTTCCTCTACTTACCATACGCAGTACAGAAAGTAATACATAAAATCTCATTACTTTCTCTACTCATTCTTGTGTCAATATTCTTAAACACACTGTTCTATATACTTTTTTACAACTTGTAGACTTAGGTTGCACTTGCCCAAATGCCTTGTGTTTCTTTTAGAAACACTTAAAATATTACTTAATATACTTAAACGGAGAGTTAAATTCTTTCTGTATTTTTCTCAGTTTTGCATTTTTGGTTATGAAATGTATTCCTTTTATTTTAGTTTTACTGTGATTTTTATGCCTATTTGGATATATAATTTCAACCGTTTTATACAAGAATTCCAAAAATCTGATGTGTTGCACTCACATGACTTTCTCTACTCTCGTACTAACCATTCTTACAAACTCTTATTCCTATATCTTCTTCGTGTTAGTTGAGATAAACATTTGTACATATTATCTTATTGCTTATTTCCTTGTAGGCACAAGGAGAATATTAGAATACAGTAGGCTTTGTGCGATAGTCAAATATTTTAAAGCCTTGAGATTCCGTTCTCTTTGCACACTTAACATATAAAAAATGAACAACGATGATCCATTTCACGAAAGTTCGAAATTTTCCGAAACTGGCACACACAACAAGGCATATCTCCGAAATGGTTCACCCTACAAGAAAATTGATTGAGACATAAATTGTGTATTTTAGCAAGATCTACATTTTTTGTATAGTATGATTTGGTCTATCTCTAACGGTTTACCAGTTATGCAAAAGTCGTCCAGAGTAAATACAACTACAGGGGCTATGGCCAGAAAATTCAAGATATACAATTAATTTGGCGTATAAACACCTCAAACATATGGCATTTTAATCAAAATCCGTTAGAGCCATTTTCAAGGAAATCAAAATTTTCGAAGAGTTTTCTACGTAAAGGGTAGTTTAGGGTGGGGCTATTTTCTTCAACATCTTCGTGTCCCAACTTGAAATGCATCAAACTTAAATACCAAATTTTGTTTTTAACCTACTTTTCGTTTTTTAGTTATGCTGTCCACAGACTGACACACACACATACACACACGCGCGCGCGCGCGCGCGCTAGCGGACTTTTTTCTAAAAATACTCTTTTTTTATTCAGGGGGTGTCAAAACTTATATTTCCGTGAAATAAAACTAAAAAAAGTTAGAAAATTCAATCACAGTGCCCCTTAAATGTGACGCTCACGATATACAGAAATATTGCGCGGGGGGGGGGGGGGATGAGGGATTGAGGAAGAATTGTGGGTAAATGAGGAAGCCAATTTACCATTTGAAGACATTGCTCAAAGTTATCTTATCCACATATGAGAAATGCAGATTTGAAAACATAAACGGGTAGACACACACCCTTGTTATACATACTCCGCCTGTGAAGGCCAGTAGAAGGCCTCCTGGAGCTGCTGCATGTGCGGCATAAGCAAAGGTTTACTCAGCCCTTGTGTCGGAGAACACGCCCTCTCCGAGGGGACTGCGCAAACCAAGTCTTGTGCTGGGACTTTTGCGTGTAACCTTTACGTAGCACTGTCGCCTCCACTGCCTTGCTCTTGCCTCATAGTATCATCTCACTTCAATCGTCTCTCCAATAACGTTCTTCAACCGATACCTTCACATAGAAATTGCACATGTAGCGCTAATTCACTTGGGATGGAACCATCCAGTGCAGAGAAAACGCTCGGCAGCATAAAGATGAAAGCAATTTTCCAAGCTAAGAGCGCCAATAAATAGAGACTCGTTATTTCTCGTTATATAACGAGGAAATTTTAGTGGCAATTAACTTGGCTATGTAGATCATTAACGACGGTAACTGGGTAGGTAATCAGATTTATTATTTAGTTCCATCCTGTTGCGCTGCACAACAGGGTGAAGTATTTAACAAACCAGACTTGCGTAAAGCAGCCTTTCAATGGGCTAACGAACGTATCCAATTACCAAAATATAGACTGTTATTTCACTATATCGCACCCCTCTCAGATATTATCACCTCCACCAGGGAAGGGCCGCGCCGTAGCTGAGTGGTTAGACCATTCGTCTCTCACCAGAGCGCCCCGGGTTCGATCCTCGGCAACCGCATGTGGGATTCGAAGTGGACGAAGCGGGGTTAGGGCGGGTTTCCTCCGGGTTCTCGGGTTTTCCCCGCCGTCTCATTCCACCGGTGCTCCATCTTCATTCCATGCATCATCAGTGTCACCGCCTGCGGTGCCACATGTAGTAAACGCGGGCGTTAAACACTACAAATCAATCAATCCATCAATCAATCAAAAAATCCACCAGGGAACTTCTGTAACACAAGATAAAGTTGTTGAGGCAATTATTTGTGAAATTACATAAAACATGGGGAAAATATGTGTTGCACTCACATGACTTTCTCTACTTTTGTATTGACTATACCTTCATGTTAGTTGAGATAAACATTTGCAAAATTGATCTAATGTTCTTGTAGGTGCAAAGAGAATATGGGAATACAGTAAGCTTTGAGCGATAGTCAAATCTTTTAGCAGATCACTAAAATAACGATGTTCAATTTGAGAAGCGTATAAGTATTGCAAAGCTCACACAAATAACAAAGAATATCTCCGAAATGGTTCACTCCACAAAAAAATGCAGTTGGACATATATTGCCTGTTTGAACGAGATCTACATTTTTTATACAGTAAGATTTAGTCTATATCTCACGGTTTACTAGTTATGCAAAGGTTATCAAGAGTAAGCAGGACTACGTCGGCTACAGCCAGAACGTTCAAAATATACATTTCATTTGTCATAAAAGTATGTTGAACATCTGGCATTTTAATCAAAATTGTTAAAGAGCCATTTTTGAGAAAATCAAAATTTTTGGAAAATGTTCTATGTAAAGGGTAGTTTAGGGTGGAGGAATTTTCTTCGAAATCTTTGTGTCGCGACCTCTAAAGTTATTAAACTTAAATACCAAGTTTAGTTTGTAACCGAGTTTTCGTTTTTGGGTTATGGTGTCCACAGACTGACAGACACACACATTGGCCTGTTTCCAAATATTTTTTTTTGATTCAGAGGGCCTCAAAACATGTATTTCCCTTAAAATATCGATATCTAATCTTTGGGTGGAATAAATACTCCCCCTACTTACTACTATAAGTGGTAAAAAAGTAACTGTCATATTGTGATTTCGTTACATTGGTGTCAGGGGTGGGATTTGTCACATTGTCAGCTTTATCACAATGTTTATTTTAATAATGTTGGATGAAACAGTTTGCATGTGGGGTAGTGTAAATTGTTAGTGAAAAAGGTGCATCGTGTGACTGTTACGTAGCAGAATTTTTAATGAAGCTTGTTTTCTCCCCATTAGTACGCTTATTTACTGCTCTTTTCTATTGGTTTATTTCTCGACGGGATATCGCGGCAAGTGTCGAGGCATATTCTGTTCGCTTCGATCGAAATTGCCTTTGAGGGAAACACACGGCTTTGAACTGTGTTTGCTCTTAGGTAGGGCGGGCGGGAGGCAGCCACTCCAGGCGAAATTAATTAAACTGGTGCGCACGTGTATGTGTGTGTGTGTGTGTGTGCTCATATCAGGTTTATGGTAATGGGCCTAGCCTGTCTTTTCCGTGCTGGTCATCTAACGTTACCAGATTTAAGGGAACGATTCTCTATGCTAGTTAAGGGACAGCTTGTAATTTTAGACGTCATTTACCAAAAATGATTTTAGGTCTTATCGCCAGCCAACTGGAGCAATAATGCCTGGATATTAGGCCCCCAAGAGCAAAGGTTCCGCACCCGAGGGAAGGAATGTACATGCCATAAGTCCTGCAGGGAAAAAATAATCGTTTGGGTTAGACTCACACGACATTCCCTACTCAAAGTCGAGATACACATTTGCAGAAATTATCTTATTGCTAATATTCTTATAGGTACAGAACGCGAACTTTGCAAAATGCACTGTTTGGGATAATCTCTGTTGGGTGAGGCATAATTACAGACCAATGTACTCCTGACAGTTACAGTACGGGGCTAGAGGCGCGGCGCTGTAATGAGGACAAGGAAAGGGAAAGAATGGATACACTTTCCTCGTAGAAAAGCTTTATTTCAGTTTCTTTAGATTTATCTCCAAATTCTTAATACCTATTATGGAAAATGTTGCAAATGTTAGAAATAACCAGCATTTATTGATTTAAACACTTTTGTTACAAGAAAAGCTTTAATTTTGTCCTTAGAAACACAAAAACGTGTAAAGTTTTAGAGAAAGCATAAAAGTTCGTACAGCTCTAAACATATTTGTCTATTACTCCATATAAAATACAGTTTCTGCTTTCTAATGAAAGGTTTGCTTTTAATACGCATGCAATAAACACCTTTCCTCAGTGGCATTAAATTTAATTACATTTCTACAAATTTGCACAGTTTGTGAAATTTGTCGAACTGTGCTACCAGCTTGTTATTGACGTGTAGCTTCTGATGTATACAACATGGTGTGAAACAAGCAGCAGTTGAGCTTAATGAGTAACGATTTAATGAGCTATCAGAAATAAACAATACTTCCCCTTCATACCGACGTATCACTGCTTATAACTACATGTTCAACCAGTAGCAGCAATACCGCTCAGTCATTGGAGAGGGGTAAAGAGAGGGAAAGAAACGGAAGCTACGAAGGCTTCGATCAATAATCATGATACACTTGCTTTTACTAAAGTCGCTTTCTATATAAGGGGAATATGGGAATACAGCAGCTTTAGTCAAATATTTTAAGAGCTGATTGCTATGTGATGAGTTTGAAATTACGTTTTCTTTTCATGGCCAAAACAAAAAAATTCTATTCGATGTGTATTATGGGTTTTAACGAGATCTACATTTTTTGTATAGTAGTTAAGATTTGGTCTATTTCTTAGGTTCACCAGTTATGAGTCATTCAGAAAAAAGAGGGCTTCAAAGCATATTCCTACAAAATTCAACATATGCATTTCATTTGGCATGAAAATATCTTAAAGAAAGTTTTTAGAACCATTTTTGAGTAGTTTGAAATTTTTGAAAGGATAATCTGTGTGTGTGTGAGTGTGTGCGTGTGCGTGTGTGTGTGTGTGCGTGTGCGTGTGCGTGTGTGTGTGTGTGTGTGTGTGTCCCCCTCAAAGATTTGACTATCGCTCAAAGCCTACTAAATTCTCATATTCCCCTTACACCTACAAGGAAATTAACAATAAGACAATTTCTGTAAATGTTTAACTCGATTAATGCATATGTTATTGTCTGTCGGACACCGTTCCTTTCTTTATCAGGAAGAAACACAAATGCGAGTAATGATTCAAGAGCCATCCTACTATTTGTGTGTCCGACAGACTCAGCTATCGACTTGTGTAAACCGCACTGTAACATGACGTGGGACTTAGAAATATTCTGCTGTCCTAATGCGGTCAATAACTTTTTCTATGGCTGTCATGTGAGAGAAACATATCGGATTTCTTTTTGAATTAACAGACTCTCAAAACATAAATCTCGATATCGAATTTTTGGTGGAACACAACACTTCCTCTACTTACTATGTACGTGGCGGATAAAAGCAAAAACATGTAAAGAAATGGTAAAAAACCTGTAAGCACAGATGAGAGAGAGAGAATAAGTAGGTTTTTAATTGCCATTTTACATTACATTCCGTGTGCTGTGTAAGACATAAAGAGGGGTTATTAAAAAGCTCACTAGGATCCTCGTGTGCCCCATTACTTGACCCAGAGCGTGGCGCTTTGTGCTGCATGCGGAAACTCTTACTTCCTCAATGTTAAATCACCTGCGGAAACGGCTATTATTTGACCTAAACGACTTCAAATTAGCTTCATTTTTTGATCTCTTTGCACATTTCACTTAAAATTTATCACTGAATACTGAAGCCATTTCTTGTAAAGGCCCTCTAAAATATCTATGTCAAATGGCAATGAAACAGAGGCAACAAGAGATCGTGCTTCACTTGTTTCCCATAGTTACAAAATCACAACAAATATTTTCGGAATTAATGAAGTAAGACGATATAGCTCGCTAAAGTTTGTGCAAAAGCGATAGTATCGAACAGTGATATATAAGTCAGTGCTATTTTCAAACCTAAGGTATTACAAAATAATTATAGTTTTATAGGAGTTTAAAATTGGGTTGAAAACTGGTAAGATATGCAACACATCACCCACATTTATTGACGCTACGCCCCTGGTCATATACATACACCTTTTGTAAGTTGAAACATTTGAAGGGACTTACATATAGAAAATGACAAACACTTGGGTTGTTCTTAAACAAGCATTCCTATTCCTAGTAGCAAAATGAACTTCGACTTTTAACACGCTTATTAAGGAAACACCTATTTTAACCACACATTTAATATTTCAGAAGTTATCACATATAATACTTCAACAGTTACAATTTTATTTCTGGATTCAGAAACAGCTTAAATTTATATCCTTAAATAGTCTACAACCTTGGAATATCTAATTAGTCTTAATATTAGTCTTTATTAAATGTATCGGTGTTCTGTTGTCCCAGGAATAAAGGCATTATATTATTATTCACAAATTTAAGGTCTGTATAAAAATAGTGTATGCCAGACACTTCAGAAGTAATTTTATTTTGGTCGCAGGTATCATGAAATACCTGACGTTTCTGTGGCTTGACGATGTATTCCTACAGCATTTACCCTTCGCCCAATAGCCTTGGAGGCGTTTCACATATTGCACAAGGCATTTAAATAGTTAATTAGAACTCTCAGGACACTATAAATACAATACATCGTAAAATACGAGAAAATACTACGCAAACCAATGTTAAACATTACAAATGGGACCGTTAATGTAGTTGAGCGAATTTCACAGTCACATTCGGGCTACCTCGTCGATATTTATACAGAAAACCTCATTGGGAAGAAATGATTTCATTCATGTACCATCAATATAGCTATGCTTTCCTCCGGTCTGAAAACTGAACTGAACTAGCACTTACTTCTTCAGTTGATAGTCACGTGGGTGCCTTGTTTATTATGGAAGTGCTTTCGTCCGACCGAGAACTGAACTGAGGACTGAATCTCTTCTTATTCGTTTGTCACTAGATTTTAAGTTTTCCACCGGGAGTCTAGGCGTCGAAAATTATGTTGAGCTTGAGCGATCTGAAGTGAGGTTATAGTTGTGGTATTGGTTTGTTTACTTTGCAAATTTGACATACTAAGCGTAAAATGAAAATTTTCACACAGTGAAGAGGAAGTAACTATTAATTTTATTGGTCAGATATATAACCTGCAGCATAGAGAATATAGAAATGTAGAGGAAAACAGAGACTTTGGAAGGAGTAGAGGAATTAGGAAAACCAAGTACATAAATAAATACAATTTACTCTTTTTGGATAACGTTTAATAATTTTTAGTTTGCTTCTGCTCTAAAGAATGGCGTGCAAAGATTCTGTAATACACAGCAGAACAGACTTGGTGGGTATAACCTCGTCATGTGGTAACCTAACCTCACTTCATCGTTTGGTTAACATTGCGTACTCGTCAGAAATACTTCACCTGGGAAGTGTGAAGATCCCGGGTGTGAATTACTGTCATTTATGTGTATTACTACAAGTTGTGCAGTAAACCAATGCAATATAATGTGCGAAATAAACGATGCTGTATCAATACAAATATAGACATCTGTTGTAATATAAAGAAACGCTAGGTTACGTCAGTGAATTCTGCAGCTGATTGGTGTTGGTTTATATACCTCTGGCCGTAGTAATATTAAGATTCGACTTAATTTTGGTGTTCATCTGAAGTACTCCACGAACTAGTGTCATTGCCCCTCAGGTGTCTCATAACCAAAATCTCATAGGTACCTTCTGAACTACGATTAGCAAACATGGAATGTGGCTCAGAGCGTTTTTCAAACTTTGCCCATTATCAGTATTATTTGTTAATTTATTTGACCAAAATAAACAACAAAGTATCCAATTCCAACTCACTTTCTTCAGTGCCACGCAGCTTTACCAACCACATTTCAGCCATTTAACTTAGTGGTGTGATCTTTCTGGTTCAGTTTTAAGTTTTCAGTTGTTTTCTAGGAAAGCATAACTGAACACTGAATTTAACTTTTCAGTTTTAGTTCTGGTTCTGTTCAGTTTTCAGATTGGAGGAAAGCAAGGCTTTAAATCCTGTTTAATCTCAATAACCAAATGTGTTATTCCATGATCGGTGTCAGAGAGGAGATTAAATAATTTTATATGAACTCGCTGTTCTTTTGTTGTTTTGTGAGGGCCTGAAAATTTAAGTAATGATTCTTAAAAAGAAATAAATATTCTTATGTTGGCAATGTTTGAGCTAATACCTACGATTATCAATGACATAGATATAGACGGCCTTGTGAGCTTTGGTAGGCATTGCATCAAATTAAATAACTGTATACAATGGAGTAACATTTTTAGGCTACTCAGGAAGGTTATCTGTGCTATATTCAGTGTAAATCAGTGCACCGGCGTGAAAGCGTACTTTTATATACCTATTAAGATAAGTAGTACTCGTATTTAATGTTGACAGGAAGGGCAGTTTGGTGGTAAAGCAAACAAGTCCCTGTTCTGCTTTAAGGCTGCCGATACTGCAGGGCAGGCACGATAACTAAGCAGGTCCTATGGTGGGTGATCTACAAAGACCGTAAAGGCGACTGACTGACTCAGTATAAGGTGGGGTTGCATGGTGATGTTCACTACTTCACCCACAATGACCGTGTTCAGCACAGATAAGCCCCCAACTTGCAGCTTCCAGCTCACCTTTCCTTGCCTTATTGCAAACTGATATTCAAAGGAGCAGCGAAGAAAAAAGGACCTGTTTGTATTGGCATTCATTTACTGCCTGGCTCGGTTGTGTTGTACAGTTCAAACGCTTCCGCAATTATCGCTCTTGTCTGTCAAATGTTTACGCTGTTTATAAGCAGTTAGGAGCTTGCTGTAGAGCGGTAGGGTCTGTGGGCATATTCTGGAAGTCGTGGGTTCTATTTTCGCGGCTTTTTCGAAGGTCTCTGGGTCCCTAAGCGAATGCTCGCATGAATAATTTCATTTCCCGAATTTCCTGTGCCCCCATTTCACTTCACCTTTCATCCAGATTACTTGTTTCAGGGTTCCAAATATCGGCGTGAGCTACGATGTTACATGCCAGGGACTTTTAGTCTGTAGCTGTTAAGGACCCTGCCGGCCACCCTTTGTATCCTCTCACCTCACTCCTCCCTCCCGGGGGTCGCCCCCTACATTGGCATAGGCGCAAAGACCTTCGATAGGTCGAGGTGCTAAGCCCCTCCTTCTGAACTACGTCATAGGAACTCCCCTCTTAAGGATATCCATAGCGAAAAATTCTAAATCCTACAGTTTTTAAGCGATTTTTTCCAAACTTTTGTCACTTGCTGCTCTATAAAAATTAATGTCGTGGCTTAAATTTCATGCAGGTATCTGTAATGGTTTTGAAGAAAAAAATAGTTAATTACTTTTATATCTTAATTAATCAAAAGTTTTACACAATGCAAAAATTATTTTTAAAAAATTAAAATATAAATACATCACTCGAATGCTTATGAAGAAAATTGGCATATAACATTTTTGTTACTCTTCTAGTTGTTTCACAAAAACATCTTAAAAATGTATGTACCATTTCTTTTTTCACAATTTATATTTATTCAAATTAATCATATGATATCTTGGGTAATTTAGGAGTGTAATAAAAACCAATTCCAATTTGTTTTGGCTATGCTCTGTGAGTCTTCACTGAAAAATTGAATAAGATTAGTTACAACCTGCATCATGTGGAAATTGTTTAGTATGCAAAAGTGTAAGAAAGTTTAAAGTTGAGGAAACGACGTTTTAACAGTTAAAATCGCATAAGACCGTGTGCGCATGGACATTTTAATAGTCATGTGACAGCCTTCAAAAAGCTCTGAGGGTAGAAAGCGTAATGTACATATAATTGAAGCTAAGGGTTCAAGGTATTTTTTTTTAGGCACAAAAACAAAAAATTAAACTTTTTAAACATTTTGACGAAATTTCACATATGGGTACCCTTAAACTTGAAACAACTATTCATAAAATAAATCTTCATATGGCAGTTATCAGCAGGTAATATAATAATTTTATAAAGAAATGATAGGAATATAAATCATTACGCCAAATAATTTCTGCACCTTAAAATTAATGTGTCGGAGAAGTATCAGTTGTAATTTTGTAGTTGTCGGGAACCAAGAGCAGAATAGCCAGCTTCCATGTAAATAATATTTCAATACTTACAATTTATAATGCTAAGATTCAAAGAAGCGACTGTCAAATTTCAAAAATCTGATGTGTTGCACTCACATGGCTTTCTCTAGTCTTGTACAAGGTGTTCTTACAACCTTATTCTTCCATCTACTTCGGGGTAAACATTTACAGAAATTATCTTATTGCTAACTGTTGTAGGTACAATGAGAATATGGGAATACAGTAGCCTTTAAGCGATAGTCAACTCTTTTAAAGCTTTCAAATTCAGTTCTCTTTGCAGGGTTAACATATAAAAAATTAATAGCGATTTTGCATTTGATAGAAGTATAAGTTCTCCAAAAATTACACAAATAAGCGAAACATCTCTGAAGTGGCTCACTCTATAAAATCATTTATTTTGACATAAATTGTGTGCTTTAGCAAGATGTACATTTTTGTATAACAAGATTTGCTCTATCCCTTACGGTTTACCAGTTATGCTAAAGTCATCCAGAGTAAATAGGACTTCATGGACTATAGCCAGAAAATTCGCTATATGCATTTGATTTGCCATATCTCAAACATATGGCATTTTGATCAAAATCGTTAGAGCCATTTTTAAGAAAATCAAAATTTTCAAAAATGTTTCCATGTAAAGAGTGATTTAGGGTGCGACTATTTTCTTCGCATCCTTGAAAGACATTAAATTTTTAGCTCAGACAGACACACAAACAGGGACCTTTTTCTAAAAATGCTTTTTTTTCATTCAGGGGGCCACAAGATATATATTTCCAGTGAAATCTCGACATCCAATTTTTGGGTGGCATACAATACTTTCCCTACTGGCTATACGTAGTAGAGAAAGTAAAAGAGAAAAGAAAAGTAGCTCAATGGCATTGAGTTTATTTGATTTCTGTCGTGTAAGGTTATGAAAGTATTACAACTGTATCTATCTCTAGTGCAGATATAAGATATAGCGAGGGTGCAGCAAGGGAATATATCTGGGATCGATTTCTGCGCGCACGAGTTGCAAGTTCTCCAGGCACTGGCTTGTAAACTACATTTCGCACTTTGCTCATTGATTCACTAGTTTCTTTATGCTCTCACTCTCTCACTCTGGGGGACCTGGAGGAAGTGTCTCTTAATGAGCCTTATTGCTGCTGCACTACCCACCAAGTTTTTGAACAGGCAGATTTGCCAGAAAGTGCTAGGTCCTCCGAGTATTCGCCGCAGAATGTATTACTTGTACCAATCCACAGGGACAGGCAGAAGTTGTAACACAGTATGTGTAATTCTCGGCTTCTGCTTTCAATCCCGGCTGGATGGGCAAGAACGCTTTAATTGGACTTATTTCCTACCCCTAGCCCCTAGAGAAGAAGCACGTACCCTTTGTGCTTCTATCGTGAACCCTGGATGGGGCGACCTGATTCGGATGATGTGCGCAAGCATGGATGGGGTCCTTTAACGTTTCCAGTATGAACGCATGCGACACTTCGCAGGGCACCTAGACGTAAGTGTGTGTTATTTGAACAGTCGCAAGCGATGCTAGGGAAATTTTCTGAATTAAAGTATAATTAAATTAAATAAATAAACCCACTAAATCCCTTTAGGGCAAGGGTCTCCTACCATTGTAGGGATTAGGTGAAGAACTCTCTCAGAGTGAGCTAGTCCCTGGAAGCTCCAGCTCTTCTAATGTCTTCATGTTAACTCTCACTTGTCCACTGACGCCTTATTACTGTTGTGAAACCTTGTGGCCATGTTCGCCTTGGTCTTCCTAGCTTTCTCTTCCCCTGTCTCGGATCCCACATTGTGCATCTTGACTGGTTCATCCTGACTACGTGACCCCCAGCTCCATTTGGCTTTCCTGGTTGTTGTGGCTGCTCATTCTAGATTCTATTTCTACAACTTATATCCTGTAATTTTCTCTCAAATTTTCGTTGACACATTTCTAATCTTAGTTTCCTTCTAATTTTTGTGTCTAGAAGAGTAAATGCTAGGCTCCAAAATGTTCCCTATGCCAGTCGTATTCTGGTTAAGCTTTAAGCGGATGTTCTGATCCAAGTAGATAGATTCATTACAATATTCTATTGTGCTTCCTTCTAATGACACTGGGAATTCTTCTTGCTTTGACATAACTTTTATTATGATTGCGTTCATTACTAAACACATCCTTTCGCTGTCTCCGTTTAATTTTGTTATTATTTGTAGTTATTTCTGAGCCTTTGTGAATAATGCTACATGATCTACAAGTCTGATTCTATTATTCTATATACTTTGCATCTACCCTATTGTTTTCATAGCTTCCAATACTTTAAATTTCTACTCTATTGTATCGAAGGCCCAATTGAATTACCAACTAAAATTCTTACTATTTATGATACATAATTAAAATTAATCCAACTAAATTAATATAAGTAACTACATTTACTGTCTATGATTATTAATCATATTTACATAAACAGTTTGGTCCTACAACCCTGAAACAGATGGCAGAAGGGCACACTAAACGAGGAACAGTAAAGTCGTGCTAGAAGGGGAACACCCAAAAATTCGCCTATCGATCCGGGAAACCCACAAATGTTTATCTTCACTAACATGAGGAAGATACAGGAATAAGAGTTTGTAAGAATGGTTAGTACAAGAGTAGAGAAAGTCATGCAAATTGTTAATACGAAATAGGGCAGACTTTGACTTGTACACATTCACTCCTTCATAAATAAAACAATAAGAGATTTCATCTCCGTTGAGAGGCAAATGTAGACGACATAAAATAGCTAATGAGTACGTGCTTCTACTCAATTATGACGTCATATATTTCTCATAAAAGCTCTTGGCGGAGGAGTCTCCAGGAAATAATCCTGTCACATCGCGGGAACAAGATTTAAAGTTGACAGGAACTTTTAAAACCCTCTCGCGCATCTTGCATGTTAAGCAGTCCTTGTAGTTAACGATCCCCCCCCCCCCCCCCCCCCGAGTACGGCCCTCCAACCTCATCAGAATAATGATCGTGTCTAGGTAACACCCTACAACTTATCAGCTCACTTACTTACTTCACAACTTTCTGCGGCAAAAATGCGGATCATCTAAAAATCTAAACAAACTTTATCTACACACAAAATATTAAAAACACAGCAAGAGCACGTGCAGATTGGGAAACAAATTTGAGGTGTTGCACTCACTTAATTTTCTTTACTCACTCTTCTATACTCGTATCCATTTTTGACGTCTCCGCAGCTTCGGGAGCATTCTACTGGACTTCACAGATGGAATATGTATAACAAGGACGAGGTATGTGTATCGTTTTACAAAAAAGGAATTATTTAAGGACGCTGTCAATTGCCAGGATCACATCAACGTCGCCGGTGTGCCGGGATTTCGTCCCGCAGGAGTTATTTTACATACCAGTAAATCTGACATGGAGCTGTCGGTTTTAAGCACACTTAAAAACCGTTGGTCTGGGCCGGATTTGAACCCGCGACCTTGGGATCAATAGGCCAGCATCTAACCAATGAGCCACCCAGACCGATCCTAAATATAAAGATAATAAAACATAACAATAAACTGAATTCTAACATTTATAGAAAATCTAATCATCCTGATAATTACATTAAAAATAAAAGTTTTAGTCCTTTTTGACACAAATTTGCTCCTTTTAATATTTTAATTTATAGGTTAATAAATATACCTACCTCTTAAGAAAGAAGAATTTAATACGCAATATAAACACATCATCAACACTGTGGTAATTAATGGCTTTAATACAAATTTCATGCATAAAAAGATAGAGAAATTTAAATATAAAAAGCCTGTTAAGTTTTTATCCTCAAGAAAGTAAAAGATAATTGTAATTTTAAAAAGCTTACTTAGCTACTATATAATAAAAAGATGTGCAAGCATTTTTAAGGAGTATGAAATAACTTTGCTTCCTCAAAATAAATATAACATAAAAACACTGGCACATAATCATAATCGTTAGAGCTGTTTCTGAGAAAATAAACATTTTTGAACATTTTTTCTTGTAAAGGATATTCTCAGATGCAGGAATTTTCTTAAAATACAAGTGTCCCATTCTTTAAAGATGCTGAACTCAAATATCAACTTTGGTATTTAGGTGACTTTGGTTTTGAGTCATGTTGTTCACAGATACGAGCGCGCATGCGCGGACTTTTTTTTTTTTTTTTATTTTTATTTTTTTTACTTTCAGGGGTCTCAAAACTTTATTTCCAATGAAATCTTGGTATTGCATGTTTGGATGGAATGCAATGCTTCCTCTAATTACTAAACGCTGTAATGAAATAAATATATACAGACACATATATTTTCCGTTAAAATTTTGGCTGCATTATATGCTGAGATATAGGTAAAAAGCTCAAGGAAAGCGGAAGAAAATTGTGAAATGTATTTTCACAGATATACAGAGTGTTTATAAAGTGTCCTATATGGAATTGGTTAAAACTAGAATAAATATTCTTATGAATATATATCTAGAAATAAATACTTTTTTTTCAATATAGACTTATAATTTATGGTTTGAACTAAGCTCTCGAACCTTGAACTCTCAACACCTAACACAGGCTGTAAAACTGTCAGTATAGTTTGATGGTTCCACTACCTTAGGAATTCGTCAGAGTTGCACTTTGTGTAAGAGAGTTTCTTGTTCCGTTTTTACCTCGCTTTTCCAGATCGGCACGCAAAAAGAAAGTAAATGTGCACTCACTCAGCTCTAGTTTCCATTTCCCCTTTATTGAATCACGGAATGCTTTCTGCAGCAAAATGTTGTCATGCTATACAGTTCTCCTTTTTACGCACGGCAATAGTCTTCCTTTTGCAGTGATACACGAGCCTCGTACCTTCAGACTCTTGGCAAATAGCAAAATAATTGGCTTAGCAAATAAGTTGCGGTGCATATGAACTTGCTTTCTGAAATGATGTTTGAGTTCTCGTTGTAATACAAGAGTAAAAAACGTCCCTTATCGCTGGTTGTGTAGAATGAACCATTTGTCTCTATTTTTAGAAAAGATGTGACTGTCTAATGTCGAGTCCAAATACGCCAAGAGTTGTAGTAGTATATTATGCAACAAGACTATAATGGTAGTATTAAAATGCGGGTATTCAATGAAAAACTGAATCTGTTAACAAATCTTAAATATTAACAGTTATTTAGAGAGTAAAAGGCAGCCATCCGCTCCTTAAATAAAAAAAATAATAATAACATTATTTTGTTGTTTAACGACGCTGTCAATTGCCAGGATCACATCAGCGTCGCCGGTGTGCCGGAAATTCGTCCCACAGGAGTTCTTTTACATGCCAGTAAATCTACTGACATGGAACTGTCGATTTTAAGCACACTTAAAAACCATCGGCCTGGGCCGGGTTTGAACCAGCGACCTTAGGATCAGTAGACCAGCGTCTAACCGACCGAGCCATCCAGACCAACAATAAATGGAGCAGGAGTATTAGTTCGACTATAACTGCATTAGTAGAATTGAGCTGTTTCATATGAACTTTGAACTCTGAAAAGAAAGTTTTCGGTTCCACCGAGGCAGAGCATCATCCCTTGCTGCAGGTGATTGAAAATGACACAGGATGTGAAGTATTACAAGACCTTTGACCTTTGCTTGCACATCCGGTATGGCCCTAATAACCTTTGAACTATGACAGGATATCGGTATTGCGGCTGGCTGACTCTTAGAAAACAAGAGACAAGCTACACTGGTAAAAAACTTCAATCAAGCCCTGCAGCGTCCCACCTTCTCCACTGCACTCATTTAAAAACTATTTAAATCATGACACAACGTGCTCAGAAGTTGCTTTTATTCACTTATTTTCTTTATTCTTGTTTTGTATAATATCTAACGCAAGTCTAAAGGTTCTAGGGATTAAATCATCAAACCATGAGCAACACCAGTTATTTCAATCAGTTGAAACTTTTTGTAAAAATCTGATGTGTTACACTCACATGACTTTCTCTACTCTTGTACTAACCATTCTTACAAACTCTTATTCCTATATCTTCTTCGTGTTAGTTGATATAACATTTCCAGAAATTATCTTCTAGGTGCAAGAAGACAATGGGAATACAGTAGGCTTTGAGCAATAGTCAAATTTTTAAACCTTTCAATTCCGTTCTCTTTGCACGGTTAACATATAAAAAAACGAATAACGATGACCCATTTGACAGAAGTGTTTCCCAAAACTTACACAAATAACAAGAAGTATCTTAGAAATGGTTCACTATACAAGAAAACTTTTTGTGTAGTAAGATTTGGTCTATCTCTTACGGTTAACAAGTTATTCAAAAGTCGTCCAGAGTAAATACGACTACATAGGCTATAGCCAGAAAATTCAAAATATACATTTAATTTCTCTTCAAATATCTCAAACATATGACATTTTAATCAAAATCGTTAGAGCCATTTTCAAGAAAATCAAAATATATTTTCGATGAAATCTCGACATCGAATTTTTGGGTGTAAAACAATATTTCCTCTACTTTACTATACGTAAAAGGTAAAGTAAGAATTAGCGAGGAGCTAGATATGATTTTCTAGCCCCATGCAACAGTGTGAGTGTTATTCAGGCATATTGATTGGCAAAGAGATAGGTAAAATAGTTCTTTTATTCGATTACTCTTCCTCCGTGACAAAGTGGAAAGTAAACACAAGTGTTATAAACGGAACTTTTAAGCAGAATTCAACTCCATTCGAAATATACTTTTATTTTTTGTATTCGTGTTTCCCGTCCATTTAAAGTTTAGTTTTGTTGAAGCTGCTGGAGGGGATGGAGTGTAGCAGAGTACCAAAGTTCTGGCAGTCCAATAAATGTAGCGCTCGAGAGCAAACAGAGGCGAGCGGACGGGCGGGCGGCGAGCAATATTCCAGGTCGCCACAGCACGTAGTATATTGCTTCGGTTCCCCGACGTTTTAACTCTTACTTCATCCGAAAAGAATCGACCGACCGGTCGACTGGCCGACCGACCGACCGGGATATGCATACCAACCCTGTCTTTGTTCCACGGAGGACACAGCACTACTAACGAAAATACATTATTGAGTGCATCTTGTGGCGCTTTGAGCTGCACTGAATATTTCAACAAATGCATTCACCCGTCCCCACATATCCATTCATCTGTCTGTCCATTAGCACACTCACACATCCGCAATCAAACATACTCCAACCTTTTACAAACTATCCAAAACCATAGATAATTCATCATTTTTCACTTTCTCTACTACGTATAGTAAAATAGAGCAAAAGTGTTGTATTCCACCCAAAAATTCGATGTCGAAATTTCACCGCAAATGTATCTTATGAGGTTCCCTGAATCCAAAATGAGAATTTTTAGAAAAAGGTCTGCGCGCGCATATATGTGTCGATGTGTTTTGAACAGCCCAACTCAAAAACAAAAGATCGATTAAAAACAAAACTTGGTATTTGAGTTTAATGTCCTTCAACGATGCGATACGAAGATTTTGAACAAAATTGCTCCACCCTAAACTACCCTTTACATGGAAAATGCTTAGAACATTTTGATTTTCTTGTAAATAGCTCTAACGATTTTTATTAAAATGTCATATGTGATGCAGTATTATTAATTATGGTAGGTGTTGTGTTGGAGTGTTTTGTTTCCCATTGTTTGATTGTTTGCATCATATCGTTTGCAGTTGGCCTAGTGCGATTATCTTTTGTCTTCGTTGCAAATGTTATATATATTAACGAATAAAATTGTGATAATAAATACACTAATATTATTTCAATTGTGGCCTCCAGAGCAAAGAAGACTATCTCATTAGAAAGACTAAAAGTTAATACATCGACGTAACATATAATTTTCACGGGGGTCGCGTCTCAAGAAAAATTATCAGCTGTAAATTGTGAACATACTTCATACCCGTACCACGACCGAGATAGGAGAGAAAGAGTCATCGCAGTTCATCGAAAGAGTTAGCCGGATCTTTTATACGAGAAAAGAATTCATCATACCGACCCTTCAAAGTGACGACGAGCAGAAGATTCCCTTCATACTGGTGACGGGAGATACCAGCCGGAAGAGACTCCTTCATACTGGCGCCCAGACGTGCGACGGCTCGAATACAGGCGTATAGAGTAAAAATATGTACCTGGACAAAGAGTGAAAAGAAGACATTTTGACGGAGTATCCTTTTTCTTGTGCTCCAAAATTCAAGTAAGACTAGTACTAATTTATGATACTACGCAATAAGAAAATTGTACAGAAGATGGAAAAAGTTGAGAAAGATAATGATAGTGTAGAGAGGGAAGTGAGTGATAAGTTATCAGTAGAAGGTAGAAAGAATGTAGTATGTAAGGAATCTGAAATAGGATTGAAAGAAATATTGGAAGCGATGAACAAAAATACAGCAGATATAAAAGCAGATGTAGCAAAACTAAGAGAGGATAGTGTTAGAAATGTAACAGAACTAAAAGCAGATGTAGCAAAACTAAGAGAGGATAGTGTTAGAAATGTAGCAGATTTGAAGGAGGATAATGCCAGAAATATAAATAAATTGTCACAAGAAATTGAATTATGTAAGAAGGAATGTACAGAAAGAATTGAATCAAGTAACAATGATATAGCTAAATTAGGTGAGTTAGTAAGCGTGATAAAATTAGGACAGGAATCAAACACAGTAGAAATAGCTAGGCTAGGAGAATTGATAAATGAAGTTAAGTTAGGACAGGAGAAGACAGTGGTAGAAATGAAAGCTGAATTAAGTAAAGAATTTGATGAAAAACTAGCAGAACAGAATGCAAAAATTGCAAAGGTAGGAGATGAATTGAGAACAGAGATAGTCGTGGTAGAACAGAGTTGTAAAATGTATCAAGATGGAATTAGGTCAAAACAAAATGACATTGATGTAAAAATTGATAGTTTAGAAAATGTTGTAAAGGGTATAAGCGCTGAGATGCAGTCACAGCGAGAAGAATTGAATAAAGTAAAGGAGGAAGCCAATGTAAATGTAAATAGAATAAATGAAACGGTTACAAAGGAAAAAGAATTTACAGGAAGGCTTTCCCAAGTTGTGATTGCTCTACAGGCTGATAGAGTTAATGACAATCATGATCAATTTGTGAGTGAATGCAAAAATATGACCAATACTGATGCACTTGACAATAACAGTAATATGGCGGACTTTCAGGAGAATGATTTAGCTATGCCAATGCACTCCCCTAGTCAAAACCATAATTGTCACGCTAGTCACTTGTTCCATGACCTAACCCCTCCGTCATTTGACGAAGAAGCCGGTGACAATCCAAAAATTTTCATAAAAGAACTGGAGGATTATTTTAGGATCAAACGAATTCCGAACGAGATACGAATGATGGTGGTTAAACGCTGTCTTAAGAAAAACGCATTGGAATGGTTAAGACTAACTTTGGCGTCTCACGAAACATATAGTATGTTTCGAAACCTTTTCATAAATAGATTTTGGGGACCGGGACGTCAAAACCAGATTAAAGTCGAACTGGCTACCGGACATTATGACAGTAAACGTGGTATTTCAATGATGGAGTATTTTTTGAAACTGGCGAACAAGTCGAAACTACTCCAACCTCAGTTGAGTGAACAGGAGGTTATTGAAGCACTTATTCGCCATTATCCACCGCACATAAGAAATAATCTGATCGTGGCGAAACCGGTTGATTTTTCGGATGTAATTGAATTATTGGCAGAGTTCGAGGCACAGAATAATTACCAAGAGACTAACTCCAGTCAGCGATATGAAAATGGACAGCGCGCTGTAGGTGGCCAAGGTAGGAATCAAGGAACGCAATTAGAACGTCTTAGAAATAATTTTCCAACAACGAATGAGAACCAGGGAAATGGCGTGAGAGATGAAACACACCAAAATAATGGTGAAAACTACAGAACAAATAGACGTCCTGATATAAGATCGAATTACAGAGGTCCTATACCGCGAGACAGACAAAATCCGCGATACGAGAGACGTAATCATGATTATGGTGGCGATACCAGAGGGCGTGGAAGAACCAGTCAAATTAATCACATCCGGTTTTACAGAAATTACAATCGTAGGTGGAATAGAAGCTACGATCCGAGAAATCATAGTACAAATTATCAGGAAAATGTAACCCAAGTGCCTAGGTTCGAGGAGGAAAGCGTCGAACGCAGGAATGATCGCGACTTTCCTAGAACACAGAATCAAGAAACAAATACTGGCACGATATCAACAAGTAACAATCAAACGAATGAGAATCAGGGAAATTAATTCCGAAATCATTTTATGCCTTGGAAAATGATTTGATGGTGCAGGCACAGGGCAAAATTCACGTAAATTTAATCACCGACAACAAAATTAACCCAGTAAAGTCCAATAAAGAGTTAGTCAATCCACCTCAAATTGAGTTAAATATATGGGACCGTAGCTTCACTGTGTTAATAGATACTGGGGCAAGCTCATCGGTAATTTCAGAGGAATTATTCCAGGAATTATTATCCTCAAACAAGATAGAGTACTTGCACGTAAACAATGTGTATTGTAGTACAGCGATCGGTAAAAAGAGAGATCGGGTGAAATATCAAATGTTAGTTAAAGCACATGTAAATGGTTGGAAATTTGATTTTGTCGCATTAGTTATTCAGCGTTTGGCAAGAGAAATTATTATTGGAAACGACTTACTTTATCACTGGCAAGCAATCATCGATTTCGAAGAGCATGAACTACGCGTTAAAGATGGTGAAAACACGCGAATAGTGAGACTGTTAGAAGGTGAAAATATTGAAGCGAACGAGGATTTCGACGATGTTAATAATGGAAGATTTTTTGTAGAGAATGTTATATTGTACGACGACGAAAAAGTAAGTGCAAATGAAGAAGACGACTGCGGTGATATACAAAAATACGTCGAAATTGATTTGTTTAATAATAAGGTTCGCGGAGTTCGAGGAGAGAATCACCATCTGCGAGATGATTGCGGAGTATACAGATTGGATGTCGTCAGAGATGATAAAAAGAAAGAAGAAGAAACTTTTATGGCTACGCTGAACGAAAAAGTGAATAATGCGCACAATATAAATGAAGAACAAAAGAATCAACTGAGAGCGTGCTTAATCAAGAACCGAGAAGTATTCAGTTCGAAACCCGGTCTGTGCAACAAGTACACCCACATCTTTAAAGTGGAAAACGCTACCCCTTACTCCCATAAAAGCCGGCCCATTCCAAACTCAATAAAGGACAAAGCAAAAGAGGTAATAAATAAAATGTTAGAAGATGATATTATAGAAATATCTGATACACCCTACCTCCATCCACTATGTTGGGTTCATAAATCCGATGGTTCATTAAGGATGACAATTGATGCCAGAAAGATTAACTCTTTAACGCAACCGGACCATTTCAGACCGCGAGGCGTAGATGAAGTTTTAGCTAGCCTTAAACGCGGGAAGTATTTTTCAAAATTGGACTTGGTGTCGTCTTACTGGCAAATTCCATTGGATGAAACTGTGCGAAAGTACACTGGGTTCTGTTTTAATGGAAAAATTTATCAATTCAAAACCTGCGGTTTCGGTTTGTCTACCAGTGGTAGTGCCCTGCTTCGTGCTATTCATAACATATTCAATGATACTATAGAAGGCTTCGCAATTCAATACATAGACGACTTTTTAATCTATGATAATGATTATAATGAGCATATAAAACACTTGCAGTATATTTTTTCGAAATTTCATGAGAGCGGTATGACCATAAACTTTAATAAGTCACAATTTCTGACTAAAGAGATAGAGTTCCTTGGTTACGTGGTGACTGAAGCGGGAATAACTCCGAATATGGACCGCATTAGAGCTATTCAGGCAATCCCTCCACCAAAGAATACCAAACAACTGAGAAGATTATTAGGAATCTTCCAATACGAGAGCAAATTTATAATAAATTATGCTAAAGAACTCAGTCCGTTGAGGGGATTACTGAAAAAGAATAATAAATGGAAATGGACCGAAGAACATCAGCAGGCATTTATGAAGGTTAAAGACTTGTTTAACAACACAATTCTATTGGAAAGGCCAATACCTGACGCTCCTTATCACTTATATACGGACGCGAGCATACAGGCTTACGCAGGTGTCTTAACACAGGTCGATGGAGACGGCAATAGCCATGTCATCGCTACAGCTTCCCGATCGCTGAACCAAGTCGAGGCAAATGCTTGTATTACTGAGCAAGAAATCGGAGCAATATACTTTGCACTACAGAAGTTCCGTCAGTACGTGTACAATGCTAAAATCATTGTGTACACAGATCATATTAGCTTGTCATTCATAAAGAAATGCAAGCTGACTAGTTCAAAGATTTCCAGATATATACACGAAATTACGTCGCATGATATTGACATCCATCATATACCTGGGAAGGAGAATGTTTTTAGTGATTTGCTCTCCAGACAGTCGTTGGAAAAACAGATTCCCGAAACATTGTCGCACCCACAGAATGAGGTTAAACTCATGGTGTTGAATTTGGGATATAGCCGAAAACTTTCCAGCAAGTTTGAGAACGTAACCGAGTGGCAACAACGAGATCCGTTGTTAAGGGATCTTTGGGAAACGGCTCCAGGTATATACGACAACAGAGGAACGGTCGCTAAACATGATGGTGTTTTATATAAACTCCATGGGCGATTTGAGAAAAGATGGAAGGTCATAGTGCCTCAGGAGTTGGAGCGTGAAGTGATAGAGACATTTCACAATAATCTCGCGCATCCAGGATGTGAGAAGACAGCCACAGCTATCAAAGAACACCTATACTTCAAACGAATCGACCGGAAGGTGAGAAAATTCGTTGTGGCCTGTGAGCTATGTCAAAAAGCAAAGCCCTTAAATATTAAATATGACTGTGCTCCACAATCAGTAATAAGGAGTGAAAGGAACGCTTTGGTTGCTATTGATGCACATGGTGAAATGCCTGCTACCCAGTATAACTGTAGGTACATCTTCGTTATGTTTGATATTTTCTCGAAGTTTGTCCGATTATACCCAGTTAGAAACATCAAAAGTCAGACGTGCGTGAACAGAATCCTAAAGGATTGGATTCCAAAATATGGTCATATAAGAGCTATCTTATCCGATAATGCTACCGTTCACAAAAGCAAGGTGTTTACTACAGCCCTTCGAAGCAATAATATAAGAATATATAACTCTTCGGCATACTATCCCCAAGGTAACCCATGTGAGAGGGTTATGCGTGATTTAGGAATATATTTCAGGATACTGTGTCATGCCAATCACCGAGGATGGTACAAATACTGTCAGGTGATAGAAGATATATTGAACCATACGATTAATACCACCACTGGATTTGCTCCTTACGAACTAATGACGAGCAAACCACCCAAACCTTTAGTACTTAAAGCCATTACAACTATCAAGAGGGAAGCTAATGTACCTCGAGAAGAAGAAAAATGTATCGAAGCCTTCAACAGGATAAGGAAGAAAGCCGAGAAAAGGGCATCTCAAGTCAAGAGGTATGAAGCAAAATGGAATCCCGAAGTCGGTGATAAAGTCCTCATTAGACAGTTTAATTTGTCAAGAGCCTCCAAGAAGATATATAGGCGAATGAATCTATTATACAAAGGACCATTCAGGATATCGGAGAAATTTGGAGATCATACATATGGACTTGAGGGTAGTAACGGCAAAAAGGTAGGCAAGTACCACAAGACTATGCTTAAGCCCTACCGAGATGCCGAAATAGATATGGCAAAGTGACGGGACAATCAATTATAAGAAAAATCATAAAACAAATTTTAGTGGGGAGGGGCATAGAACCCCTGAAAGTTGCAAAAAAAAAAAAAAAAAAAAAAAAATCGAAACATTGTCAAGAGAAAATATTTTTGTATTCAACGATGACATGTTTTTCAACACAGTTGTTATATTGTTGTACAATTACATTGTTGTGGGGAGATCATCACAGTACATGCAACGTTGTATGGCTGAAAACAATTTTCCCAATATAGAATTAGTTGCATATACTGTGATGAGGGGCATTTGATGCAGTATTATTAATTATGGTAGGTGTTGTGTTGGAGTGTTTTGTTTCCCATTGTTTGATTGTTTGCATCATATCGTTTGCAGTTGGCCTAGTGCGATTATCTTTTGTCTTCGTTGCAAATGTTATATATATTAACGAATAAAATTGTGATAATAAATACACTAATATTATTTCAATTGTGGCCTCCAGAGCAAAGAAGACTATCTCATTAGAAAGACTAAAAGTTAATACATCGACGTAACATATAATTTTCACGGGGGTCGCGTCTCAAGAAAAATTATCAGCTGTAAATTGTGAACATACTTCATACCCGTACCACGACCGAGATAGGAGAGAAAGAGTCATCGCAGTTCATCGAAAGAGTTAGCCGGATCTTTTATACGAGAAAAGAATTCATCATACCGACCCTTCAAAGTGACGACGAGCAGAAGATTCCCTTCATACTGGTAACGGGAGACACCAGCCGGAAGAGACTCCTTCATATGTTTGAGATATTTATATAAAAATGAAATGTATATCTTGAATTTTCTGGCTATTAGCCCCTGTAGTCGTATTTACTCTGGACGACTTCTGCATAAGTGGTAAACCGTTACAGATAGACCAAATATCTTGCTAAAACTATTTATGTACAAATAAATTTTTTTGCAGAGTGAACCATTTCGGAGATATTCCTCGTTGTGTGTGTATGTGAGTTTCAGAAAACTTAAAAACTTTCGTGAAATAGAACATCGTTGTTCAGTTTTTTTATATGTTAAGTGTGCAAAGAGAACGGAATCTCAAAGGTTTAAAACATTTGACTATCGCACAAAGCCTACTGTATTCCCATATTCCCCTTGTACCTACAAGGAAATAAGCAATAAGATAATTTGTACAAATGTTTATCTCAACTAACACGAAGAAGATATGGGAATAAGAGTTTGTAAGAATGTTCAGTACAAGAGTAGAGAAAGTCATGTGAGTGCAACACATCAAATTATTTCGTAGAAACTAGTTTGAAATTTTCCATTACGTTTCCCATTTGCTGGTATATATGCGGTTTAAGACGAAAAATCCTCTTAGAAAAAGGTTTCATTTGTGCAATATGTCACAGTTGGGGTTTACCTCTACATGGAATAGGTTCTAGAATTACACAAAAATACTAAATAAATAAATGAATAAATTAATAAAATGTTCGGGAGCGCGTGGGAAGCACCCCATGGAGGTAATTTATCATGGTAGAGGTACCTAATCGTATTGTGGTGTACTGTTCCTCTGTTGATTGTGTTAACACAGTAGATACGAGCGAGGGTGCGGGGGTGCGAGGGTGTGTGCGTGAGTTCTACGTAACCCTCTCAGCTTCACAGAGCAGGTCATGAAAACAGTGTCACTTCCAACTTCCAGCAACTCTCTCTCAACTCAAGCAATTTACACTCCCAACCACAATTTCATTCAAAATAGTTCGCAATAGTTGAATGGCAACACGTGAAAATAAACGACAATTCTGAAAAATCTGATGTGTTGCACTCACATGACTTTCTCTGCTCTTGTACTAACCATTCTTACAAACTCTTATTCCTATATCTTCTTCATGTTAGTTAAGATAAATATTTTTACAAATTATCTTGTTGCTTATTTCCTTGTAGGTGCAAGGGGAATATTAGAATACTCTAGGCTTTGTGCGATAGTCAAATTTTTGAGATTCTGTTGTCTTTGCACACTTAACACATAAAAAAATGAACGATGATCCATTTCACGAAAGTTCTAAGTTTTCCGAAACTCACACACACAACAAGGAATATCTCCGTAATGGTTCACTCTACAAGAAAATTTACTGAGACATAAATTGTGTATTTTAGCAAGATCTACATTTTTGTATGGTATAATTTGGTCTATCTCTAACGGTTTACCAGTTATGCAAAAGTCGTCCAGAGTAAATACGACTACAGGGGCTATAGCCAGAAAATTCAAGATATTCATTTCATTTGTCATCAAAATATCTCAAACATATGACATTTTAATCAAAATCGTTAGAGCCATTTTCAAGAAAATCAAAATGTTCGAAAAATTTTCTATGCAAAGGGTAGTTTAGGGTGGGGCTATTTTCTTCAAAATCTTCATGTCACATCCTTGAAAGACACTAAATTTAAATACCAACTTTGGTTTTTAACCGACTTTTCGTTTTTGAGCTATGCTGTCCACAGACTGACACACAGACACACACACACACACACGGACCTTTTTCTAAAAATGCTTTTTTTTTATTCAAGGGGCCTCAAAACATGTATTTCCGGTGGAATCTCGACATCGAATTTTTGGGTGGTTTACAATACTTCCCCTACTTACCAGCAGAGAAAGTAAAAAATATAGATAGCAATAAATTTCACTAGGTTTTAAGGGAAACGAGTTAATAAATAGTTTCTTTAGAATTCTATTGAATCCTTTCCTTTTCACTGAACATCAGATGGAATATATTTAAAATACTAAATGTCAGACTCAATCTCACATGACTTACTCTACTCTTGTACTAACCATTCTTACAAACTCTTCTTCGTGTTAGTTAATTATCTTACTGCTTATTTGCTGGTAGGTACAAGGGAAATATGGGAATACAGTAGGCTTTGTGCGATAGTCAAATCCTTTAAAACTTTGGACCTTGTGTGTTAATTCTTATTGTTCAGAGCAGTCGCCTAGTAACCGCGGGAACCGCATGGGTCAAGAGATAGTCCACGGGAGTCGAACCCACGACGGCCCAAATGTGGGCCACACACCATACCGTTCAATTTCTTGGCCTACCATATATCCCCAAATCCAAAGCCCGCTACAAAGGTTTGTTGGTGTTGAGGTTATTCGTTACAAATCCGAGATGTCACACAGCTATGCATAAATTACTGTGTGTAGCGAGAAAAAATATTTATCCGTTCAATATGTCAACAGCAGTGGACCGAGTGAGGCAGCCTTGAGTACACACACACAAACTGGTGCAGCGAGACTAAGCTGACAAATGGCGGATAATCTTAACTGTACATTTTGCCCTGACACGCTGATTATGCCAATAAAATATGTTAAGCGCACGAGTATGTTAGGCAGTATGCAAATTATTCGCCGCTACAATAATTTATGCATTGCGATCAACAGAAAATACCAAGGGTGGTGCATTTGGAAGCTGCCAAATCCCCTGTCACGGGGTTTTTCGCGATGGAGTCGAGACAAATTTATCATTCGCCTTTTTCAACTCAATGTCTATTGTCGCTCAATTCATTTCCTAAATGGGTGGTATTAAATAGATGAAAGTCCACCACGTCTAAAGCCTATCATGAAATATAAATCTAAAAGGGGTAACAATACAGGGTGTCGGAAATATGGTGTGTTAGGGGTGTTCTTCAGTAACCGAGCGGGATGATGCAGGCGGTAGCCCCTGTGGTCGTGGGTTCGATCCCCTGCATTTCGTTACATCAATCATTTCATCCCATTAGGTTTCTTTCAGGGTTGGAAGCGTTGGCGAGCGTCGTGGCAGCAGCATTTGTGTGAGTTTTGCAATACTTAAACTTTTCTCAAATGGAAGGTCGTTTTTCACTTTTTTATCTCTTGGTCGTGTATTCCTAAGCTCTCGACCGACCACCTCGAAATTCGGTACGTATATATATTTTTTCATAGAGAAAGTTTGTGTTTTATCTATTTTACTATACAACACAACATTCACATGGTTTTCTCTGCTCGCTTTTCTTCTATGTAATAACTCGCCCTTCAACATACAATTTATATAATCTATGACCGAAATAGAAATGTCACAAGATTTTCTATACTCACTTTTCTTTTATGAAACACAATTACAGTATTTCCTTTACTCCCTGTTCTACAAAGAATTCATACAATGGTCAAATCACAGGGTAATTCAACTATTAGTTACATAATTGTGCAAACTAATATTTTGAAAAATAGGAAAATAATTACTGTATTTAATAACTGGGCAAAATTTCAGCAAAATATCTCGTGCTATGAATTTTCCAAATTTCACAGATGGATTAGCATGAACACAATTCTTCCAATCTTACATTCTTACAATTCTTACATTTCATATCTACACTAGAGTAAACTGTCAGTATTTATTTTCATATTTTGCATTACAATATTCACAGTTTTTTTTCTGTGTACCTGTATGCTTTTTAAGAAGTGACGGATAAATTTGTTTTTAGGAAGAAAAGTAACGAAGTTTTAGTCCCAGTGAAACAGAAAATGGACATACAAAACCTGATACTAAAATAGCCAGATCATATAAACAATTAGTGGAAAATGTGATGTAAGTAATGCAAAATGCAGTATTCTGCAGAAATTCCATTATTTCTGTATACTTTGTGCAAGAAGAAGATAAAGAAATACCACAAAAAAAAACACACTTATTAATGTCGACCTAATTAATTACTCGTAGTTAATGTAGTTCTAAATGATGATTGTTGACAAGAATGAGTGGTATATCGTTTGCTTCTGTGGCAGATTCTTGTGGCATTTTTGCAAATACTGTTTTAAAATGTATCGCATTCTTCGACCTCGAGTAGCAAAAAGCCACAGAAGCGACTGTAACTTAAACCCTGGTATGAACCCCACCCAAAAAAAAAAAAAAAAAACGTGTTGTGTGCACTCATATAACTTTCTCTATTCACTCTTGTACAAGCTATTTTTAAAAACGTTTATTTTCTTTTATGCATTCCATGTTAATTAAAATGAACAGATATAGAAATTATTTTGTCACATATTTCCTTGTATGTACAATGCAGATTTATTAATGGACGCTCTTTAAGTTCTATACTTCTCAGCGTCTCATATTAATGCGTAATGTTTTCAGAATTTTTTGATGTCTTTGAGTTGTATTACACTTTTTCTCTGAAAAAGTACCTCACATATTTCATTGAAGTTATCTTAAGGGACACTGGGAGTGAAATTTGAAAGTTCCACATTTTTTGATAGATTTTTCTGAAATATTTACTGTGATTGTATTTATATGATAATAGGAGGTACACCAAATTTCATTAAACTTGGATAATTCGTTTAGGATATATAAATTATTTTATGAATTTAATAGGCACATTTTCAAAATAGAGCTCGCGTCTATTGACTTTTCAAAATTCATTTATATTGGCAGAACTGATGCTCCAAAACATGGGTAACAATTGTATGAAGAGATATTTCAAATACGTTTGCTCATTATGCTGTACATATTTTTTAATAACAAAGACAATTTAATCTTAAAAAATAATTGATTTTTTTCATATAAAAAATGTTTTTGGAATTCATGTTAATGATAACATCAATATTGAATAATAGTTTTCTTTAGCTACTATTTATGAATACTTTTGGAAATTTTCATTGAATTTGAAGCAAAACTCAGGCGCGACCTTCTTTTGGAATGTGCAGAAATGTAGTTTTGAGAAAAACAGGCTTTTATATAGGAGCATACTGTGTACGTTAAGGGAAGAGCGCTGGGCCGTAATGACCACATGGAGTGCGGGATATGAAAAATGTTAGCTGATCCAAATGCACAGCTGTTCCAGGAACATTTTAAGGTAAAAAAACAATTTTCGACTTTTTGACAATTTTGACCAAAATTTCACTCCCAGTGTCCCATATACTACATAATCCTGTGCAACAGAATTTTTGTATTTATTATCTTTTTTTAAATTAAAAATAACAATCTGACTCACATGACTTTCTCTACTCTTGTATCAACCATTCTTACAAACTCTTATTCCTATATCTTCTTCGTGTTAAGACAACCGTTTGTACAAATTATCTTATTGCTTATTTCCTTGTAGGTACAAGGGGAATATTAGAATACAGTAGACTTTATGTGATAGACAAGTCTTTTAAAGCTTTGAGATTCCGTTCTCTTTGCACACTTAACATATAACAAAATGAACAACGACGTTCCATTTCACGAAAGTTCTAAGTTTTCCGAAACTCGCACACATAACAAGGAATATCTCCGAAATGGTTCACCCTACAAGAAAATTTATTGAGACATAAATTGTGTATTTTAGCAAGATCTACATTTTTGTATAGTATGATTTGGTCTATCTCTAACGGTTTACCAGTTATGCAAAAGTCTTCCAGAGTAAATACGACTACATGGGCTACAGCCAGAAAATTCAAAATATACATTTCATTTATCATACAAATATCTTAAACATGACTTTTTGATCAAAATCGTTAGAGCCATTTTCAAGAAAATAAACATTTTCCATGTAAACGGTAGTTTAGGGTGGGGCTATTTTGTTCAAAATCTTCGTGTCGCATCCTTGAAAGACATTAACTTAAATACCAACTTTGGTTTTTAACTGACTTTTCGTTTTTGAGCTATGCTGTCTACAGACTGACAGACACACACGGACCTTTTTCTAAACAAGCTTTTTTTTTTTTTTTTTTTTTTTTTTTTTTTTTTTTATTCAGGGAGTCTCAAAACATATATTTCCGGTGAAATCTCGACATCGAAATTTTGGGCGGAATACAACACTTCCCCTTCTTACCAATAGAGAAAGTAAAAAGATATGCATAAAACACATGGTTTTCTCTGCTCCCCTACAAACCAATGTTAGAAAAGTTTATTCCTCTGTCCACTTGTTTTAATGGACATTTACGTTAATTTGACATGTACACCGGTGGACATACACACCATCATGCTGCTATAAAATCTCTCGGTACACTGAAAGTAATTAAGTTTACTTTTGTTATGTTATTTGCTCGAGTTGTCCACAGTGCCTGCCTGCATATGCTCGTACACATTTAAATCAACACAATTTGTGTAAGGCGAGAGATGAGTACAAACAGGGCTTGTTTCATGGGCGGACATGGGAATCAAATCTCGCAGTGATAAGACAGAAAGAAATAACTCCTGAAAAGGAAACGATAATGGTACGGGAGTTCGTACACACCTGTATTTCTTAGCATGTATATCATAGATGGGGAGAACTGACTCATTGTGTAATTTCCCCTACATCGTAGTTTAACCCCTATACACTCATTAGCTACCAGTCCACACACCCCTCCCGCTCTTATCTACGCCCCCAAGTCTAATAGATCAAGTTTCTATTCGGTTTGGGCTTGCAACTTATGTATCTTGTTTGTAAAGACGAACTACTCGATTTCATTCCTATCACCCCTCTTCCGCATGCCTGACGTATACAAAGAGGAATGGTAATTCTGGTCTATTTGTGCGTTCGACAGAGGATAACATATGGTAAAGAGGCTATCAATATACTCAGCTGCATGTTGGAAATATCGGCTTGTGTAAACCGCGCTGCAACATGACTTGGGACTTAGACATATTTTGTCCTCCTAATGCGCTCAATGGCTGAATCTACAAGAAAATTAGAAATAAGATAATTTCTACAAACGTTTATTTTAATTACCATAAAGAAGATAGAGAAGTGTTTGTAAGAATAATTTGTCCAAAAGTAGAGAAATTGATGTGAGTGCAACACATCAAATTTGTCATCAGATGAAGCAATGGAACATTATAAAAACCAGGAAGAGTGGCAACACTGCTTTAAGGACTGGTTTCATCGAGTACAAAAATACACGATTGATGTTAAAAGGGAATAAATAATTACACAGACTTCCACGACCTCTGCCCAATACTTGTTTCTTGACTTCCGGTATGGGCAGCGTCCTGTGGATTTTTAATCATTCCGACGTTTCGCCGTAAAGTACTAGAAAATATTAAAATCATTTAATTTTTTAAAACTAATTCTTGTTTGATTCTCCAAAAATGTTTTATTGTCGCTCTGGTGGACAGTAATCTAATTTTAATTGGTGGAGCATTCTATAAGGATTTATTGCAGTAAAGACTGAATATCTTGGAAAATGACCTTGGGGAGTAAAAAGCTAAGCTGATATACTTTACACTATGTTTTATTAGACTCGAACCAAAGTGTAAGAATTAACTTGATTGTATTGTGAAGAATTGTTATGTTACCTGATGATGAAGACGGAGACTGGATAGTCCGGCCGCGTGTGCAGGAACACGGGTATGTGGATCCTGGAGAGTGGGTACAGAGGCGCGTATGGGACCATCATGGTGAGAAGGTCGTCAGATCGCAGCTCGCGGTAGTTAGAGCGCGCGGGCACTAGTGGCACGGTGGCGAGTGGCGTCATAGGCTGGATCTGCACGCGAGGAGCACACCCTCCATCCTCCGAGGAGCCTGTGCGGGGCTCCAGCACGGAGTAGGCCACCTGGACTAGTCGCGGAGGACTCTTGACGGGCTTCCCCGCTGGTGGAAGTGGCGCCCACCACGAGGCAGGGATGGTAACTTGGGCTAGACATACGCCATCCTCCCCATCAGGACTACAGGCAGCAGAGAGCGCTGGTCTATCTCCTAGCGTGGCGTGTAGCACGATGCAGACCCTCTGGTGGTTCCTGAGCAGCAGCTGTCTTCTACCGCCCGGGTCTGAGCCGGTGTGAAATAGCACCCTAAGCACGGGCGAGTCCCGGGGAATCTCTGGCCGCACTATATGCGCGCTCATGTCCAGGTGGTGCGAAGCGGACGTCGTCAAGTCCATGTCCAGGAGTATAGAGGACGCCGAGGCCGAGGTGGTGGTCGTGTTTACTGGCGGCTTGCTGTTGTCGGGCAAGGGGAGGTTGTCCAAGGGGTCCGGCACGATGTACCTGGCAGGCACAGTCTGTTTGGTTGAGAATGGTCCATACGTGGCCCTGATCGAGATGGGCTGCGACGTCTGGAACACGGTGAAGCGGTCCACACTGAGGACCGACGAGCTCGGCGACGAAGGGGTGTTGCGGGATGTAGATGTGGAGGCCGAGCCGGCCAGGTCGGCTACTGCAGGGTAGTACTGTCGTGGAGTGTGTTTCAGGAAGAACCCGCCATCCTTGTTTTCGAAGTGAACCTCCACCGTGCCGGCCACACCTGCGAACAAAACAATATCGTTATACTCAGAAACCACTATAGGATGACGTACGTCTGCAGGGTGTTCTGCTCTTTGTAGGAGTGAGGGGGAACAGTAAAGAATGCCCACCCTGAAGTGTATAACATGGTGTACTGTCAAAATACCTATTCCTCAATAGTGGTATACATAACCTTTATTTTACTTGCCCACAAATGCAATCCAAACACATTGAAACCTGCATCCCTTTCCTCAACACATCTAACAACGACCACACATTACCAAAGGATAAAATGCCACAAATCAGAACAACACACGGTAAAAGCACAAAACATTCCCTTTAGAATGAAACCACCAATAACAATTACAATAGGTAGCCCCGCTTGTGTCCCATTGCAGCTTAAATAATTAAGAAAACGAACAGTGAAAAAGAAACGATCAGAACCACTAAAAACACAGGTAAACGGATTGAGAATAATTCATAAAATAAGGGTTAAATGTTAACATCCTTAAATTATTAATTCTCACAAAAACATATTTTCCACAGAAGCCTCTTTAAATTATTTTCTAATTCAAGCCATCTTATAATCGAAATAATGATAAGAAAAGATAATAATTCATTTGCATCTTTACAAAGAACCCACCAAGGCGCACACAGTCCAGAATCCAATCGCTACATTGCCTAGCTAAGCGACGGAGACGCCACCTGGCCAGTCAAACAAATGAGAACTAGGGCAGGTTCATATCGCACATGTGCACCTTCGCCTGACGTGCGCGCGTGGGAAGAATGGACATACAGAATTGGTACAACATACATACATACACGGTTGTTACCGAAGAAAGCGTGGATCCCTCCGCCCATATCACGCTTGAAGCTCTCAGAGCAATAAAACTAAAGTTATTTAGGTTTTATTTCATTAGTTTTCATGACAGTCCTCATAGACATCTCATTTAGACGGTTTTCAATCCTGCTTATGCGGTGATCGTAATTTCACTATCCCACATTGAAGTTCAAAGAATACTCCGTTTCCGAAGTATTCGCATCACCTCTAGTTCCACCTAGTCCGAATAAATCTTGTTTACGTGTATGACTACGACAACTTGCGAAGGGGGACTTAGCACCTCGACCGAGAGACGATCTTTTGTGCCTATGGCCCTGAAGGGGCACCCTCGAGAAGACGGGTCCTAAGGGCGGCCGAAACGTTACCACGATAGAGCAGAGGGCAGGATCCCACCATTTTCCTAGTTAGAAGCAACCCGGCGCAGGCTGCCTCAGCCGGGTTATTCTCCCACCCCTTCTGGTTCGTACTCCCAAGGGGATCACGAGACTCGGAAACCGGTTCTTCTCCCCCCTCGGGCTTCTACCATCCTAAACCGACTTTAATAGTTCTTACAGTATTAAAAGCAGTATTCTTCCCTATGAATACAGGCTCAAAACGCCTTCTAATTTCAATTCCCAAATGACTAAGCCAAACGACTTTAGAATGCCAAAACGGGGTGATACAATAAACCACCTACTGAGAATACCATGGAACAGAACACACTTGAGCTGTTACCACAGATGGCTTACTTGGTAAACGAAAACAGAATTTATTAACTAAGACAACAACAGAGGAGATACCAACACAACAAGCGTATAGGTATCGGCAGGAATTTGTATGAGGTATCTCTTGGATATTTCATTCCAGCAGTGTAACAAGGTTGAGGATTTAACACGAACACATTGGAGTACATTTTCTTTTCTTTCTTCGTTTTCAGCATTATATCCCACAGCGTATTAGATCATCACACTTGAATTTCCTTGAAGGACATCAAAGTTCTCTTCCCGTTTGGACGATAATGAAACATGGCCTTTGAGATCATGTTTTGTACGCATGCGCTACGGATGATTTATCCACTTGTTCTGATAATGTTGTATGTGATCAATTAAATGATCTAATTGTGATTCTTCCATTACCTCCTCACGATATTTATGATCCCATTTGGTACGTATATCCTGCTGTGTATCTCATAAATTTCACTTCATCAGTAATAAATTATTTTACATTCATTTCTGTACCACGTGCATACTAGGAAAACAAAGGTTGCACTCCACACAAAAACTCGACACCCAGATCTCACCGGAAATACACGTTTTGAGGACCCATGAAAAATTCCAGAAAAACAACTGTTCTGTGTGTTCGTGTGCGTGTGTGTGTGTCAGTGAACAGCGTAACTATCTAATATCTTCCAAGAATGTGACACGAATATTTTGAAGAAAATTCCTCCATCCTAAACTACCCATTTTATGGAAAAGTTTTGGAAAAGTTTTATTTTCTCAAAAATGGTTCTAGCCATTTTGATTAAAGTGCCATATACTTGAGATATTTTTATCGCAAATGAAATGTAAATTTTTAATTTTGTGGCTATAACTCACCTAGTCGTGTTTACTCTGGATGACTTTTGCTAAACTAGTAAACTATAAGAGATAGACCAAATCTTACTGCAAAAGATGTAGGTCTCGTTAAAACACAAGTTATGTCCAAGTGCATTATTTGTTGTGTGTGTAAGCTTTAATTGAAGGTCATAATTCAGTTTTTATATCTTAGAAGATACATACTAGTTTGTGGAAATATGAGTAAGAAAGTTATTATATCCAGGAATATTTAATTACGATTTATTGAAACGTATACAGTATGATTATTTCAAAATGGCGATATTTACGTTGACAACAATTTCCTAACCTTATGTTTATGAACGAATAGACATATTTGTCATTGACAGACAACATAATAGTGAATCAATTGTTGACCCTACAGAACGATTTGAAAATCGAGACCAAATTAAGGAGGTTGACTAGGCAAAAACTACATTTTGAGCCTTGCATTCTTTATTTAAGAGACAAATATAACATTTCAAATTGGGAAGTGATTGGTCTCCTGTTTGGTGCTCATGGAGTGATTACTAAATTATTCCTACGTTTTGAATTGCAATTAAGTGTTGTAGAAGATATTGCTTTAGAACCTATCCGTGAATCTTTGTCAGTTTTACACAATCTTCTGTATACCACACTAAATTAATTAAATAAATAATTCTAAAATAGCTAACTATCCTATTTCCAAATTTTATATTAATTTTTGTACATTATTACATTTTATTTATCATATCCTTTTATATTATACGATTTTTTGTCCTTTATTAGTAATATTTAAAATAGTTTTTTCTACAGGACAGCTATACAACTACTGAACTTTCTTTCATATTCCCCTTGCACCTACTAGCAATAATTTCTGCAAATGTTTATCTCGATTAACATGAAGAACATAGAAAAATAAATGTTTATAGAAATGGTACACAAATAGAGAAAGTCATGTGAGTGCAATAGATCAGATTTTTATGGAAGTCCTCCAAACATGTATTTCTGAGAAAATTTCGGTACTAAATTTTGGGTGGCACGTAGTAGAGAAAGTCACAAAAGTAACCACCAGATTTTCATTTATCTTTTATGTAATGTTGCGCCAAAGGCAGGCGTGCCAACTTTCTGAAAGAACGAAATAATATACGCAAGAGAATGAACGTAAAACGCAATAGTGGCCCACATGGAGTGATTTATAACAGTAGCATGTCTCCGAAGGAAATATCTTGATCGTGTTCCGTTACGTCGTCTTCGCATAACAAATTGGACGCGGGAAGCTTGTTAGCAGGCAATGCCCTCAGGGTCTACCAACTTGTTAACAGTACATTTCCCACTCACTCCATCGCTGCGCTGCACGATGGATTCACAGCAGCTTCTTGCAACTTGCACAGCCTTGATGTCTTTATAACAGGAGAGCAAGCCTAGAGCCTCAGACAACAGATTTAATGACAAGGTCATAAAGGACCTCGCACGAGTATTTAGCAATCCCTGGGAGGGAGGGTAAGAAAATACCAACTCTGGTCGGACCTGAGGAAAGATGACAGAACAAGGCACGAAACAGATTATTGGAATACCCAAAGAAACAACTGTGACATTTTCCCCCATTATGGCGCGGTCTGGTTATATCTGGTGATATTCCATCTGTTAGGTTGCATTAGTACTGCCAACTGTTCGTAAAATATAACCGTAGCAAAGCTGCAGTCATAGTTGGTGTTATTGCATCCGTTAAGTTGCCGGAGAAGCCCTTGTTTCTGAACCTCAATAATTGTATTGCTCGTGTGTGCGAGGTTTTGCCATGAATTGTTTGAGTATTATATACAGTTATAGTTACTGTTGTTATTTTTATGTTCACAACACAGTAGTACATTAAATACACAACATTACGATATTTAGCATTCGGAAGGGATTCTCTTTACGTTCTCTATTACTAAGTAGAGGAAGTATTGTATTCCACCCAAAAATTAGATGTCGAAATTTCACCGAAAATGTAAGTTTTGAGGCCCCGTGAATTTAAAAAAAAAAAAAAAATTTTAGAAAGAGGTTCGTGTGTGTGTCAGTCTGTCAGTCTGTGGACAGCATAACTCAAAAACGAAAAGTCGGTTAAAAACCAAAGTTGGTATTTCAGTTTAATGCCTTTCAAGGATGCGATACGAAGATTTAGAAGAAAATAGCCCCATTCTAAACAATCCTTTACATAGAAAATTTTTCGAAAATGGCTCTAACGATTTTAATTAAAATGCCAAATCTTTGAGACATTTTTATGAGAAATTAAATGTATATTTTGCATTTCCTGGATATAATATATATAGTCCTGTTTAATCCGGATGACTTTTGCATAACTAGTAAACCGTATGATAGAACAAACCTTAGCATACAGAAATGTAGATTTTCTAACAGACAATTTATGTCCTTTTTTCTTGTAGAGACAGCCATTTCGGAGATATTCCTTGTTATTTATGTGTTTAGAAAAACAAACTTTCGTCAAATGGAAGACCGTAACTCTTTTTTCTTTTATATCTTAGCCGTGCAAAGAAAATAAGCAATAAGATAATTTCTGCAAATGTTTAACTCAGCTAACACGAAGAAGATATAGGAATAAGAGTTTGTAAGAATGGTTAGTACAAGAGTAGAGAAAGTCATGTGAGTGCGACACATCAGATTTTGTTTACGCTGTCCAGAGTTACGAAATACAAATATCTGGTCTTATATCCTTCACATCCTGTATGGATATTACAAGTACCTACGCAGTAAGGAGATGAAATTGTTGCGCTGTGGATGGTGAACGAACCCAGGACGCATGTTAAAACAAACGAGGGCGCCAGAAGGGAGTGTTTATCTGCAGACATTTCTCGTGTGGAGGAGCAGTAATTGGTAGAAGCCGGATGATCTCGCGGGTCACAGAAAGAACGTGACGTTGCCATGGTAGCACAAACTCTTGTCATAACTTGGTCCAGGGCAAGCAATATGTTGGTTCGTTCGTTCGTTCATACTTAGGTCAACTGTGTCAAGTCGTAATGAGCGAGGGATGTTCGTCATTTGTCGACGGACGGACGGACGGAACCACCTCTGCAAGTACACCCAAGTTAAATCTGTCATGCCATTCTTTCACTGTTTATTACAAAAGCGTATTGCTTTATCTGTTAGGCACTGCCTAAGGAAAACTTCCTGAATTATTATTTAAATCCGATACATTTTTTGTAGAGGGAACCATTTCGGAGTTAATCCTTTTATTTGCATAATTTTCAAATGCTAATAGTTTTCTCAACTGGGAAGTTGTTATTCATTTTTTTCTCTCTTGGGCATGCAAAGAGAACGGAATATGCAAGTCATGATATAGCGACCAGTTTTAAGACATTTGAATACGAATTTTAATTAAAATGCCATATGTTTAAGATATTTTTATAGGAAATGAAATGTATATCTTGAAAATTTTGGCTATAGCCCATGTAATCTTATTTACTCTGGATGAATTTTGCATAACTGGTAAACCGTTAGAGATAAACCAAATCTTACTCTACAAAAAATGTAGATCTTGCTAAAACACACAGTTTATGTCCAAATAAATGTTTTTAGAGTGAACCATTTCGTAGATATTCCTTTTTATTTGTGTGACTCTTGGAAAACTTAAAAATTTCGTCAAATAGAACACCATTATTCATATGTTACTCGCGCAAAGAGAACGGAATCTCAAAATTTTAAAATATTGCCCTTGTAGCTACAAGGAAATAAACAATAAGATAATTTCTACAAATGTTTATCTCAACTAACATGAAGAACATAGAGAAATAAGTGTTTGTAGGAAGAGCTTGGGCGAGAATGAGAAGAGAAAGTCATACGAGTGCAGATAAGCATTCCAGGCAGCGTGAATGTGTAAAGCGGTACTTTTGAGTTTATTGTGTAGTCATATTGTGTCAGTCAGTGTGTTTTTATGGTAGGACAAAGGGGCTGTGTAAATGACCGTGGAAAGGAAACCCTTTCTGTATAGACGTCAGAACACCCCCCCCCCCCCCCCTTCACTCGGCTTACCAAAGCAAACACGTTGTTGTCACATACAAGTTGTTTAATCTTTTGTTTGAAATTTTCCTTTCTCTCACTAGCTGGCTTTGTGGCAGCCGAAATATTCCTTCCTTCTTCCATCAATGACACGTTCTATGTCATTTAAACACGAGTAATGAAAACCAACCTTCCCTCCAAATTGACAGAACGGTTTACTCTTAATTGATTCAAGTGTGCGTCTTGCCTTGGCAGCAGCCTGGAGTGAACAAAAGGGAGAAATAAAATAAAGCCCCCCCCCCCCCTTCCCCCTCGCCACCCCCAGCCGTGAAGCGAACATCTCATCATACACCAGCTCAGTGCTTAAACGCCACAAGTCAATGTACGCATACTAAATATTCACTTTACAAGTTACAGTTTCAACTTTTATCCACGACACACGCGCGACATTAAGTCACATGACTTTCTCTACTCTTGCACTAACCATCCCTCCTCTACCTTCGTGCTAGACGAGATAAACATTTGCAGAAATTATCTTAATTCTAATTTTCTTGTAGGTACAAGGGGAATATGGGAATACTTTTAGTGATAGTCAAATATTTTAAAGGTGGTCGCTATGTGGAGGCTTATAAATTCCCTTCTCTTTGCATGGCCAACGTATAAAAAACTGAATAACGACGTCTCGGAAATGGTTCATTCCACAAAAAATGCATTTGGAGATAAATTGTTTTAACAAGGTCTTTATTTTTTGTACGATAAGATTTATTCTGTCTTTTATGATTTTAATGAAAATCGTTAGAGCAATTTTTGAGAAAATCAAAATTTTCGAAAACTTTTTCGTGTAAAGGGTTGTTTTAGATGAAGGAATTTTCTTCAAAATATTTTTGTGGCATCCTTGAAGTGTATTAAACTTAAATAGCAAAGTTGGTTTTCAATCGACTTTTTGTTTTTGAGTTATGGTGTTCACACACACACACACACACACACACACACACACACACACACACACACACACACACACACACACACACACACACACACACACACAAGCGAACTTTTTTCTAAAAATGCTTCTTTTGGACTCAGCCTCAAAACATATTTCCGGTTAAATCTGGACATCGAATTTTTGGGTGGAATGCAAGAGGAAGTAAAAATTAATTAGTTTTCAAAATATTTAAACAATTCTGACTATTTAACGCCCACTTACTGGAGAAAGAAGTTAAGCAGTGAAACGGTCTCCCTACTTCTGGTGCGCATGCGCAAAACAATATTCTTTTCTACGTTGGCCACCTATAATTTCCTAAATTAACCATTCCTTTTTTACATATTCAAACTGAATATTTTTGAATCGCCCTCTTTAAATTACACAAATTAAAATTAAAGTATAAATTGGCTACTTTAAGTATCATTTATTACTATTTATACGCGGCATTGCCCGTGGTTTGATGATTTTATCCTTACAACTTATGTTGGATACTGTAAGGAACCGAAAATAAATAAAAACACCGGGAAAACAGTATGCAAAAGCAGCGTTGAAGAACCCCAATACCACAGGACGAAAAACAAATGCGTGAATGTAAAAAGTTGCATTTCTATTTCAATAACATAGCAAATTGTATGAATTCTTTGCAGAAGAGGGAGTAGAGAAAGAAGTGTAATGGGTTTCGTCAACAAAAACTGTGTAGGGAGAGTCATGTGAATGTAGTGTGTTGCAGTGCTGTTTCAATTATAGCAAAATGTATGAGCTGTATGTCCAAGGGCGAATGTAGAAAGAAATATGATCTTTTTTTTTTGTAAAAGAAAAGTCAGTAGAGAAAACCCTGTGAATGTAATACGTAGTATTTGTATTTCAATCAAAGACAATTATTGTATGAATTGTATGTTAAAGGGTGAGTAGGGAGTGTTATGTGAATGTATTAGGTAAAGGAAAGCGAGTAGGGAAAACCATGTGAATGTTACATTGTATAGTAAATGGATAGCACACAAACCTTCTTCATGCCGAATTTCGAAGTCATCGGTTAAGTGGTTTAGGACAAACATACAAACACTCATTGCTTTATACATGTAGGGTATCCCCCCCCCCCAAAAAAAAAAAAAAAAAAAAAAAAAAACAAAAACAAAAAAAAAAAAGCACCGACAACGCTTAGCTTGCTGTGCGGGACGGCAAACTGATCTGTTTTGAAATATGAATCCCTATCCTGAAATACACAGTTTGTACGCTGTAGCGCATCGAACTGTCAGATGGTTGTGCGTTCACACATTTCTTCAATATCCCAACATCAAGCTGTCTAAATTGTAAACGGGCTTCGAACTGTGTACCTCCTACGTCATTGCAGAGTCTATATCGGTTGTGGTGAGCCTTATGCACATGACCCAATACGTGCGCGGTTGTCTTTGAAGATTTTCAATTGCTCCATGTATTCGAGCCATAAGGTCCTCCGCTGACGTTACAGGAGTGTCATTCTCTTCATGCAACTCCACAGAAAATAGTCCAGAGCTGTCAGACAGAGCGACCGTGCTGGCCATGCAAGTAGTTCACCTCTACCAATTCGACGTTGAGGTGATTCCGCACATTTACATCAAAGTGTGCTGGTAAAACGCCACTGCACTGGAAACCACCCAAGTAACGCTGCAGGATACGCACCAAAGACTCTATGGAGGAATTTCGCGCATGCGCACGAATGTTATTATACTCAGGTCGTTCATCCAAGTACACAGATGGCTAAAGGGTTGTATACCTTCCGTATTAAGATGCAAAAACTAATGTTAAATTGTCCCAACCGTTTGTTCTCAAACTTTGCGCCCAAACCGTGCATTTCCGGACAGGGGTCCCAATTTGCCATCCCACACTGTCGATGTTTTTTAGGACACCCAGTATACAGATGGGACTTGACGTAGCTTACAGCCTCATACCCTTGCATTCTGTATAAGTGATTCTTTCTCCCACTTGCTCTGTGTTACATTTACCAAAACACTCCCTTAAAAACGTTTTTATCTTTTCCAGCTTGTATGTTTTACATTAATGCGGCATGTTTCTGACGATGATATATTCTGACAGAAAGTAAAATCACGCAATGAAACAACCGGTTCCTCACAAAAGAATATACAACATTGTATTAAGTACGTTAGCGCAGTGAGTCAGTCCGTCTTTTTGAAATTACCTACAGAGAAGAGGCCAGCCAGCCGGGGGCCGATGCGAAGCTACGCGACTTTTCAACAAGTGCTCTACAAGCCAGACTTCTTTTGTTTCCGTTACGTTAATTTTTAACATATTTGTTTTACCTTCCGCCTTTGTATGAGCGCCTATATGTAGCAGTTCTGTGTGTACTCCTTTTTTGTGTTTTTACCTTTCTCCTTTCTTTTTTAATTTACCCAGTTGTAACCGCAATGCATCTACACACTTTTTTTCTTCTCTTTATGTTTACGTGATTCAGAATGAGTTTTGAATATTTAACAAGACAACTTTCCTTTGTTTCTTTGCAGGCGAAACAAGAGAAGGCTAGTTTGCAGCGATGCCAACGTTTGCGAAAGAGGGGAAGTTGGGTCTACCTCCTTCCACTTTATAGGGACTGTCACTCACACAAAAGCGCATTGTGTCAGTGGCGGTTTGCTTACATGTATTTTGCCTTTGACTTACGAAAGCACTAACAAATCTTAAACGATAAACATATGTTCATTACTGACATCTTTGGTACTGCTTACGTAAATAATTAATTAATTATTTTGTTGTTTAACAACGCTGTCAATTGCCAGGGTCACATCAGCGTCGCCGGGGTGCCGGAATTTTGTTTCGCAGGAGTTCTTTTACATGGCAGTAAATCTACTGACATGGAGCTGTCGTTTTTAAGCACACTTAAAAACCATCGGTCTGGGCCGGATTTGAACCCGCGACCTTGGGAACAGTAGGCCAGCGTCTAACCAACTGAGCCCTGCTTACGTTTAAGAAGTCTATCAATATTTGACATAGCCTTAGAAGATATATATATTTAGAAAAAGGTCCCTGTGTGTGTGTGTGTGTGTGTGTGTGTGTGTGTGTGTGTGTGTGTGTGTGTGTGTGTGTGTGTGTGTATGTGCGTGTGTGTGCGTGTGTGTGTCAGTCAGTGAAAAGCATATCTCACAAACGAAATTTTGGTTAAAAACCAAAGCTGATATTTAAGCTACATATCTATCAAGTAGGCGACACGAAGATTTTGAAGAAAATTCACCCACCCTAAACTACCCTCTACATGGAAAATTTTTACAAAATTTTGATTTTCTTGAAAATGGCTCTAACGATTTTCACTAAAATGCCATATGTTGAAATGTATATCTTGAAGTTTCTGGCTATAGCCTATGTAGTTCTGTTTAATTTTGAATAACTGGTAAACAGTAAGAGATACACAAGATCTTACTATACAAAAAATATAGATCTTGCTAAAAACACAGACTCCAAATACATTTTTTATCGAGTAAACCATTTCACAGATATTCATTGTTATTTGTGTGAGTTTTCGAATAGTTAAAACTTTCGTCAAACGCAACATCATTATTCATTTTTTATATCTTAGCCGGGCAAAGTGAACGGGATCTGAAAGCTTTAAAATATTTGACTATCGCACAAAGCCTACTGTATTTCCATATTCCCCTTGTACCTACAAGGAAATAAGCAACAAGATAATTTGTACAAATGTTTATCTCAAGTAACATGAAGAAGATATAGGAATAAGAGTTTGTAAGAATGGTTAGTACAAGAGTAGAGAAAGTCATGATTGTTTATTTAGTGCGCTTTTTGTCAGAAGTGGGAAATAGCCGCTGATTATGTAAGCGTAATGTCTCCAAAGAGACAAGGTTGGCTATCCTTGCATGGAAGGTGCTTTTGTCAGAGGAAGCTTTGCCCCACGTGCATGTCCCTCTTAGGAGTGATACAAAATGTATGGGCGTTGGTTACCTCGGTCAAGTGTTCCACCTGAGTCTGCCGCAACTTGGTCCTTTCAGGCCTGTGATCGGAAATTCGCACGCTTGTGGCGCGATGCAAGCAATTTCTCCCGTACTCTACGCTAAAGGCGGGGCAAACCGACACGCAAATAACACTTTTACTACGTATAGCACGCACAGCAAATATTGTATTCCACCCAAAACTTCGATGCCGTGATTTCAGTGGAAATAGAGGCCCCCTGAATCCAATAAAAGCATTTTTAGAAAAAGGTCCGTGTGTCTGTGAATCTGTGGACAGTATAACTTAAAAACGAAAAGTCGGCTAAAAACCAAAGTTGGTATTTAAGTTTAATATCTTTAAAGAATGCGACATGAAGATTTTGAAGAAATTTCCTCCATTTTAAACTACCCTTTACCTAGAAAATTTGTCGAAAATTTTGATTTTCTCGAAAATGGTCCAGTCAATTTTGATTAAAATACTATATGTTTAAGACAGTGTTATGACAAATCAAATGTATATTTTGAATTTCCTGGCTATAGCCCATGTATTTCTGCTTACTCTGAATGACTTTTGCGTAACTGGTAAACCGTTAGAGATAGACCAAATCTTACTATACAAAAAATGTAGACCTTGCTAAATACACAATGCATGTCTAAATAAATTTTCTTGTAGAGTGAACCATTTCGGAAATATTCCTTGATATGTGTGTGAGTTTCGGAAAACTTAAAACTTTCGTGAAATGGAACATCGTTGTTCATTTTTTATATGTTAAGCGTGCAAAGAGAACGGGATCTCAAAGCTTTAAACGATTTGACTATCGCACAAAGCCTACTGTATTCTAATATTCCCCTTGTACCTACAAGGAAATAAGCAATAAGATAATTTGTACAAATGTTTATCTCAACTAACACGAAGAAGATATAGGAATAAGAGTTTGTAAGAATGATTAGTACAAGAGTAGAGAAAGTCACGTGAGTGCAACACATCAGATTTTTTCTTTTTGGTTTATCCTTGGTTACCTTTTTCTTACCTTGTTTTCCCCCTCCTTTGTTCCGTTTAAACAGGGGTTTACTGTAGTGGTGAAACAGAAAACTTTAAAGCCTGTTTAGAGAGTTTGTGCCCCCAAAGTTGGCAGCCTTCATTATGCGTGTTGGGTAAAACAAGAGCCGGTTGGTCTTCTTTAAGCCAGTCAGATGACACATTTTTCGCAACAAGCAGCAGCAGCAATTACACGTTTGTGAACAGCTAGCTGGCTAGCTATTCCTGGCTACTGAGGCAGAAAGGGAATAAAACGCTTCAGCAAGCTTAACAATAAGTCAGGAAGGAGCAAGATGAAGTGCTCGGTTCTGTTCGACGATACGCTCCCTAGAGGTAAACATCTGCTCAGTAGATTACGTCTATTTGCATTTCATTGGTTCCGATCCTCCTTTGTGTTTCTACCACATCACAATCATCTCACTAAAACACCCAGTTCATCAACTCAATATATACTTATTTGTCAGCAATAAAAATCTGGTGCGTTACACTCACATGATTTTCTCTACTTCTGTACAAATTATTCCTATATGTTACTTGAGATAAATATTTGCAAAATTATATTACTGCTAATTTTCTTGTGGTTGCAAGAACAATTTGGGAATACATATAACTACTTCCCATTGGAGAAAAATATAAGTATTGAAAAATCCAAACATATAACAAAGAATATCTCGGAAATGGTTAAGGCCAAAGGACATTATTTGAGATAAATTGTTTTTTAACAAGATTTAATTTTTTGTGCAGTAAGATTTTTGTGTACCCTTTACGGATTAGCAGAAAAAATTTAAGACACAAGTACATTTCATTTGTTCTGAATATGTCCTGAACATATCCATGCGGTATTTCAATCAAAATATTTAGAGCAATGTTTGAGAACATAAAAAGAAATTGAAAAACATTCAACGTAAAGGACAATGTGGGAAATCGCATCCTTGGAAGATGCTGAAATTAAATACCAAGTTATGGGTATAAGTGGAATGTGAGAGTATAGTAGTTATCCCATTTAAGAAGAGTATATGCATTGGAAAATTCACCAATAAAAAGAAATATCTTTAAAAAAAAATACTTATATATGACAAATCGTATACTTAACGAATTCTACATTTTTTGTTTATCTCTTGCGGATTACCAACTATGCAAAAGTCATCCAGATTCAGGACTTCAGAATTTTTGACAGAAAAATCAAGATACACACTTGAGGTGACATGAAAACATCTTTAATACATGGTATTTTAGGAAAATCCTTACAACCATTTCTGAGAAAAAAAAAAAAAAATCGAGAAAGTTTCTTTTGACAGGGTAGTTTGAAAAAGGACGATATTGTTGAAAAGCTTTCTCTTAGAAGACTTTGAACTTGTATACCTTGTTTTGTATTTAATTGACTTTGTTTTTGAGTTATGTTGTACACAGTGCGCACGCCCAAACACACCAACAGGACTAAAGTCGTTTTTTAGTTTCAGGACGTCTCCAAACCTACATTTGCAATGAAATCTTGATATTGAATTTCTTGGTCGAATGTCATACATGCGCTAGTTACTATACTAGAGAAAGTATTTTTTTCCATATTTGTGTTTGTGTTTCTTAAAATCGCTATTTCAGAACTACTGTAAATTAAACTAAACACCAATTTGTAATAAGTAAGATATATTTTAAAGCTAACATTTTGATATAAATAATCTGCAATTTTCTAGCTTTTTCTCATTGTCAAGCTCGCACGCTTCCACCTTAAATATTCACTTAAATGTTGTGTGAATGATCATCTTTAAATATAAACGGAATGTTTGAATTCGACAAGTTGTGAGGTTAGGGAAGACTTTTGGCTCGGTTGACGTTTTCCGAGAAGGAAACTGTTACAACTGATAAAGAACATTGTCAGCATTACGACATCTTGTCCCAAAATCGCAATAGATGTAACTACCGAGCCTTTTTTGTTACTCAACTTTGGTCTACAAAGTTTCGGAGATCTCGTGAAAAAAGAGAAATCCTTCCACAGGAAGAAAGGAAGGAAGGGAACACCACCAGAAGTTGCAACTTTATATTTAACAGGATTTTGTGACAACTTCCTGCACGGCTTGGCTGCTCCTCTTCTGTTCAGTGCAAGAGTAAGGAAATAACTAATGCGGGTATGTATGCGGGGCGTCCCATACATCCGGCTCGGCTCGGCTCGGCTCGGCTCGGCTCGGCTCGGCTCGCTCTATGTAAAGGGACATAAGCAATTCCAGCAGGCTTTGAAAAGAAATACCTATATCGTCACAACATGAGCAGTGAAGCTTACAAAACACACAATTTCAACTTCGTATTCGCAAATATTATTAATGTACATAAGAAAAATCTGATGTGTTGCACTCACATGACTTTCTCTACTCTTGTACTAACCATTCTTACACACTCTTATTCCTATATCTTCTTCGTGTTAGTTGAGATAAACATTTGTAAAAATTATCTTTGAGATTCCGTTCTCTTTGCACACGTAACATAAAAAAATGAATAACGATGACCCATTTCACGAAAGTTTTAAGTTTTTCGAAACTCACACACACAAGGAATATCTCCGAAATGGTTCACCCTACAAGAAAATTTATTGAGACATAAATTGTGTATTTTAGCAAGATCTACATTTTTTGTATAGTATGATTTGGTCTATCTCTAACGGTTTACCAGTTATGCAAAAGTCGTCCAGAGTAAATACGACTACAGGGGCTATACCCAGAAAATTCAAGATATACATTTCATTTGTTATCAAAATATCTCAAACATATGACATTTTAATAAAAATCGTTAGAGCCATTTTCAAGAAAATCAAAATTTTCGAAACATTTTCTATGTAAAGGGTAGTTTAGGGTGGGGCTATTTTCTTCAAAATCTTCGTGTCGTATCCTTGGAAGACATTAAACTTAAATACAAACTTTGGTTTTTAACCGACTTTTCGTTCTTGAGTTATGCTGTCCACAGACTGACAGACTGACACAAACACACACAGAGACCTTTTTCTAAAAATGCTCTTTTTGGATTCAGGGGGCCTCAAAACATGTATTTCCGGTGAAATCTCGACATCGAATTTTTGGGTGGAATACAATACTTTCCCTACTTACCAGTACAGAAAGTAAAAAGTCAGATATATTGCATTTATATTACTTTCTCTGCTTATTCTTCTATCTAGCCGTGATAAACATTTGAATAAATGCTTTTATTACGTATTTCCTTGTAGATAGAATGGTAACAAGAGAATACTGTAGGCTTAGGTGATAGTCATATATTTTAAGAGTTGATCGCTGTGATGACTTCGAAATTCTATTCAATTTTCATGGCCAAGAGTTAAAAAAGCGAATAAAGGCTTGATACTTGATAAAAGTATAAGTATTTTAAAATTGGAACCAATAACAAGCAATATCTTGGAAATAGTTAACCTAACAAAAACATTTCTTTCACATACGGTTTACGTTTATGGAATTCATTCAGAATGGAAAGACTTCATTTGTCATGCAGTTTCTTAAACACGTGACTTTTTAATGAAAATTTTTCGATTCATTAAAAAAAATAAAAATAGTATCTAAACATTTTTTCATGTAACGCGTAATTTGGACTGCGGTGTTTGTTAAAAAGTTTCGTATCATTACAAAGTAATAAATTTAAACACCAAATTTGGTATTTAACAGACTTTTAGTTCTTGAGTTAGCCCATACACCACACGTGCGCGTGCAGTGCTGTCAGGGAATCTCAAAATTGGTATTTCCAGAGGATATTTCCTGGAATTTCTAGATATAAATTTCATTTTTCTTGAAGTGCTATGTTATTACTGGTTTAAATATCGGCCTCGGCGTGGCTTCAGTTACAGAGCTAGATGACTTTTTCTTATATCTCGGGCGCGGCAGTGAATATGTGTTAATTTTCCTGCTAAGCAATTTGCCTTGTTTTGTGTTGATGCGTTCTTTTTTTTTTTTTTTAAATCCTTTTATTGTGGTTTAAGACTCAAATATAACACTCAATCACAATTCATTTCTTCGTTCTTGATTTAAGAACTGAAGTCAGCTTCTTAATGCCTCTGTTTTGCCTGTTATTATAGTTTTCGACGGCTTAGGAAAGAAGGTGCTTCAATATAGTCTTTTAACGAAAATCGTTAGAGACGTTTTCGAGAAAATCTAAGATTACGTCACGTAAAGACGTAAAGGGTAGGAGACAGGTGGGAGGATTTTCTTGAAAATGTTCGTATCGTATCCTTTGATACCAAGCTTAGTATCTACCTGACGTTTTGTTCTTTAGTTATCTTTCACAAACATGCACTGAGTTTTTTGTAAAAATGTTCTTTTGTAGCTGGGAACTCAAAACGCGTATTTCCAGTCTTATTTTTGCTACCTTTTACGTACAGCTACAAAAATAAATAGTTTAAAATAAATTCTGATGTGGTTTTTGAGTACTTTAAGTAAACTCGCCGTTGTTTGTTACTGCAGCATAAGATGCTAGAAGGTTCTATGGTGAAAGTTAACTAAGTGCACAGACAGAGGGCTCTGCAGTAGGGCGGACAGCAATCCCGGAAGCTAGCTTGAGCTTCTCAACGTTAAATATTAACACAACTTAAGACAAACTGTACTGCGGCAATCCGTTTTCAAGGAAATATAATTTTATGAATTTTTCAAGCCCTTACAAAGGGCAGCCATGGGAAATGCTGACGTAGGAATATCTACCACGGTACTAATTAAGTTTTCAGCTAGACGCGGTGACCCATTTTAACGCCCCTCGGGGATTTACCTACCATCTTCTGCAAACAGGCTTGCCAACACGTCCTTTGTTAGGCTGTGTGTGTGAGAGAGAGGCTTCTGTTAGCGCTATTATCATACTATTTACTATATAATATGAATTATTCGATGTACTTATTTGTAAAGGAAGTTGAAACAATGCATTAATAAATCTCCGCTGCGTCATGCGTAAAGATATTGGATTGTTTACGATGGAGGGAGCTAAAATATGACACAAACATATATCAGGCTGTGATACAGGATCTGCGCAGCGCAATTCCAAGATACCAATCATTCCACTCTACTATAGCAAGCTTTTGGTACAAGAACACCATGCTTTGGTAAAGTTTACACTCCTTTTGCAATTATTGAACAACTCTGAGGTAATGCTACCATAGTATTTCACAATGCCACGACAGCGACACTCAAAATCTTTACAAGATTATTTGTAAAAAAATTTAAATGATTTTACTGATTTTCCAGATACAGCTGAACCAGATATCAACAAGAGCAAGAGGGAAGCTTACTTGTAACTAAACATTACGTACAAATGAGATTTTTGACAATGCATCATATTCTTTTTAAAAAAGAAGTATAGTGTTCATAAAGCATTATTTTGAATTGGTCCTACTTTAAAGAAATCAGTTAATTTGGTTTGTTTCACTTTTCTTGCATTAAGTGCATACACCTCATTTTTTATTGACGACTGTACGTAGCATTGTGTAAGCAATTCTTAAGCCTGAAGCAATTTCAGTTTTGGTTTTGTGCGGTTAAGTTCCGTCTCTCGTAACTTTTACTCTGTGATCTCCATGGCTGATTAAAAGGAATTCAGAAATGAAAGATAAAACCTCTGTTCAACAGTGAACACCAGATACCGAACATTTTTATCTGTCCTCCTCGTTTGCTGCTGCTGCCGGCTCTACCAGCAAACGTCTTTGTCTTTTGTTTCGGCGGCCGAAAGCCGCCCGCTCAGCTTGCGTACAAAGTTAAGAAAAATACGCCTCGATCTTTTTTTTAAGATAGTGTACGCCGTATGCTCATAATTACGTAAAGCTCAGTTGTATTTCACTGAAATTTAATACGTTTAACAGCGAATTACGCACTAGTAAGGTTCTATTAACACGTTTATAAGTTATATTTTTTCAGGATCTACATAAATCTATGTATAAAAACGAATATTCTGTAACTGCCATAAAAATATAGATAGTTCAGACTTGAATACACCAATTTGTTTTTATAAACATGTAAAATGATCTGAATTTCAATTATATCAAGTAAATTGACAGTTTAAAATGTTATGAATTTTTAAATTCAAAGTTCACTAAAGCCACTGGCGCCCGCTTCATAGGAACTGTGCCCTTGCGTTCTGCAACTGTTTAACGCACCTTTAGTCAACCCGAGTTGATCATACGAGGAACCAGAATAGGTAATCAGCCTAAAGCCTGGTGTCATGATATGAAATGTTGGTGAAAGATGATAGGAAAGGTGATGATGGAGCAGTTGGAATAATGGCAGGGGGGACCGGAGACATTACGAAAAAGAGGAAGAATAGGAAAACAAAGATATTAAAGGTACAGAGAGTGGTATCAAATGTAAACCATTGACTCCAATGTGGTGCAGTTATTGATAAGGAATTTGCCAGCTAAGCGCGAGTTACATTGTTCTACAACAGAGGTTGTGAGACAATAAGGCAGTCGGACTACTATCTCGGTCACCATGTGCATTGTTCTTACTGTTCCACATAAACAGGGAGGCACTTCTCCCCCAAATATTCCCAGCAGCAGCAGCAGTCTGGATTTCGCCAACAACCCAACAAAAGCGCACTAGTAATTAAAGTCTTCCCGCGGTGCCAGCAAACCAGTGCTTCTTTTGTTGTTTCTAATATTGCGTCATTATGGTTACACTTACTGTAAGAATGTGATCCTTGCGCACTCACATGACTTTCTCTACTCTTGGACTAACCATTCTTACAAACTCTTATTCCTATATCTTCTTCCTGTTAGTTAGGATAAACATTTGTACAAATTATCTTATTGCTTATTTCCTTGTAGGTACAAGGGGAATATTAGAATACAGTAGGCTTTGAGCGATAGTCAAATGTTTTAAAGCTTGGAGATTCAGTTCTCTTTCCACGGCTAAAAGATTTGAGAAGAGTGTAAGTATTGCAAAACGCACACAAATAACAAGGAATATCTCCGAAATGGTTCACTCTGCAAAAAATTAATTTGGGTATACATTTTGTGTTTTAGGCTATAGCCAGAAAATTCAAGATATACATTTTATTTGTCATAAAAATATCTCAAGTATATGGCATTTTAATCAAAACTGTTAGAGCCATTTTCAAGAAAACAAAAATTTTCTAAGTAAAGCGTAGCTTAGAATGGATGAATTTTCTTCAAAATCTGCCTGTCGCATCCTTGAAAGACATTATTAATCTTATATACCAACTTTGGTTCTTAACCGACTTTTCGTTTTTGAGTTATGCTGTCCACAGACTAACAAACACGCGCGCGCGCTCGCTTTTTCTAAAAATGTTCTTATTTTATTCAGGGGGTCTCAAAACATATATTTCGGGTGAAATTTCGACATTGAATTTTTGGGTGGAATACAATAGTTCCTCTATTTTACGCAGTAGAGAAAGTAAAAAGTTTACTGTCAAAACGAGAAGGCAAAGAAATGACATAAGAAGTGTATAGTTATAAATATAATTATCAAATTGTGCAATTAGACTAAGCCTCCTGCATTAACCTAAATGGCAAGAGGAAATGACCTAAATACGTAAGTCAGAAACCAAGTCGCACCACTTTGCTTGGCACGAATTTGAAGAACGATTTCATCATAGACAGTATCTACCATTCATTCATGGAAAGGATATCCTACTTGAGCAAGAGAGGTGGCAAATGCCAGGTTTTTGCCACTGATTCAAAGGCTGCCTGGATATGAACGCAGGAAAGCGCACTCTCCGAATGGATAAAGTTGAGGAAACTAAGTTCACATGTACGTATAACCTATAGAAGCATCGTTGCATGTGAAATCTCTCACCTGAACCATGACAATATCTTACATACAAACCTAGCATGAAAGTTCCCTTTTGTAATAAAGGCATTTTCTTCGAGTTTAATGTTCGTATCGGTGAGGTTATGAGAATTTCAACTGAATTACACAAGAATTCATTACTGGTGCGAGTATCGGTTTGGATGACTCAGTTGGTTACTGATCCCAAAGTCGCGGGTTCAAATCCAGCCCAGACCGATGGTTTTAAGTGGGGTTAAAACCGACTGGTATATAAAAGACCCTGTGGGACGCTGATGTGATAAAGAATAATACAATAAATACTACAATAATTAAAAAGGACTAGACAGAATGCAGCACGATTCAAATATGTTACTTAGTTGGAGAATATTACATATTTCTCATCAATATTAGAAAGATACTAGAATACCTGAGATATAGACATTAGCAGAAGCAATTTCAGTCTTAAAAAGATGATGGTAAAAAGTGTGAAAATTATAAGGGCATGAGTCTTCTTAATACCACCTATAGCTTGTATAGAAGAACCATAAATACTACTGGAACTGAAATACGACTTTTCATACGTTGACAAACGTACACACACACATGCGCGCGCGCCCGCATGGGCATGTTTCTGTGCGTGTAGGCGTTTACCTTCTCTGCTACGTATAGTAAGTAGAGGAAGTATTGTATTCCACCCAGAAATTCGATGTAGAGATTTTACCGGACACCCTGTGTGTGTGTGTGTGTGTGTGTGTGTGTGTGTGTGTGTGTGTGTGTGTGTGTGTGTGTGTGTGTGTGTGTGTTTATGCAGCATAACTCAAAAACGCAAAGTTGGTTAAAAACCAAAGCGGGTATTTAAGTTTAATATACTTTAAGGATGCAACACTAAAAGAAAATTACTGCACCCTAAACTGCCCTTTACATGGAAAATGTTTAGAAAATTTTGATTTTCTTGAAAATGATTAACGATTTTGATTAAGATACCATATCTTCGAGATATTTTTATAGCGAATGAAATGTATATCTTGAATTTTATGGCTAAAGCTCCTGTAGTTGTATTTACTCTGGATGACTTTTGCAACCGTTAGAGATAGACCAAATCATACTATACAAAAAATGTAGATCTTGTAGGGTGAACCATTTCGGAGATATTCCTTGTTATGTGTGCGAGTTTCGGAAAAATTAAAACTTTCGTGAAATGGAACATTGTTGTTCATTTGTTTATATGCTAAGTGTGCAAAGAGAACGGAATCTCAAAGCTTTAAAAGATTTGACTATCGCACAAAGCCTACTGTATTCTAATATTCCCCTTGTACCTACAAGGAAATGAGCAATAAGATAATTTGTACAAATGTTTATCTCAACTAACACGAAGAATAAGGGTTTGTAAGAATGGTTAGTACAAGAGTAGAGAAAGTCATGCAGACAACAGCCCGCGGGGCAGAGGACACCAGGATCCGATAAACAGACACTGCCACGTCAGTGAGGCAATAGCATCGAGGTGAAACACGTCCAAATCGATAGCGACATTCCTACCTTCGTTAGTGGAAGCGAATGGGCTTTGTGACAATGGTGACCGTTGCGGGACTGTTGACCAACAGGGATCGATGAACCCGGAAACGTAAAATTACCAAAAGCAGGACAATACCACCAACAGATAGGAGTTTCAAGGGCAAAGAGGGTGTTAGTTTCAATTGGAACATTGTGAACACACACAATTCGGAAGTGGCTAGCTATCAAACAGATTCACGAAGGTGTTGCAAATATCACAACTGGAAACTGGGAGAGTTCAAGTCGGTCCAGTGCAGTGAGTAGCCACGATTTATATACAGGCAACGTAACTGACTCGATCACAGAGTTAACTGTGTTCTGGAGTAGAAGAAGCTAAATCTGCTGCATGAACTGAAAATACCTTACATTTAAGTTCCGTTATATTGGTACTACCATCGCAAGCGCGATAAGAAGTACGACTGTAGCTTGAGATAGCACTGTTAACCTGAAATTGTACTCGCTCGCTGCATTCCTGCCAGGGACCATGAGCTGGTGAACAAACTGCAATACCACGTGGAGTGCACTCAGTCCCATAAGACACCTGCCTAATCAGTTGGGGTTAGTGTGATGTCGCTGTAATTCTAGGATATACTGTATGTACGCAGCTCGTGTTTTCTTTCGCTGTATCCCTTTGTTGTGCTTCTTGAGTGTTCAAGATGATCAAGAAATGCCCGGGTCTACGTTACAGACCCCTCTAGGGGATACTTGAGGACTACATTATTGGCTCGTCGCAGATAACGATACCATTTTAGGAACAAGGCAGCAAGTGGGGGTCAAGAAGGTCCCAGGGATTCGCCGTTGGACGCTAGAAATTAACCACTTGGGAATAAGGTTTAACGTGCGAACGGCACTTTAGCTCATTGCCTCGCTTAGTTTAGGAAGCCGAGTTTAATTCGAAACGGTTGTGAAAATGTCATCGCCCATTTCATTACGGGAGTAGATAAGAGAGCGCTTTTATTTGCTATGCACGGGCGGTGACGTAGACACTCCCGCCCGGCCGCCCGCCCGCTCTCAGCCCAGGTGATGAATGTGGCTCTGGGGGAGAGAGTTGCACATAAAGTAACCAAACTTTCCACTGGCGGCTCTGCACTGCGCTTCCAGTGGCGGCTCGTGAGATATACACCTGGGAGGGTTTTCTCTCTGAACCACCCTAACAATGTTGTGCGGCTCTTCAGAGCCTCCGGAGACAGCATTTATACATAAAGTAACAAAAATTTCTTTTTGAAACCTGTTTATTATTACAGTGGTGGCTCGTGAGATCTACTGCTGAGGGGGTTTTAGACATAAAGTAATCAAACTGCCTTTCTGGACAAAAAAATATTGGTAGCTTGTAAGATCTACCCTTGAGGGAATTTTACACAGAAAGTAACAAAAAAGTATTTTATGACAGGGGCGGCTCATTACATCTATTCCTATGGGGGCTTTACACATAAAGAAGTAACCAAACTTCCTTTCTGAAACATTCCGTTATGAAAGTGGCGGCTCGTGAGAACTACTCCTAAAGGAATTTTATACCGAGTAACACAACTTTCTTTCTGAAGCATTTTATGACAGTGGCGGTTCGTGGGATCTACTCCTCAGGGAGTTTTACACGTAAAATAAGTAAACTTCGTTTCTGAAACATTGTATTACGGCAGTGGTGGCTGGTAAAGCCTGCTCCTTTGAGAGTTTCACACATAAACTTACCAGACTTCCCTTCTGAAATATTTTATTATAACAGTAGTGCCTAGTAAGATCAATAATGCGCTTAGATATCAATTTCAATTTTTATAAACTTATGTTAAACATTTAACCAATTTTATCTAAGGTACAAATTACGTTTAACCAAACCTTTAAGTGCGACATCTGCTTAACCCCATGGCCTATGGGTTTTTTGTGCTAGCTGTTTCTCCACATCATCCGTGTCTTGTTCCTTTTTCGCTCTGCCTTTTTTATTTCCTTATTTTATCATTCAATTGATGTAAAAATATATTTCTGGTAAAATTTCGATGTCGAATTTGTGGGTGGAATATAGTACTTCCTCTACTTATTAAAAATCACTCACATGACTTTGTCTACTCTTGTACTAACCATTCTTACAAAGTCTTATTACTGTATCTTCTTGTTAGTTGAGATAAACATTTCTTGAAATTATTGTTAATTTTCTTTTAGGCGCTAGGAATACATATATGAGGATACAGTAGGCGTTAAGTGGTAGTGAAATGTTTTACGACACGGTCTTAAGTCACGGATGACTTTTGTATAACTGGTAAGCCGTTGGAGATAGACCAAGCCTTACTATACAAAAATGTAGATCTTGCTAAAACACAGTTTATGTGCAAATAAATTGTTTTGTAGAGTGAACTATTTCGAAGTGTGAGTTCTAGAAAATAAATTTTGGTGAAATAGAGCATCGTTATTCATTTTTTATACGTTAACCGTCCAAGAAGAATTGGATTTGAAAGTTTTAAAAGATTTGACTATTGCTCAAAGCCTACTGTATTCCCATATTTCCCTTGTACCTATAAGCAAATGAACAATAAGATAATTTGTACAAATGTTTATCTCAACTAACACGAAGAAGATATACGCATAAGAGTTTGTAAGAATGGTTAGTACAAGAGTAGAGGAAGTCATGTGAGGTTTTTGTGTTTATTAGTATATTTCATAAGCATTTTAGAAAGCAAGGTCGCTTCTGAGCACTTTCAATACGCCGCGGGCTGTGCATCTAGGCGGTCAATATCTTTAAAATATATCTGATATTTCAAACCATCGCTTTCATCTCTGTTGACCAAATAACATTTTTTTCCCCATGCAGCAGGTCAAAGTTTGGCGTTACAATAAACACCCAGAAGGCAGCCATATTTTGCGCAGCAGCGGCGGCGGCGGCAGTCTGTTGTTTCATCGCTCTGTAACATATGAGCATCGCGGTGCCTGCCTGCCACGCAACATGAAGTATGATCATCTAGTCTGTCACTCCCGCATTATGCAGGGAAGCATTTTTTATTGCCAACTCACACACTCTGAATTTCCCTGGTTATGAAATATGCAGGCACGTGTGAGGGGTTGCTATTTTTAAAACCTGTTTTCGTTTTTCATTATATTCCTTTATTTCTTTCGCCTGGCGTGTTTCTTATGTGCAACGTAACTTGGTTATGCATATTGCGATATATTCAGGCGTAAAAGGGGACTTCTTCTTTCTTTGTTTATAGCACTATTGGGATTTGTTCACATCTGGACGTAGCTTATTATTCCTTTGTGGTTGTCTGGAGTGAAGAAAAAGCATTGGATAAGTAAAGTGGTAATGTTACGGACACTTAGATTCTTATTAAAGTTTACACCCGAGAAAAATGGTCCTAAAGGACGCCCTCCTGATAAATGTGACCTGTGTAGAAGTATAAACAACGCACATGTGCGGAGCTGCCCTTATATATAACTGTATGCATTCTTTATAGAAGAAGAAACAGAGAAAGAAATGCCATTGTTTTGTAAACGAAAAGTGAGTAACGGTCAATCATAGGAAACTGTATGAATTGAATGCTCCAAGGAGATTAGAGAGATAAGTATGATCGTGTTTCGTAAAAGAAAAGCGAGTAGAGAAAAGCGTGTGAATATAATGCGTTGCATTTCTATTACACCCATAGAGCATTCTAAGAGTTGCATGTTGAAGAGCGAGTAGGGAAGCGTATGTGAATTTATTACGTAGAGTAAAAGTGAGCAGCAGAGAAAATCATGTGAATGTTACGTTCTATAGTAAAACTGTTAGCATACGAACCTTCTGCATGAAAACATTGGAGATGATCGGTCAAGTGGTTTAGGAGCGCTTTATATATGTACACAGATGTCACTTGAAGTTGACTGAATGCAGCGTAAGGAGACAGAATATACAACCTTTTTTCGGCGTGTTACTGAAAGTTCATTCTTGCACACACTTAAACCATCATGGTAGCGAGTGAACTGAAATAGTTTTGGGAGAATAAATTTTATTGATTTACGCAGTCGTGTGCTTTCCTGAAAAACCAAGGCAACAGATCCAGGACGTTCCACACCCTGATACAGTAGATACGAGTCAAAGATGCAAGAGCGACCCAAGGAAAACCTCGACATCCCAGAGCTCCACCCTTCCATCCTAAAGATTATGCAATTGTGTGAATTAAACTAAAATGTCACTGTAAAAGAAAAAATCTGATGTGTTGCACTCACATGACTTTCTCTACTCTTGTACTAACCATTCTTACAAACTCTTATTCCTATATCTTCTTCGTGTTAGTTAAAATAAACATTTGTACAAATTATCTTATTGCTTATTTCCTTGTAGGTACAATGGGAATATTGGAATACAGAAGGCTTTATGCGATAGTCAAATCTTTTAAAGCTTTGAGATTCCGTTCTCTTTGCACACGTAACATATAACAAAATGAATAACGATGACCCATTTCACGAAAGTTCTAAGTTTTCCGAAACTCACACACATAACAAGGAATATCTCCGAAATGGTTCACTCTACAAGAAAATTTATTCAGACATAAATTGTGTATTTTAGCAAGATCTACATTTTTTGTATAGTATGATATGGTCTATCTCTAACGGTTTACCAGTTATGCAAAAGTCGTCTAGAGTAAATACGACTACAGGGCTATAGCCAGAAAATTCAAGATATACATTTCATTTGTCATCAAAATATCTCAAACATATGACATTTTAATAAAAATCGTTAGAGCCATTTTCAAGAAAATAAACATTTTCGAAAAAATTTCCATGTAAAGGGTAGTTTAGGGTGGGGCTATATTCTTCAAAATCTTCGTGTCACATCCATGAAAGACATTAAACTTAAATACCAACTTTGGTTTTTATCCGACTTTTCGTTTTTGAGTTATGTTGTCCACAGACTGACAGACACACAGACACACACGGATCTTTTTCTAAAAATGCTTTTTTTGGATTCAGGGGTCTCAGAACATGTATTTCCGGTGAAATCTCGACATTGAATTTTTGGGTGGAATACAATACTTCCACTACTTACCAGTAGAGAAAGTAAAAACAAAACATCGCTAATATCACGGATTCCGCTTCTGTGGGCTAGAAGGCGCCATTGCGCATTCTCAGTAGCGGGAAGATGGCCATGTTTGTTGCAGTTGCGTGATTATATTACTGGGTGGGGGGGTGGGTGGGTTCCAGGCTATACATATAATGCACATCACAGCACGCCTAAATAATTACTTAATTCTCTTTAATCTGAACAACGTATTTTAGCTTCTATTATAACAAGTGAATCATAAGCATCCTAAGAACGCACGCTCGCTTCACTCAAGTTGTTTGTTATGATCAGTATGTGCTAATTAAATGCAAGGGGGGCCAAGTCCAGAGGTGTGCTTTGCTTGCATATTTTCATGTTCTGTACAGAGAAGGTTCTACTGGATAGTGCAACAATTCAAGAGTATCAAATGAACATCTAATAAAGCTGCCAATAGAGGCACATTGTTTTGCTTTGTTTCCTTTTAGAAACTCTCACATTGTGCCCTCTATTTAGAAATTACGGTACTACCAACATTACAAAAGCAGCCACAGTCGAAGAATTAAACGAAGAGCTCGCGTGGAGTGTTTGTGCCTGAAGAAGACAAAGCAGGCTGGAATGTTTATTGCCCATCCACGTGCAACCCGAATCAACTGCATGCGCGAAAAGTTGGCCGAGAGAGAGAGAGAGCGATGAAAATAAAAACAAAGGTAATAAAACATTCAACAGTGTTACTAACGCCGGAAATTACCAGTAATGGAGTAGTGCATACGTACGGCTAGACCTTTTTTTTTCCCACAGAGCAATAAATAATTTTTATAACACTACAATCAATGCCTTCCTGAGAAAGTGTTTGCCACAGAGCGATAAAAAACCCAAAGGAGACTATATAATGGAGGTACTTTAACCTTTTGTAATATTCATACGCGATATTTTCTGCTTGCAATAAAATCCTTTAGCAGTTCTTTAATTTAAAATGATGATACAATAAAATAGTGTGCGTTCATAAACCTGTTGCAACGAAGTCCTAAAAAAACGTGTCTAGCTTTCTGTTTCTTCCTTGGATATATATATAATCCATTTAAAACCTAACGGGGACACGACATTTCGCGCATGCGCGATTAGGTGAGCCACAACCGCCTTTGCTCCTACATAAACTCCGCATGTATAACACTCTTACCTTATAGAAGATGATGGAAATAGTCCATCCTCGGCTAAACAAGCATTATATCGGGAGAACACATTCTGATTAAGTTGGACTACTCTAATGTTTCCGATTTCTTGTTTTAATTCTTCCAATGTATGAGGATTTGTCTCGTAAACTTTGTCTTTCAGGTTACTTACTGCCCCACACAATGTTAGACCAGGGGAGTGAAAGGGGAGGGGATACACAACGCTATCTCCAAACACTTCCCTAATTTTATTCACGGACTCCTCTGGGCAGTAGCAGAATCTTGTTGAAACCACCCACTTCTGTCAGTTCATGATAAAATGATCATTTCGGTACCTCTCTGCATTTCCAGCCTGCTCGTAGAAAATTGGACCTGTCATGCGTCTAGCGCTAACAGCACACCAACTCCAACTCTCCGAACTTGAACGCGATGTGGATTTTCAGAGGCCCAATGCCGACTAGCCGCGCGCACAACGGCAGCCGGTAGTGGGTGAACCCAGCAAGGTCGCGGGAGAGGCGAAACGCCGTGTGATGCTTTAGATTTTAAACGAAGAACCCCATGCATAAGAGAATCACAGCATAAAATAACTGGAATAAAAGTTCCTGGGAGAAGAAATTATAGAACAGGTGTCCTCCTTTAACTCAAAAAGATGCTACAAATACAACTATTACACATCAGCAAATGTGCGGAACAATAAGAACTTTAAGGAATAAAGCACAAAGTTCAACACTTAAAATTTTAGCAGTACCACTATCAAGAAAATTGGTCTATAAATCAGCAACCAAAAAGAAAATAGAAATCAGTAAAATGACATTTCCAAAAGTGTGGCTAGTGTTACTATCTTACATCATCAAAGAAGTGCAAATATACAACTAGATATTTTCAATTTGCCCGAATTAATAATAATAATAATAATAATAATAATAATAATAATAATAATAATAATAATAATAATAATAATAATAATAATAATAATAATAATAATAATAATAATAATAATAATAAATAAATAAATAAATAAATAAATTGCGTAAGCTTTCACGGCCGGTGTCATAAAATACAAAATGATAATCCCGGTTTGTGGGTCTTATGGAAAACCTCCTTCCAGAAGTTTCGTTCGAAGCTGCATCGAACATCTTCAGTGGTGTGACCGTAGTACTCTGCTGCTCTCGGCGGCGACTGATACGGAACAGTTTGGTTTCACAGGTTTTATATGCTTAGCATGTGTGGGAGGTTGGTCCGGTCTTGGTTTATTGGCTTGGCTTCCATTGTTGTCGATTGTTGTGGCTGGAGCTGATGATGCCGTATGATCTTGAATTTATCTCCGATCAGGTTTTTTGCGTACTTTGTATGTTCTAACAGATCCGTCACGTTTTGATAACGTAGATAAAGCAACAACGTGAAATAAATAATCATTTAACTGTATAATATAAGAAAGTCGTTTGAGTACGTATTTATTTGTTTCTTCTTCCTGCAGCAATACCAAGAATAAAGGATTTTCTCTGGTTGCATTATTTTGGGCCTGAGGAAAAAGTAGTGAAACAGACGTTGCATAGCTTACGTAATAATATGAGATGTGCAGTTGTTTTTTGTCTACTGTAAGGATTTTATACGACCTAAGGGGAAATTATTACTCCTGCTTTTGTTATTTCATATTTCTGTTTGTGAAAATAAACTTACTTCAGCTGAACGTTTACTTCTTAAATTTATGAACTATAATTCCATATAACTTGTTTCCATGGTTTTAATACTCTTGCGCCGCTTTTTCCTTCCTTTTGTTTATCTAAGCTTTAGTATTTTTCTACATTATTTTCCAGCTTCATCCTAGTTGTGTGTTGTTTTGCTCCCTTTATCGAGATATTTTTATTGTTAGTATTAATTTATTTCTGTTGCTGTGTAAGATGTTCCATATTTCACCAGCGCCAGCAGTCGATGGCGGAAATGTTACTGGAAGACACACAGGTGGTTCTCTTGTCTTAGTATACAACATATTCGAGAGAGAGAGAGAGAGAGAAAAAAAAAAAAAAAAAAAAAGAAGAAAAAAAAAAGAAGACAAAAAGTCCAGTCCAATTTCCTTTATTTTCACTACTTTCTTCAAAAGTTCTCCACAAAGATACAGTTCTCTTTTACTCATGCTAACACAGTTCATAGTCTTTCGAGATATCACAACTTACAACAGTTTTCTTTTGGTAGCCTTAACTCAGTCCTTTCATTGTCTCTCTTCATTTTCACTGTCTCTCAAAAACAAACTCTGACGACACTATAGCTCTCATTTTGTTCTATTGTGAGAAGATATTGTTAAACAAAAATCTGATGTGTTACACTCATATGACTTTCTCTACTCTTGTACTAACCATTCTTACTAACTCTTATTCCTATATCTTCGTGCTAGTTGAGAAATTATTTTCAGAAATTAGCTTATTGTTTATTTTATTGTAGATACAAGGGAAATATGGGAATACAGTAGCCTTTGAGCGATAGACCAATCTTTTAAAGTTTTCAAATTCCGTTCTCTTTGCATGGTTAGCATAAAAAATGAATAACGATGTTCCATTTGACTGAAGTATAAGTTCTCCAAAACTTACACAAATAACGAGGAATATTTCCGAAACAGTTTACTTTACACAAAATGTAAATAACTTAAACATATGGCATTTTAATCAAATAGCTAGAGCCATGTAAAAGCTGGTTTAGGGGGGGGGGGGGAGAAATTTTCTTCAAAATCTTCTGGTAATCTTAAAAGATGTTAAACTTATATGGCAGCTTTGGTTTTCAACTGAGTTTTTGCTTTTACGTTATATAGCCCAGAGAGAAACTGATATTTCTCTAAAAGAAGGCACGCAATTGAGCAATTCAAGTAGATCTTTGAGTTTTGGTGGAGCTATGTTAAAGTTGGCAATCCTCCTGTTGTTACTTTATTCTTTTTACACTATTTATGTGCTTCAGAAAATGATCTCAAACAGATAGCAAGTAATAAAAGTGGTTATATTTACTTACAGTCAAACTTTTTGATGATGTTACAAAAATTATTAGTATTTGTCTCAAGTAACAGATGGCAGCACTAATCAGAAACTTGTTGGTTTTGAGGTTTAGACTGTTTTTACGCACATACGCTCAATTACTCATTATTAATTATGATAAAAATGTGTGCTTTCGGTTTGTTTACGTTAGTTTTCTTTATAAAAATTACTTTCACACACACTGAGGTCCCGAGGGCGATATATTCATCATGATTTTTTCTTATTTCCTTTGATAAAGGCACATAACCAGTGATTTTTGCTCCTCTGCTTTCTTTTTTCTAAGAGGAATATCAAAGTGCTTTAAGGGTTTCTGGTAAGCAAACTTTTTGAGATTAGGTAGAATAGATGGCCTCAGTATTTTGCACCCTTTTTTGAGGTTGAACTTGTGTTTCTTTCTCCCATCTCTTTCTCCATTGTATGGCTTTAAAATTTTGCTGGGAAGAAAAGCAGGCTCTCCTTCAGTAGTTCTTTTTTCCACCGCGAGGATGTTAAGATTCTGTTCGGCGTGCCCATTCCATTTCCACTTTAATGAGCGTTATATCTGGGTTTAGTTGCAGCTGCAGCTGCCTCTAATCGAATCGCCAAAAAGCAATCGTATTTTATGTTGTCTTCTTTTCTTTTCTTCTCTACTGCATTCGTTTTGCTCTTCTGCCATTTTTCCTGTGCTCTATCGCTGGTTGCTTTATCTTGTATAATCGTTCCATCCTAGCATCCCACTTTGCGGTTTTGCAGGGGTAGAGCTTTAAATTTCAGATTTTTTTTTTTTTACCTTCTTTGTATTTATACTTTCTCATTGCTTACGTACTTTTGAGGTGCCATGAATAATACCGGTTGGAAGGTACAGCTTTGGCCATAGATTATTCAGGATCCTACACGATTAGTGAAACAAATATACGTCATAGTTTTTCTTTGTGGTTTTTGTCCATGGAAAATATAAATTATGCAATTCTCATGGGTGATATAAAGTCATATTTTGTTTTTCTTTACGCTTTTCTTCTAGTTTTTCATATTATAGCCATATATTCTCTTAAATTTTCATATCTATGTCATGTTTATATTTCTATTGCAATTTCACATGTTTTTGCAGTTGTCTTAAAGCAATTTTTCACATCTCCTAATTCTTGTCTGTAATATTAGGTATTTTTCCCGCCACAATGTTGCGTGCAAATAGAAGACTGTTCCTTTTAAAAAACTTTAAAATGTGTATAATTTGCTACTGTAATTCACCTTTCTGGTTGTGGTTGAAAATATGGCATTTATTTTATTCTGTGCAGAGCTGAGGGTTAGCTCCGGATTGAGGAATTATGAAATTACTACTTCTGTGTTTGTGTGTGTGTGTAGTAGCGGAGGGGGACACCTCGACCCAGCGCTACCCCACGCGGAGGGGATGAAGGGAAGTGAGACCGTAGCCTTATTAGAGAGTGGAACCAGAGACACAGAAGTCTCTAACAGTTACAGATATTCACATCTGGCGCACAACAGAAGTGTTTCCTCCACCCAGGGAGAGGGCGACGAGGCGACACTTGCGGCCCGGAAGTAATTTATAGGAGAGTCCGGAAAGGGGCTCCAGAACGCAAGCATCTGTGTCATCTGTCCGGATTCGCCGGAGTGTACTATGCTACTAACCAAAGCTGAAACATGACAAGGGAGAGAAATGAGAAATGACGGGAAAGGAATCCAAGGATAAGAGAATCCATCTGATGATAAGGGGAAACTACGCTCAGAGTGGTTGGTCGTCGGGGATCGAACCCCTGACCTCCCGAATATGAGGCGCACACGTTGCCACATGGCTTGGTAAATTACTAACTTTTCAGCTGCACTTCTCGTTGGTGAACCTTCATTTTGAACACCTTGTGGCTTATTCAGGCGTCCTGAACCAGACAGAAGCGTGTCATTGACTGGCGTTAGAGCGACCACAGGAGCTTATCCAGGAATAGAACTCAGTACTTCTCGTGAGAGCCATAAAGGAAGGGCAGTTACCGCAGTTAATGCTGCGTCTGGCTGTAAAATGCGAATAATGCATTTCCAAGAAAAGCCAGTAGTGCGGTTATTATTAGTAATGGAATAAACCAGAAAGTACTAGGTACAGAATCTGGGCCCTTCTCAAAGTATCCAATAAATCACTTAAAATTACTAGAGCGAGTGTTTCTGACACGATACATGCTGAGATATGCTACCTATATCATGTTCATAAATGTGGCCCATATACGGATTGCTAACACGAAGTCCGTCTTAAATTCTCACTATGTAACGACTTGGACTAACCATTCTTACAAACTCTTATTCCTACATCTTCTTCGTGTTAGTTGAGATGAACATTTGTACAAATTATCTTATTGCTTATTTCCTTGTAGGTACAAGGGGAATACTAGAATACAGTAGGCTTTGAGCGATAGTCAAATCTTTTAAAGCTTTGAGATCCCGTTCTCTTTGCACGCTTAACATATAAAAAAATGAACAACGATGTTCCATTTCACGAAAGTTTTAAGTTTTCCGAAATTGACACACATGACAAGGAATATCTCCGAAATGGTTCACTCTACAAAAAAAATTATTCGGGCATAAATTGTGTGTTTTAGCGAGATCTACATTTTTTCTATATTAAGATTTTGTCTATTTCTTACCGTTTACGAGTTATGCAAAACTCATCCAGAGTAAACAGGACTACATAGGATATAGCCAGAAAATAAGATATACATTTAATTTGTCATAAAAATATATCAAACATATGGTATTTTAATCAACATTGTTAGAGCTATTTTCAAGAAAATCAAAATTTTCTTCAAAATTTTTCATGTAAAGGCTAGTTTAACGTGCAGCAATTTTCTTCAAAATTTTCGTGTCGCATCCGTGAAGGACATCAAACTTCAATACCAACTTCGGTTTTTAACCGTCTTTTTGTTTTTGAGTTATGCTGTCCACACACACACACACACACACACACACACACACACACACACACACACACACACACACACACACACACACACACACAGAATAATTAACAACGGTTTTGAATTTCTGAAAAATGACTAAGATTTTTGGATTTTCATTTTTGAAAAATAAAAATAAACTAAAATAATTCTGAAAACGTTTATGACAAATAGCTACTAATACTGTTATTGTATTAATAAATGCAAATATAATAGAAAATAACAAAAAACGAGAAGGAAAGGACACTGTTGCAACATTCTAGAACTTTGACTTAACATCCTTGTTGACACATGCAAATACTATGCCACAGAGCAGGAGTCGCAAATTAGTCATCGCGATTGCAGGAATAGTGGCGTCACGGAACGCAACCCGGCATTCACACAACACACAGTTCGAAGGAGAGGGTTTCGAAAGTCGCAATTAACATGAATTTTTTGTCTTATTCTTTACTTCACCTGGAGTGACAGTTTCACATACACCTACTGTTAAGTCAATTACTGACTTTAGCTGCCAATCACGATCTGCTCTATGAATGTCCATCGCGAAAGGATTTGTGAAAAGTTGAAAATCATAGTCCATTGATTTGAACTCATCAAAACTTTGTCTTGTTTTTTAACTTTCCTTATATAGGGTGTCCCAAAATTAGACTGACCTACTTTGGGAGCTGATAGATAACATTATTTTAAACACTTTTTGTTAAGGAAGGTTTCTTGCTGGGGTGCTTCGTTTAAACACTAGACGAGTTAATGACATAGATTACTGCCTCGCACCCAGTTTAAGTATTTACAGCAAAAGGAACAATGCAAATTAGTATTGCATTTATCTTAGTAATGCACACAATCTTAATACTTGAAACAATCACAGCACAGAAACAAAACACAAACATCTCATTGTTTACAGTTAATCACGGTTTTACTATTCAAAGTAAATGTTGGAACGCACGGCCGTTGCGATTAACACAAAGAGTGCATCGACGTGCCCTATTCTGCCATACTCCCGCAAAGATACCAGTCGTTTCTCTGGTTCAAAAGTTTCTCGGTCTAATTTTGAATACTATGAATTCGGCGCACACCACTGCTTATTCACGTTTGAGCGGCTGTTGGTTGAAGGTGGGAGAGGTAAAGCAGGGCGATGATTTCTTTGCCCCTGACTGTGGTATTTTTTCATAATACACATACCAACCCCTACATTAAAGGGTTAATTTACTGATGCATTTAAACGTTATGGCCAATATTCCATATGTTTTGTTCATCCTGTATAAGTATCTCCCCATGTATTTAAAACAAAGGAGGTGCAATTAAAATCGCAGTTTGAGTGTTATTATTTTTTATTATTATTATTTGTATGTCCATTCCAGACCATCTCGTAAGGAAAGAGCATCGTCCATTCGAAATATAAAATAGAATCACAGTGTAAGGTATATATCAATAGGAGAGGCTTGTGTTTCCCTGATTTGCTATTGTTTTCCGTGCCATTTGGCAGCCATATGATGTCACGAAACATTTAATGTTGCCAGTAAAAATGTTACATACGAGAGAAGTAACGGCCAAATGGGCAGTTTTAATAACGACCCCCCCCCCCCCGCCCCGCCCCGCCCCGCCACACACAAATGTGTGGTTTTGTTTCTCACGTGTGCAGCAGGGAGCTGTAATATGTCCCTTGCTCAATGACCTTTTCTACTTTCTCTACCAGCGGCCTAGTAGTAGAGCGAGTATCACTAGAAATTTCCCTTGTTGGAGTCCCTTAAATAAGAAATCTGATGTGTTGCACTCACATGACTTTCTCTAATAACCATTCTTACAAACTCATATTCCTATATCTTCTTCGTGTTAGTTGAGATAAACATTTGCAGAAATTATCTTAATGCTTATTTCTTTGTAGGTACAAGGGGAATATAGCAATACAGTGCGCTTTGAGCGATAGTCAAATCTTTTAAAGCTTTGAGATTCCGTTCTCTTTGCACGGTTAACAAATAAAAAACGAATAACGATGTTCCATTTGGGAGAAGTTATAAGTTCTCCAAAACTCACAAATAACAAGGCATATCTCCAAAATGGTTCACTCCACGAAAAAAAGTGGACCTAAATTTTATGTTTTAGTAAGATCTACATTTTTTGTCTATCTGTTACGGTTTACCAGTTATTCATAAGTCATCCAGAGTAAATACAACTACAGGGGCTATAGCCAGAAAATTCAAGATATACATTTCATTTGTCATAAAAATATCTCAAACATATGACATTTTAATCAAAAGGTGGAGCAATTTCCTTAAAAATCTTCTTGTCGCAACCTTGAAAGACAGTCTCCTATCGTCCTTGTTTAACACCTCTATTTGGAGCAATTTAACGTGTAATATTTATTATCTTATCTCCACCTACAAAATCGAAAGCTTTTCGCAGTCATTGAAAGCGTACTCACAACTCCACCAGGAAAAAAAAAACCTACTTCTCTTATCGTCTCGCGTCGCTTATATAGACGAGAATGAGGTAGCACGGATTTATCTTGAAATTCACCTTTTCTTGAACCTGTTGTAAATAAACAGTAGTCGGAAGGCCTTAGAACAGTCTGGAAGTGTTTGTTCCGCCGTCTACATTGTCGGGTGACGTATTTAGAAACGATGGTGTGACATTGAGTTTTTGATGCGTGCGCCTATGGCCGGGGTCACAATATTCACAGGAGAAAGAAAACCTGAATTTTCTCTAAATAGCTCTCTTCATTCGGAAAAGCTTTTACAGTATTTCGTATAAGTGGTAAATCACAAAAAATCTTATATTTGCTTTCCATGACTGTCTACTGGTCTCTTAGCAAAGTAGTTAATACCCTCCAATCACATACGTGCGGAGTAATGTTTACTAAGCTGCAGAAAAATAGCACTTAAGCGCCCGTTTTAAATTACTTCGCATCATGAACCTACATTGCAGAAAAAGAAAATGGAAAACTGCACAGAGGGGCAAAGGGAGAGACAGTGTAATAAACGGAGAAAGAGAAATACAATAACTAGAATGAAAATGAGCTTTCTGCAAAGAAATTAATAAGTATGTGTATAAAATTCCTTTTTGGACCAGGTTTTTGCAGTATTATTATGACTTTGCAAGCTTTGTAATCTTGCCTTTATTTCAATTAAAGCTCTACAAAAAAGCATTAAAAAAACGAGTTGTGATGCTGATTCAAGTTTCGCGTGTATGATAGGGCGTGAAAGATGTGGGAAACTTGCGTCATTTGTTTCTCTGGTGTTCTTCCTCACATCTAAACAAAGACCTGCGTTGACAAAGAGTGGAGATATGTCGCGTCTCACAGACGCCAAAAGATGGCAGTATTATCCTCATGAAGATTAAAAAATACAAGTTTCTACAATACAAAACAATGTTGGTGTTTTACGCGCGAGTTGGTGGTCTGTTACAGCGCAGTTTTCTGTACTGTGTATCTGAACATTTAACGAGGAACGGGGTCTTATGAATTTTAAGCGATCCTGGAACTAGGAAAATTAGCATAAAATTATCATATTAACGATTTTTAGGTTATGTATATCAATGCTCCCCAAACTGTAGCAGTGACATTTTTTTTACATTCCGCCATTTTAAAGATCTAATGCAGACCATGTGCGACACAGCTAAACAGTTGAAGCCCCCTCTCATACCTCAGACCCAGCTCGCCTTCTTCTGCTGGTAAGATAGTACGCAACTTGCAGTTTTGTAGTACTTGGAAGTTGATAAAACCTTACGCCTTCCCACAATTTCTGAACGGTTCGTTTTAACACCGCAATTCCAAATTACTGGAATGAAAGTACCTACACGTAGAACCGTCAAAAGAAAGGGCTTAAGAATGGACCAGTGAGGGAGGCGCTTAGTATTCGGAAACACAATGAAAATATCAGACGTCAAAGGCAGAAAAGATATAATGCCACGGAAATTTCCTTTCAAGAAAGCGGGGAGAAAAATGTGAAGGAAGGATAGTGCGAGCGAGCACGTTCTTTCCCAGGCTTTTCTTAATTACCCTTCACACTGTGCTCAAGCTTTTTATTTACTACCCACCCTTTAGACAAACTTTGTTCTAACTTTGTGCAAACTTCACCCAAGAAGTTAAAAAATTGCAAATGGAGCATTGAAAATACGCCAGAGAGAGAGAGAGAGAGAAGGAAAAAATGTTTCCAAACGAAAGAGTTGAAAGTTTTTCATTCATTGGTGGTAATACAATTGAATTCCAGATTTACGATTACCCAAAGTAATTCAAGTGAACTGTCTAAACGGATACTGTCTAAAGCTAAAGTCACTCAGGTGTTATTCCAAAAAAAATCACTTTACACTCATGTGCGTTTATTAGTGTGTACATAAGCAATTCTTACGAATGTTTGATGTAAATCGAGGTAAATTTTACAGCTCATAGATACAAAGACAATAGTGATGGTCAAATATTTAAGAACTGGACGATACTGGTCTTAAAATATATTACTCTTTCCATGCAATGGCGAGAAAGAACAGAATATCAAGAGGACTTCAAAAAATCTGATGTGTTGCACTCACATGACTTTCTCTATCCTTGTACTAACCATTCTTACAAACTCTTATTCGTATATCTTCTTCGTGTTAGCTGAGATAAACATTTCTACAAATTATCTTATTGCTTATTTCCTTGTAGGTACAAGGGGAATATGGGAATACAGTAGGCTTTGTGCGATAGTCAACTAACTCTTTTGAAGCTTTGAGATTCCGTTCTCTTTGCACGATTAATATACAAAAAAATGAATAACAATGTTATATTTGTCAGAAGTATAAATACTTAACTATATATATATATATATATATATATATATATATATATATATATATATATATTTAGACATAAATTCTGTATTTCAGCGAGATCTGCATTTTTTATGGTAAGGTTTGGTCTATCTCTTACGGTTTACTAGTTATCAAATCATCCAAGGTAAACAGGACTACATAGGCTATAGCCAGAAAATTCAAAATATACATTTCGCTTGCTATAAAAATATCTCAAACATGGCACTTTAATTAAACTCCTTAGAGCCATTTTAGAAAAAAATCAAAGTTTTCGAAATATTTTCCATGTAAGGGATAGTTTAGGGTGGGGCTATTTTCTTCAAAATCTTCGTATCGCATCCTTGAAAGATATTAAACTTAAATACCAAATACTTTGGTTTTTAAAAAAACGACTTTTCGGTCTTGAGTTATGCTGTCCACAGACTTACGCGCGCGCGCGCGCGCGCGCGCACACACACACACACACACACACACACGTGTTTTTTAAAAATGCTTTTTTTTTTTGGATTCAGGAGGGGGGCTCTAAGAATATTTCCGGTGAAATATACACATACACCAATGTTTTATCTAAAAATGTTTTATTTTTTTCGGGGGTGGGCTTTTAGGCACACTGAAAACGTGTATTTCTAATAAAATATGTGTACTTAATTGTAGTTAATTTTGGGGTGGAATGCTATAACGTAACTATATACTGGGCAGTAGAATGTGGTACACAAAATAAACAGCAAAAACGTCATAATATTTATTTTTTGCAAGAGGATCTGTCAGTTAGAGATCGAAGTTTAGAGAAATAGCTTCTAAATGCGTTATCAAGATTTTGGCTTTGTGTCTGTTTATTCAAAATGTTACCTAAAATCTATAGCAATGTTATTTTTAAACAATCGCAGGAAATGAAAAATTAAAACATTTGTCTCTTCACTTCGGTTCGGTATTCATTCATTTAATAACAAAGGCTATTCAATATTAAACAAAGACGAAGGGAAGCTAGTGAATATGACTCCCCCGTTCCAAGCCACCAATGTAAACATTTTGGAAATAGCATACCTTAGTAAGACGTGAAATATCACTAATACACACTGCTTTCCAATAATAATAATGTTAACAGTGACCGATGTTCAAGGCTGCAAACTTTCGTCCTTACCTGTAAGAAAAGAAAACATACAATTAGTAGGGGAAAAATACCAAGTAAAATAAAATTATTTTATTAAGAGTATGTATGCCTGAAAATCTTAAATTCTAAACTAAAATAACCTTTTAAATCTATACGATAAATATAATCTAATGGAAATAAGTTACAGCCTAAATTTCATTCGCGACAAACATGTTTGAATTTTGGTCTAATACTATATCCCTAGGTTTCTCTGTCTGGTTCAATTTAAGCTCCAATTTTTTAAAAACGGCGTTTAGAGGAAAATTATACATTTTTTTTGCCTTCACTAATTCAATTATTTTATGGAATTAAAATAAAAGAGTAATTTTTTTGTCAATTTTCATGAAATTTCAGTCGCAGCTATACTTAGTTCATAGGATCATCTATGGAAGTGAAATAGTTGAATAGCTGGCCAAAAGGGCATTTAATACTTATGTTGGTCCTGAACTGTAGGTGGGAATCAGTACAGGTATTGCCTAAACCTTAATTAATGACAAGTGCGGTTTATTTTAAGACTACTTTATTTCTTCTTAGTTGTCAAACTTGTCTTCATGCTCAAACGGATCAAAATTCCACTGCATGTTATTTCTAATGTCCTTGACACCGCTACGGTAACATAACTCTGCGTTGCATAAGCAAGTGCTCTAAGTAACTCAGAACTGACACTTGGACGCCAGATGATGTCCTGGTCGAGTGTCAATACCGCAGTATTAAAACTACTAAAGGTATTCATTAACAGATTTTAAAAGTGATATCAAAAAGAAAATATGGGATCTATTTTCTGCGCTTTGTTTACCTCAAGTGTGTTTCTTATTTCGGGAGGAGTTTAGTGGTGGAAGTCGTGGACGGACGACGAAAGCATCACTGTTGTCTCTGGGCATACCTGGCTAGAATATTCACCACCTAGCTGGGCTGGGAATGGGTTTTATTATACATCGATGGTGCTCTCGATCAGATGACATCGATAATGTGCGGGATATCGGAATGTTCATGGACGATGTGAGCCAGTACCGTATATCGTCTGGAGTCTGACGAGGGTCACAGTTCGCCAGATCTCACAGCCGTAGAGCTTTGTGTCGGACCACTTATATAGACCAAAATTACCGGCGAACTCCCTGGAAATCGCAAGTTTCAAAACTTTTATATGTTAAGGTGCAAATGCTTCAAAAGTTTTGACTATCGCACAAAGCCTACCGTATTCTAATATTCCCCTTGTACCTACAAGGAAATAAGCAATAAAATAATTTGTACAAATGTTTATCTCAACTAACACGAAGAAGATATAGGAATAGAAGTTTGTATGAATGGTTAGTACAAGAGTAGAGAAAGTCATGTGAGTGCAACACATGAGATTTTTCCCTCTCTTACGCACATGCAGTGTCAGGACGATCTGGACAGTGTTCCCTTCTTACGAATGAAGCCATGCTAAGGTTTTCTCCGCACTCCGCTCGACTTTTAGAGTCGATGTCCGGCAGGATGGGGCTACTGCACAATTATTTCCAGTGTGTAGGGATTGCGCCTGCAGTAAGATCTCATGCATGTGAAAGCTTGTCACTTTACAAAAGAATACTTCCCAGAAATGGTATTTACCTGCAGCAACTGTACCCGGGGCTGTTTGAAGACAGGAGCTGTTAAAACTACTCAGCCAAAAGCCGCAGCAGTGCTCAAAGTAGGTAATGCGGGTACATTTTCCACTATTTGGAGCCCAATTGCTTTACCTGTGCGTGCTAAGTACATAAATCATTAACGGTTGTCTTTCACTACCTGTCTGAATCAATATGAGGAGAAATTAACTCAGACAGGTAACCCAGTCCTTAGCATTTACCTAAACCAGCAAGGCTCCTTCTGCAATGAACACAGGATGTTAGAGAAATAACTACACGTACCTGTATTAATAATTCACAACAATAAAATTAACAAAATTACATTAATATTTACTTCATTTGCTTACATGACTTTGTCTATTCTTGTACTAACCATTCTTACAAACTCTTATTCCTATATCTTCTTCGTGTTAGTTGAGATAAATATTTGTACAGATTTTATTATTGCTTATTTCCTTGTAGGTACAAGGGGAATATGGGAACACAGTAGGTTTTGAGCGATTGTTTACCAGAACTCACACCAATAACAAGCAATATCTCTGAAATAGTTCACTCTACAACAAAATTATTTGGACACAAATTGCGTGTTTTAACGAGGTCTCCATATTCTGTATACTAAGATTCGGTGTATCTCTTACGGTTTACCATGGGCGTTTTTAAGTTTATTTTCTTGGGCTCAAGGCTCTCAAAACGCATCTACAATGAAATCTAGAGCTCCAATTGTTGGGTAAAATGTAATCTGTTTACTGTACGCAAGAAAAAGTGAACGGATGGGTACTTTTGTAGCCGTTTCCCTCCGGGAGGAAAGTAAAAGGTAGGGGAGGCACAGGGTGCCCCATCGAGGAGCCCCGATATATCAAAGGGTACGGCCTCTACAATTTCCAGATTGAAACATCCACTGTGGTATCTAGTAGAACCGGCAGTTACCTCCCCTGGACCAGGAGACAACCTCCAGGGCTTGAAGTCGGAGACACCGCACACCCGGAACACTAAAGTTCCGCCCCCATACACCTGAAGGGATGAAGGGTGAAGTGAAATGACAAGTGAGTTGAAGCGGAGAGGGACAGACAATTTGGGGGATGAAATGTACCTTATTAATTAAAGTTTCAAATCTTATAATGAACCTTACCATCATTCAGTAGCGAACCGGGGAACCCCGAAAAATCTATTGGTCAGGAAGCAAACCCACGACCGGCTAAAGGCGCTGTCAGACCTTTAAGTCCATTTATGTTATGTGCAAGAGGAACATTATCTGGGTTTGTTCTGTTGATTTCATCGGCGAACAGAAGTATGGTGTGGGCGCACAGAACGGAGAGAGCGATTCAAGGTGTTCTATTTGTGGCAGTGAAAGCGCACCTCTTCATCTTTTGTTTTGGTAGAAGGAGACTGCGTGGGCATTGTTTAGGGAGTCCATCGACCCTCCAGAAGACGAATGATATCTTTGCGGGTTTGCATGCTTCCGCGGAAACCACTTATCGTGGCTATTTTAGGTCTGCCATCCATACACGTTTCCTCGCAGTGGGGGACCTCCAAAACAAATGAATATTCTGAGCATCGCCGGTAAAGCAGATCTTTCCCACTACTGTTCCTAGAAGAACATCTGTGAACTCTCTCTCTGACCAATGTCAAAGTTCTTAACAGCTATACCACGATTCATATCATCTTAATCAATTCGTGAACGCTGAGAAACAGGCAGCGAAACTTGTACACCGATGGGACTTCAAGTTAACCGTACTCTAGATTATCGTAAAGTTGGAAAAGGTGCAATGAGACTGAAAAGTTTGAACCACGGATCCCCCAGTTTGTGTCTGTGTGTGTGTGTCTGTTTGTGTGTGCGTGTGTGTGTCTGTGTGTGTGTCTGTTTGTGTGTGTGCGTGTGTGTGTCTGTGTGCTTCAGATATTTTTACGAAAAACCAAATGTATATCTTGAATTTTCTGGCTGTATCCCGTGTAGACCTGTTTACTCTGGATGACTTTTGCATAACTCGTAAACCGTAAAAGGTAGACAAAATCTTACTATACAAAAAATGTAGATCTTGTTAAAATACACAATTTATGTGCAATTTTTTTTTTTTTTTTTTTTTTTTTTTTTTTTTTTTTTTTTGGCGCACAGTGAACCATTTCGGAGATATTCCTTGTTGTTTGTGTGACTTTTCAAGAACTTGTACTTCTGTATCTATTCATCTTTTATATGTTAACCATGCAAATAGAACGGAATTTGAAAGATGTAAAAGATTTGACAATCGCTAAAGCCTACTGTATTCCCTATTCCCCTTGTACCTACAAGGAAATAAGGAATAAGATAATTTGTACAAATGTTTATCTCAACTAACACGAAGAAGACATAGGAATAAGAGTTTGTAAGAATGTTTAGTACACGAGAAGTTTATAAACTCTATGGAGCTTCAGAAATAAACAACATTTAACGTCTGAAATCGTAAAATCCTCACGTATTCTTTATTTCTAGTTGGTAAGTTGTGGTACAAATGACCCTGGGTGGTAAATGTAAGAGGAACGGAATCAACTAGCTAGCGCAAAGGTAAAGAGGAGCGAGTTTAAGTGTGATTATCTTGCCATGTCCCATTTCGCTTATCTTTCCATTCTTCTTGAAGGCTTTTAGTGCTCGTTGCCACCTTTATATATTCTATAGGAAGGACGGTAATGTGCAGAATCGCCGCCGCAACTGTATTTCTGAGGGAAATTACCATACTAAAATTAGTTTCCTGTTCCTGGCTAGCCAGCCGGTAAAGTGTGGGACTCGCTTCTTATTCGGTACGCTGGCTTTGATCACGCCTGAGAGCCGCCGCCGCAGATATACAGAGAGAGAGTGTTGTAAGGAACAGAAAGAGATGAGAGAGAGAGCTCTAACAAATTGCCACGTCTAGAGAGAGGCAGAGAGAAAAATCTGATGTGTTGCACTCACATGACTTTCTCTACTCTTGTACTAACCATTCTTACAAACTCTTATTCCTATATCTTCTTCATGTTAGTTGAGATAAACATTTGTACAAATTATCTTATTGCTTATTTCCTTGTAGGTACAAGGGGAATATTAGAATACAGTAGGCTTTGAGCGATAGTCAAAACTTTGAAAGCTTTGAGATTCCCTTCTCTTTGCACATTTAAAATATAAAATAATGAACAACGATGTTCCATTTCACGAAAGTTCTAAGTTTTTCGAAACTCACACACATAACAAGGAATATCTCCAAAATGGTTCACTTTACAAAAAAATTTATTGAGACATAAATTGTGTAGTTTAGCAAGATCTACATTTTTTGTATAGTAAGATTTGGTCTATCTCTAACAGTTTCCCAGTTATGCAAAAGTCGTCCAGAGTAAATACGACTACGGGGGCTATAGCCAGAAAATTCAAGATATACATTTCATTTCCCATCAAAATATCTCAAACATATGGCATTTTAATCAAAACCGTTAGAGCCATTTTCAAGAAAATTAAAAGTTTCGAAAAATTTTCCATGTAAAGGGTTGTTTAGGGTGCAGAAATTTTATTCAAAATCTTCGTGTCGCATCCTTGAAAGAGATTAAACTCAAATACCAAATTTGGCTCTTAGTCGACTTCTCGTTTTTGAGTTATTCTGTCCGCAGACTAACACACACACACACACACACACACACACACACACACACACACACACACACACACACACACACACACACACACACACGCGGACCTTTTTCTAAAAATGCTTTTTAACCTTCTCTACTGGTAACGGAAGTATTGAATTCCACCCAAAAATTCGATGTGGAGATTTCACCGGAAATATGTTTTCAGTCTCCCTGAATTTAAAAAAAAAAAGATTTTTAGAAAAAGGTCCGAGCGTGTGTGTGTGTGTGTGTGTGTGTATATATTCAACTGCTCTTTTGACAAAATTATAAATTTTGGAATATTGAAACCATTAAGAAGAATTGCACGGAAATAGCTAACAACAAAAATATATTTGGACACAAATTGGGTGCTTTAATGGTATCCACATTTTTTGTGTAGCCAGAAATGATACTTCAGAGGCCATTCCCAGAAAATTCAATACATATATTTCATTTGTCATTTAAATATCTTAAACACGTGCTAGTTTTATCATAATTGTTAGAACTTTTAAAACATAATTTAGGGTGGGGGTTCTTTCTTCGACATCCTTAGATGCCAAATTTGCTATTTAATCGAGTGTTAATTTGGAATCATGCTCTTAATAGACCCATAAGAGATCATAGAGGATAGAACATATTGTACTATTCAAAGAATGTAGATTTCCTTAAAACGCACAATTTATATCAAAAGCAATTTTGTGTGTGTGTGTGTGTGTGTGTGTGTGTGTGTGTGTGTGTGTGTGTGTGTGTGTGTGTGTGTGTGTGTGTGTGTGTATGTGTGTGTGGAGTAAACCATTCCCAAGCTATTCCTTGTTATAGGATTGAATTTTCAAATATATTATATAATGACTGTATGACAACTTGAGGAGAGGGAGTTGACAGAAAGACGATCTTTTGTGTCTATGCTCCTGACGAGGCAGGAGGATGAAGGAGCCCTTAGGGCGGCTGCAGCTTTACCACGACAGAACAGGTGACAAGGTCCCTCTTGCGCTTTTCCAGTTAGAAGCACCTCGATGGGGGTTGGATCAGCCCGGTTCCTCTCCCAGCCCTCGGGTTCGTACTCCAAAAGGGGGCGCGGGACCCCTCCCCTCCACTTCTCGGGCTTTTACCATCCGATTGGAGGGAGCCAGAAGCCAGTAAGGCCGCTTCCAGTTTGGGCGACAAGACTTCCAGACCGCATTTGTGCTCCCTGCCACAACGCTCGCCAACGCTTCCAACCCTGAAAGAAACCTAACGGGATGAAGGGTGAAATGAAACGTTAATGTAAGGAAATGAAGCGAAGGAAATTCTGAGGATATGGAAATCCTTACCGACCCGGGAAAACCTCAGAAAAAACCATAGGTCAGGATGTTATTGACTCAAGTCATCCCGCCTGTTTGCCATAGGTATATGTAGCGAAAATTAAATAAATGAAGAGAGTAAAAAACAATATGAATGATCCCCACAAAGAAGAGAGGATCTAAACGTCAAGAAAGAGGTAAGAATGAAAAGATAAATCAAATAGAGATGGAACAAAAAACCAAGTGTGAGGAAATAGACAAGTACCTACCTATATGAGAGAAAAGAAACAGTGAGTGAGGAGTGCCCTTAGATCAAAAAAATCACAATGTGAAGAGATTAAGTGCTGGAATGGCTGAAGGAATTCGGTTGGATTACTCTTCATCCTTTAACTCTGCACTCGCCCACAGCAATCTCAGATGTTTGTTCGTTTCACAGAGAAAAACAACCTTCAATTTACTTGCAGCACGGATGACGTCAGCCCTTCATATATTTTATTAAACAATAAGAAGATCTTGTTGACCTCTCGCTGCCTGCCGGAAATTTGGCTTAAAAACATCTGCAACCTGATTGGAAATCAAAAGTTCATACAGCCGCTGGCCGTGCTCCAAATCACAACCAGAATTCTTAAAGAATTTGGCAAGTTTTTGCTGCCTACTTTCAAGAACGTTTATTACGTTTGTACATTCGCACCAGAAGCTTTCTCTACTCTTGTACTAACCATTCTTACAAACTGTCCTTCGTGTTGCAGAAATTATCTTATTACAAGGGGAATATTAAAATGCATTGCTTACTAAAATGCATTGCTTGACGTTCTTAAAGAGAGGAATGTGCAAAATTGAGAGCAACAGTGGTTTAAGGGACAGAACGTATTCCTCGCTACCTCAAAAACATACGACACGTTTACTGAGAGCGAATTCCGGTTTCCAGCCGATTTTACAAACTTTTTATTAGAGTATACATAGCAACGTAATTCAGTAAACGCCTCGGAAAAAATGGACCTATCATATGAGTACACTAACAACGTTAGCTAAAAAGAAAATGGTGGATTCTTGTACTTAGAGCAGGGATTGGTTGCCAAAAATTAGGAAAAATTTAGAAACGCCTCATCCATCATGGACCCGTACAGTTAAAACGGACATATTATTAAACAACAGTTTATTTGCATTTTTGCGTGAACTACGCCTCGTGCATCTCAATTAATATGCATAACAGTTTTTGCCATTTAAGTAGTAATATTAAAACGCCCAGTAAGTGATTAAAACTGTCTTAAAAGGCTAAATCAAGCTCGAAAACTTGCGAGGTGCAATGGCATAGCGCCAGGCATACAAGTCCTACTATTGGATGTGGTACGTGCTTTCAGGAAGTCTCGGAATAGCTGAATAGGATTGTGACGGGTCCTCTGCACTTAACCCCCAATGACACAGGTTCGAGTCTCAGCATTGTTAATATTTTTTTTATGTTCATCAAAACTTGGAAACCGAATTCACAATAATCTAATTATGAAGTCCCTGAGGGTTTAGGACATTATAATTTAAATCGTTTTTGGTTTTCTGCATTTTTAATAGCACAATAATTCATTGTGTGCAAAATTGAGTTTAACTTCCATGTTAAACTCTGACAATGTAATTTCCTTGCTTTCTGTGTTCAAATGTGTATGAATGATCCTTATTTCAATTGCACCTACCTATAGGTGTGTTTAGACAACTACACAATTGTAGTTCACTAATAAAGAAACATCAAACAATGTCATAAAACATAAATAAAACAATAAAAATGAATATAATAACAGTTTTCAGAATAATAGTTTGTAAATTGTGAGGATTAAAAAAAAATAGTACATGCAGGTGATTCGAACCACCTTCACAACAGACAGATTACTTCGGAGTCTTGCGCCCGTTCCAACTGAGCTACCTAGTAACGTGTGCCGTTTAAGATGTAATAAAAATAAACAAATTTTCGAGCGTATATACGAAACTAAGAATGGCAAACAATGGATGCAACGGATAAGAAAGGAATAAAGTGAAATGGAGCAGCAGAAGAAATAATACAGCATAGAACACAGTCAAGAATATTAACAGAAAATTTCGAAGGTTTCCAGTTGAGAGGGGAAAAAAAAAAAAGAAGAAGAGAACAATTACGATTTGGATAGAAGAAAGAAGAAGCAAATCACAGTGACAGGATGAAGAACTATTGGAAAGACAGAAAGGAAAATCTGATGTGTTGCACCCATATGACTTTCTCTACTTTTGTACTAACAATTCTTACAAACTCTTATTCCTATATCTTCTTCGTGTTAGTTAACATAAAAATTGGTACAAATCATCTTATTGCTTATTTCTTTGTAGGTACAAGGGGAATATTAGAATACAGTAGGCTTTGAAATTCCATTCTCTTTGCACGATTAACATATATGGAAATGAATAACGATGTTCCATTAAGTTCTCCAAAACTCACACAAATAACAAGGAATATCTCCAAAACGGTTCAGTCTACAAACGAATTTCTTTCGACATAAATTGTGTGTTTCAGCAAGATCTACATTTTTTGTAGAGTAAGATTTTGTCTGTCTCTTACGGTTTAGGAGTTATTAAAAAATCATCCAGAGTAAATAGGACTACATAGGCTATAGCCAGAAAATTCAAGATATACATTTAATTTGTCATTAAAATATCTCAAACATATGGCATTTTAATCAAAATTGTTAGAGCCATTTTCAAGAAAATGAAAATTTTCTAAAAATTTGCCATGCAAAGGGTAGTTTAAGATGGAGCAAGTTTCTTCAAAATCTTGGTGTCGTATCCTTGAAAGAAGTTAAACTTAAATACCAACTTTGGTTTTTAACCGATTTTTCGTTTTTGAGTTTTGCTGTCCACAGAATGACAGACACATACACACGCGGATCTTTTTCTAAAAATGTTTTAATTGGATTCAGGGGGCCTCAAAACATATACCTATTTTCGGTGAAATCTTGACATCGAATTTCTGGGTGGAATCCAATACTTCCTCTACTTTACTATACGAAGCAGAGAAAGTTGAAATTTCTTTCTCTGTGTGTGTGTTGATCGTGTAACAGATTTTCCAACACATTTGACATTTGCCTACATCCAGATCTAATGAACACCCGAACACCATCAAGTAAATTTTTAACGACATTCCGATGATGATGCGCTCTTCGAAACACGCTGATTTCGTATGTATGTAATTTTCTTTCCTAATCGTACCGGAAAGCGAACTGTATGGAATAAAACAGTCAGCCTCCCTTATTACCGCAGAGTTTCATATGAATGTAGTTTGCAATGCTGATGGGTCCCACATAAATAAAAAATATTTAAAGGGCAGCGGCAGCGGCAGTGCGATATGAAACATAAACCCAGACATCAGTCATTCCTGGGTGCCATTGAACGTATGCTGGATTATTTTGTAATTTTAAATGAATTAATCAACCGTGAGTCATTAGGTTATTGACTGGAATGTATCAGCGATCCGCAATTTCAGTTTTGGCTCCACGCCAGAATCATTTGCTCGTGGCTTGTAAGCGATGGACACTGATTCCGGTTACTAAGTACAGAATTATCTGCTATTTACGTCCTGTTAAACGAACGAAGCAATGGATTTCCTCATGGATGTGATCTTTTGGCTGAATTATAGCCATAGATATAAATTCTCAAACATTAAACACTCTCTCTCACACACACAGACACACGCACGCACACATACACACAGACACACACACGCACGCACTCGCACAGACTCTGGCGGGACGCCTAAGCCGGTAAGTTTTGTGTCCCGAGTGATTTAGGCACAAAAATCGCCTTCTAGTGAAGATGCCAACGCCCCCTCCACAAATTGTCTTCGAGTTCATCCTCCCTAAAGAAAAATTCCCAGATGGGCCCAAATAAACCAGTTATCGACGGGCAATTAAGGACACCAAGAAATGGATTTTTCAAAAAATCTGATGTGTTGCACTCACATGACTTTCTGTACTCTTGTACTAACCATTCTTACAAACTCTTATTGTTATATCTCCATGTTAGTTAAGATAAACATTCGTACAAATTATCTTATTGCTTATTTCCTTGTAGGTACAAGGGGGATATTAGAATACAGAAGGCTTTGTGCGACAGTCAAATCTTTTTGACCTTTGAGATTGCGTTCTCTTTGCACGATTAACATAAAAAATGAACAACGTTGTTGCATTTCGCCAAAGTTCTGTTTTCCAAAACTCACACATATAACAAGGAATATCTCCGAAATGGTTCACCCTACAAGAAAATTTATTGAGACATAAATTGTGTATTTTAGCAAGATCTATATTTTTTGTACAGTATGATTTGGTCTATCTATAACGGTTTACCAGTTATGCAAAAGTCGTCCAGAGTAAATACGACTACAGTGGCTACAGTCAGAAAATTCAAGATATACATTTCATTTGGCATAAAAATATCTCAAACATCTGACATTTTAATCAAAATCGTTAGAGCCATTTTCAAGAAAGTAAACATTTTCGAAAAATTTTCCATGTAAAGGGTAGTTTAGGGTGGGGCAATTTTCTTCAAAATCTTCGTGTCACATCCCTGAACGACATTAAACTTAAATACCAACTTTGGTTTTTAACCGACTTTTCGATTTTGAGTTATGCTGTCCACAGACTGACACACAGACATACACACACGGACCTTTTTCTAAAAATGCTTTTTTTGGATTCAGGGGGCCTCAAAACATACATTTCCGGTGAAATCTCGACATCGAATTTTTGGGTGGAATACAATACTTCCCCTACTTACCAGTAGAGAAAGTAAAAATAATTGCTTTGTATTAATTTTAGAAAATTGAAAGTTCTTCAGCTTCAAAATTATATTACACAGAGCCGAGGTGTGAAAAAGAAAACAAATAAGAAATGCTTTCTCTACTCTGAGGTGCATGAACTGTGTACCTCAAATTTGAGATGCAACATTTTTGTAAGGATATACGGTGTGCTTTATACCCTTTTTGCACCAAGTGTTACAATATATTAGACAAATAACTCACTCCAAATCTCAGTTTATGGCAGCAATTGCTTGTTGCTATAATTTCTTAAAAATGTTTGGAATAATTTAGCCTCATTGGGGTGGAACCATTTCCCGGTGTGCTTAAACCCCCCTCACTGAACACTTATTCAGTCACTCACTCACTCCCTCATTCATTCACATATTTCAGTACTGAGATGCGAAAGGTCAGATAAGGTGACAGGGAAATGAAACGAAGAATTGGGTAAGGAGGAAGGAACGGACAAACGGTGAGGTGGGGAGACGAGAGGTGGAGAGAAGTACGCTACAAGGCAATTACTTGGTAAGCGTACTAATTGTGCGCCAGACACCCCTGCACTGTGCGTCTCTATCTCTCTCTCTTATTTATTATTATAGTTGTAGTCCAGGGGCGCCGTGCAGGCGGGGTTGCCATAGAAACAAGGAAGGGTGGGGATTCTTGGAGACGCTCCAGCTATCTATGTGGATCATTTGTGTAACAAGAATGTAATCAAGTGCTCCTTCTTGTATTTGTTTTCAAAGCCTCTCTAACTCATTAACAGCTACAAAACGAGCTGTTAAAGTGGTAACTCCAACCGTAGCTTTTTAAACGCTAGATATGCCTCTTAAATTACACGATTTTCTTTCCTCTACTTTCGCTTCTACACGAAATTTTCTTTAACGATTACTTATCCTAACAGACTAATTTTATTATCAGCTTTAACAAGCTTAAAAGGCGTAATGATCTTGTTAACTTTCAAAGTCCAAAGCAGATTAAGACAAAGAAAAAGTACAGATCCTTCTTTTCGACGCGTTGCCGCATAAAGTAGAATTGTTGGACCTTAACCGCACTGTTTCTTCACGTCGACTTTGTGCCCTCTCCCTCTGACAAGTGCTGATGTGAGACTGGAAAGAAATCTGATATGTTGCACTCACATGACTTTTTTATTGTCAGAAAATTAAAATATTGGAGAGACGAATTCCTCTGCATAAATGGGAAAATAAGACGCGACACAATCTTGAACTAAGATTAGAAGAAAACATCGTAAATCTTGGAAACTTTATTGGCAAGGTGAGACAAAGATGTCTACGAAAAACGGGGAACACCAAAGAGCATAATTAGCTTGGCAATATTATAAGAAAATTAGTCTGACGTATATAGGGAAACAAAAATTTTAGATCATAAGTTTAATATCATTATGCCTCATTATATATACAACCCAGCTTAACTATAAAAGAGCATGGAAAAATGCAACTCTCAAAACGAGCAGATAAATCGGGTAGTAAAGGAATCTCTAGCAATAAGTCAATGATTATATATGTAATCAAGTACTGTAATTAATTTAGGATATGGGATGCTTTGAAATAAATAATATTTAATAGCCAAACTAAAAAAAAAATCTGATGTGTTGCACTCACATGACTTTCTCTAGTCCTGTGCTACCTCTTATTCTACGTGTTAGTTGAGATAAACATTTGCACAAATTATCTTACTGTTTATTTCCTTGTAGGTACAAGGGGAATATTAGAATACAGTAGGCTTTGTGCGATAGTCAAATATTTTAAAGCTTTCACATCCCATTCTCTTTGCACACTTAACATATAAAAAAATGAACAACGATGTTCTATTTCACGAAAGTTTTAAGCTTTCCGAAACTGACACAAATAACAAGGAATATTTCCGAAATGGTTCACCCTACAAGAAAATTATGCAGACATAAATTGTGTGTTTTAGCGAGATCTACATTTTTTGTATAGTATGATTTTGTCTGTCTCTTACGGTTTAGGAGTTATTGAAAAGTCATCCAGAGTAAACAGGATTACACAGGATATAGCCAGAAAATTCAAAATATACATTTCATTTGTCATAAAAATATCTCAAACATATGACATTTTAATCAAAATCATTCGAGCCATTTTCAAGAAAATGAAAATTTTCGAAAAAGCTTTCATGTAAAGTATAATTTAGGGTGGGGCTATAGTCTTCAAAATCTTCGTATCGCATCCTTGAAAGACATTAAACTTAAATGCCAACTTTGGTTTTTATCCGACTTTTGGTTTTTGAGTTAAGCTGTCCAGACACACACACACGCACACACACACACGCACACGCACGCACACACACACACACACACACACACACACACACACACACACACACACACGGACCATGCAGGGCATTCACTGCATTCATGGATAATACCTATGCAACACTTTGTATACCCACTAATAAATGATGGGATAGAAGCTAGTGTGAATTTGATATATCACATTTATTTTAACACTTTTTTTTCACAAAGCTCGTTTATGTAGAAATATATATTTAACGCCTACATTGTTTGTTCGTGCAAAGTTTCCATTGTTTCGATGGCGCCTAACTAGATATAAATCAGATTTTGAATTAGAACACGCCTATGCACATTACATAATTCAAAATCGCTGGAGCGTTAAAATCTCGTTGGAGCAAGAAGTTCACTTCCGGCATGTTCCGGAGCACATGCTCCTGCTGTTAATGAGAGCAATTCCATTCCCGTCTTATACGAACACCCGCGGAAAGAATGCGGTGACGTCACTCGCTAATTTCATCAACGCAAACAAACGGAAAATTGCCGTTCCCGCGGCGGCCTTTGACCTCCGGTAATGGCTTCTTCTCATCCCGGAAAATACACATACACATACACATAGAGAGAACGGGATGACTTCCAGACTGCTCTGGATTCCACATGCATACGAGAACTCTAGTGCTAAATATGGAGCGTATGGGGGGTGTCTGCTGGTATTATACGGAACTCTGTATTAACAAACGAGATAATTACATTTACACACCACATATTATAACAGTAATAATAATTATGATAATAATAGTAATACTATAAAAATACTAATAATAACAATAAACAGGCAAAATAACAAATTAGTTTCACACGACTACACACTTCTCTTTTACTGAATTAACACAGTCTTCACTCCTTCGGATATTACACCTCACAACTGTTTTCTTCTCGTAACCTTGAATAACTCCTTTCTGTCTTTCTTCACTTTCTGTGTCTGAGTTTGACGATAAAATCACTCAACACTTATTAGCTCTTTCGTTATCTTCTTTCGACGTAACCCACACACAGCTGACAATCACACTAGGACTAAAAGATCTGATGTGTTGCACTCACATGACTTTCTCTACTCTTGTACTAACCATTCTTACAAACTCTTATTCCTATATGTGCTTCGTGTTATTTGAGATAAATATTTGTACAAATTATCTTATTGCTTATTTCCTTCTAGGTACAAGGGGAATATTAGACTACAGTAGGCTTTGAGCGATAGTAAAATCTTTTAAAGCTTTGAGATTCCGTTCTCTTTGCGTTCTCATACACATAACAAGGAATATCTCCGAAATGCTTCACTCTAGAAAAAATGTATTTGCAGATAAATTGTGCTTTAAGGAGCTCTAAGTTTTTGTATACTAAAATTTAGTCTGTCTCTTACGATTTACGAGTTATTCAAAAGTTATCCAGAGTAAATAGGACTACATAGGCTATAGCCATAAAATTCAAAATATACATTTCATTTGTCATAAAAATATCTTAAACATATGGCATTTTAATCAAAATCGTTAAGTCATTTTCAAGAAAATCAAACTTTTCAAAAAAATTTTCCATTTAAACTGTAGTTTAGGGTGGGGCTATTTTCTTCAAAATCTTTGTGTCGCAGCCTTAAAAGATGTTAATCTTATATACCAACTTTGGTTTTTAACTGACTTTCCGTTTTTGAGTTATGCTGTCCCGAAACTGGCGCGCGCACACACACACACACACACACACACACACACACACACACACTATACTTCCTCTAGTTTGGTATACGTAGTACAGAAAGTAAAAAACGGCATTTATATACGGTAGTTTGACCCCTCTGAAGTTAGTGATCCAGGGTTTGCAGCTTTGCCTTACGTTCGTCTGTATCTCGTTTGTCTGAGATTATGTTGTGAAGTACCCTTCGACATTTCGTCTGTAAGTTCGCAAGTTGTTCATTTATAATTCTATCAGATGTTGCTAGTACAAGCTGAGGAGCTGCTGAGGGCATGAATCTCATTTACTACTCGGCTTGTATTCTGTTTGAACTTCTCTTCTTCTGAGAAGTCAATTCTCACTTCCTTATTACATTCCGTCTATATATCTATAGGTATACATGCATGCGCTTTATCAAAGGATTATCTTAAATACACCAGCTTTTACAAACCTTAATGGCATACAAACTTTAGACAAACACTTATTTCTAATTTTCCTACTGGTATATACGGTAATAAAACGGTTGGGCGTGTATATATATAGTACCTGGCGTTTTTCGCTTCTGTTTTTTCTGAAATCTTGTTTTTTGTGGGAGAAGATATTTATTTAGATAAAGCTGAAAGGCAAAACGTTAACTAAATAAAACTACTTGTCGCAATTGTTAAGAGTAATGTCCGAGATACAAGAAATATAGAAATACATACAAATATTTCATAAACACCATCATTTCAGATGTAAAACGTGTACTGCTGAAAGCAGGCCTCCCCCATAGATATCCACCCAGTTTGAGGTTTTCGTCCAGCATTTGTTCCATTATGGAGTTCAGTTCTTTGCTGCTGTGATTGACTCCAGGACGTTAACACGTTGGCCAAGGTCCTTCATACTTCCGTGGGGTTCTTCCATGGCTTCATATTGGAATTCCCGTCCTCATCTTTTCCGTTTCGTAGTTTACATTTTCAATTTGGCTTCCATTTTTGTTCCCATATTTTCTATTCCGTAGCTTACATTTTTCCAATTCAGTTTTCAAATTTGTTTCCTCTGCCGCATTTCAGAATTCATTTCATTTCCCATTATGTCCATCTTGGCTAACATTTGTTTCGTCAACTTTTATGGGAAATTGTTTACAGAAGACTGAGTAGAGAAATAGATGCAAATGTTTTACCTAAAAGTGAGTAGGGAAAACACTGTGAATGTAATATGCATGTATACAAAAATTTAACCAAATCTTTAGAGCCGTTTCTGAAATACCGTGAATATATACATGAATTGTTCTGTAGAAGCGGGAATAAAAATGTTATTTTTTATGTAAAATCGCGTTTTTTCGGGAATTACACCTATATAGATGAACTTAAAAAGCAAAATTCTATCTGAATACAAAATTTGATCGAAATCGTTAGAGCCGTTTCCAAGTTGCGCGGAATATATATAGTTACCTGAGCAGAGGTTTTGGACGGTGGGAGGTCTATTTTACAAAGACGTCTTTTACACCCTGTATAGTATAGAAGAGAGGTTTTTATGACGTTCCGGATTTATTAAGTTCTTACAAGAATTTAAACTTAGTTGAAGTTAGATGCAAAAATAAACATACGCAATCCACTGTTCCGAGAAAATAATAGAACAGAGAGGAAGAAATTCTAATAACATCACTTCTTGTTATTCCAGCATCTTTTTATGATAATTATTTGTAAGGTAAAGTTTAAAGCACAAGCGCTTGAGATATTAGAACAAAGAATCCGACTGCAGAAATTCCTGGAAGATTCAACAATGTGTAAACAGATGCCAGTCGTGAATAGATGCAGAGGAACACCTATAATGAAACTAGCCGTAAGACACATTCTTGACACTGATGATCAGGGCTCGGGTGTTTATGACCTAAAAAATGTTAAAAATATGCAAGTACTTATAATCGAAAAAATAAGAAAATATGACTTAAATTTTTTAGTGTATTTTAGAAATCTTTAAGAATTTAATGTTGTTTAAATTAACATTATATTTAAAATCTCCCTTAAAAATTTAGCACGTTCAATAATATTAATTTTATTATTGCACTTTTAATTTATTTGATCGTTCAATCCAGAGCTAATCCTCAGTTCTACATAGAATGTAGTAAATGTCACATTTTGAACCATGAGCAGTAGTCGTAATACCAGTCTGTGAGACACCTGGTAGATGCTGCACAGATATTTAACTTGGGAAAATGTCTAGCGCATATGTTCTACATTATATGCTTTCCATAATACATAAACTATAACAGACAGATAAAGCTTACAAAACGAAAAAAGAAGAAAACAACAGAAAAATGCACCAAACAGAAATTAAAAAGATTCTTATTAAAAACACTCATGTTTTTTCTAACCATTTCCAATATGTTTGTTGGTATTGGTATGGTTTCTGCAATATCTTGTAGAGCTGGAGCAATGACAGCTAGCTAATCTGCAGGATACGGAGAAGATCATTTTTGTAAGCGTACCCTACTGTATCGTTACGCCTAATACAGAGCTCCAGTATCTAACAAGATCTCGAGAAGCGTATATCAGAGGCAGTAGACAGTAGGACTGGCAGGTACAACGCGGGGAGTGGAAATGCCATTTGGCCTTCAGTTGGGCGAGGTAGCCCGAGTTTACCCGAGTAACAGCGAGCTTTCGTTCGATTATTACATTTACTTTTCTTAAATGCTCCTTTTTTCGCACCCTGGGAAGGAGTCTATCACATTCTTCTTCAACCGTACTACTACAAGATTGTATCTAAATGTATCCTAAAACCCACCCGTATGCCTAGACAAAAAGAGCCCTTGGTTCAGAAATGAACCAGCTTCAAATTAATCGAGGACAAAGGGAGGCGTTATCTTATATTAAACAGGTAAAAGTTTATGAACTAATACATGTAAGTAGAGTGGCATCTCCAAAGCCTTCCTATGCAGAATAAACTGTTTTCATAGACGTCTTTAAGGGCAGGTGACAATAGCTTCACAGAGTCTCGTAAAGCATTGATACCAAAGTCCCTTTTTGCAGTAAATCTAGTTTGTTGTTGGTGCAGACGTTGCTTTTATCTGCTGTGTACTTGTAAACTGTTTATAAATTCATCTGGGCACTTCGTATAAAACGCCAGGAATGAACGAAGGTATTCCCATGTTGGAGTTAAAATTTCCAGGGTAACAAACAAACAACTTCAGGATGTTCTGTAATAATCTCTGGCAGTTATTCTCATTGTTTTTTTCTACAGTGAAAAATATTTTGATGTCTACAGAGTTGCCTCAATATAAAGTCCTTATTCCTACGTGGAGCGAAGATAGAGAGAATATTACATTGTCAAAGTTTCTCTTGTGCTGAGACATAACATGCTGTGTTTCAGCCTAGCGAATTATTTATCTTCGTTTTCCGAATATTTATGGTTTTGCTGTTACGTTCATGTTTGGATCTTGAGCGATGAACCTCATTCCCGGATTTTTATATACTAAAAGACTTTGGTAGGAGTAGCGCAGACGTGGAGGGGAGAATTCGACACTTCGATCTAAGAGATCATTTGTGCCATTGCCCCCGGGAGGGAGGGGTAAGGTGAGAAGAGACAAAGGGCGGCCACTCCACAGGAGAATAGCCACGTAAATTCCCCGATATCAGCCAGTACACCGGTCCCCCACTGGTTCGCTGAGAGCGCCGCCTGCAGGGACTTTTCAGACGCTTCTCAACTTTCTATCTTGAAATAGACCAAAAGGATGAAACGATATATGAAATGATTAGTAAAGTGAAATGCAGGGGCAAGAAATTCGGGGGATGAACGTAACTTGCCGAATATTCACCTGGCTATCTTAGAAAATCCCCCACTGGCCAGCTGCAGGGATCGAACCCACGATCTCGAACCTCAGACGTTACAACGGAGCGATCTCGCTCTGTAAAACCTTTAAAATATTTATCTTTATGTGCTAAATACTGAAATATTTGCCAAAAAATGAAAAATATTTTTAAAAAATCTGATGTGTTTCACTCACATGACTTTCTCTACTCTTACAAGCTCTTCCGTTCTCTTTGCACACTTAATAAATACAAATAATGAATCACGATCTTCCATTTGATGAAATTTTAAGCTTTTCAAAACTCACACAAATAAGAAGGAATATCTCCGATATGGCTCACTCTACAAAAAAAAATTATTTGGACATATATTGTGTGTTTTAGCGAAATTACATGTTTAGTGCAGTGATTTTCGAAAAAAAATTTCCATGTAAAGGGGAGTTTAGTGTGGAGGAATTCGTTTTCGTTTTTGATTTATACTGTCCACAGACACACACACACACACACACACACACACACACACACACACACACACACACACACACACACACACACACATACACAGACCTTTTTCTAAAAATGCTCTTTTTGGATTCAGGGAGCTTCAAAATATATATTTCTAGTGAAATCTCGACATCGAATTTTTGGGTGGAATACATTTCCCCTACTTACCTACTATACGTAGTAGAGACATATATCTGTAGAAAGAGTGGGAAAAGGTGACGTGAGATTTTCATATGAATCCTCTAGTGTATTAACACCGCGGGACGCCTGCCATGTTTATAGTCCTCCCTCGTGACAACTGAAAGTGGGGTTGTGTTGATGTCAGTTCCGACGGTCCGGTCAAGGGTGAAACACTGGGTGCTAGATGTGACACTGGGGTAGGGCTACCAAGTACCGTAAAGAGGGTGAGAAACTGCACACATTGGGGTGATGTCTGCAGGAGACAAGGGTGAGTCAAGGTCGCCGGCCGGCCGGGCGGCCGGGCGGGTGGGCGAGAACCAATGTCACACTTAACCCTTTCGAGTGGACATTCACAGAAGGGTGAAAGGACGGAAAACACTGTAAGGGTTATAAACCCACGTATTGTTGTTTCAGTAATTAATATAATCACTAGAGGGCGGTGCAATAGGTGCTAAAAACTTAAATATGGACGTAAATAGCGCTAATATCAGCATTATGTTATGAAAGCCGTTCATATCAATTTTCTACTCTCTCTCTCTACTACTACATATAGTAAATAGGGGAAGCATTGTATTCGACCCAAAAATTCAATGTCGAGATTTCACCGAAAATATATATTTTGAGACTCCCTTAGTCCAAAAAAAAAAAGCATTTTTAGAAAAAGGTCCCTAGGTGTGTCTGTGTGTCAGTGGACAGCATAACTCAACAACGAAAAGTCGGTTAAAAACCAAAGTTGCTATTTAAGTGTAATGTCTTTCAAGGATGCGACACGAAGATTTTGAAGAAAATAGCCCCACCCTAAACTACCCTTTACATGGAACTTTTTTCGAAAATTTTTATTTTCTTGAAAATGGCTCTAACGATTTTTATTAAAATGTCATATGTTTGAGATATTTGTATGACAAATGAAATGTATATTTTGAATTTTCTGGCTATAGCCCCTGTAGTCGTATTTACTCTGGACGACTTTTGCATAACTGGTAAACCGTTAGAGATAGACCAAATCATACTATACAAAACATGTAGATCTTGCTAAAATACACAATTTATGTCTCAATAAATTTTCTTGTAGAGTGAACCATTTCGGAGATATTCCTTGTTATGTGTGTGAGTTTCGGAAAACAGAACTTTCGTGAAATGGATCATCGTTCATTTTTTTATATGTTATGTGTGCAAAGAGAACGCAATCTCAAAGTTTTAAAATATTTGACTATCACACAAAGCCTACTGTATTCTAATATTCCCCTTGTACCTACAAGGAAATAAGCAATAAGATAATTTGTAGAAACGTTTATACACTTACAAGAAGATATAGGAATAAGAGTTTGTAAGAATGTTTAGTACAAGAGTAGAGAAACTCATGTGAGTGCAACACATCAGATTTTTTATCTTGCACCAGTCCAAAATCTGTTGTATGCAAAGTCGTATTGGCTTCTTGATTGTTTGGATACCAATTCCGACTTTTACTATCTACCGTCTAAAAAGTATTTTTAGTAAACGGTTCGTGTGTGTGTGTGTGTGTGTGTGTGTGTGTGTGTGTGTGTGTGTGTGTGCGCGCGCGCGCGCGCTTGTGAGCAGCATAATTCAAAAACGAAAAGTCGGTTAAAAATCAAAGTTGGTATTAAGTTTAATATGTTTCAGGATTGCGACACCAAAATTTTGAATAAAATTCCTCCATCCTAAACAATCGTTTATATAGAAAATTTTTCGAAAATTTTGTTTTGATCAATTTTGATTAAAATACCATACTTGAAGATATGACAAATTAAATGTATATTTTGAATTTACTCTACTGTTTACTCTCGATGACGTTTATGTCTATAACTGGTAAACCGTAAGAGAAATGAAATGAGCTTTTTCGTGGAGTGAACTATTTCTGAGGTATTCCTTATAATTGTTTTGAATTTTCCAACACTTCAGATAGTAAGCTATGTAAAGAGAATGAAATTACATGCCAACCAGCTCTTAAAATGTAGGATTAGTTTTGCAAGAGTGGGCAGAGAAAGTCGTGTGAGTGCATTCTTTTCAGTTATGGTGTTAAAATGGCTGTAAAAGTTTTAAGCTGCTTCAGCATTACTGGACAACTACATGTGAAGTGCTTAGAGCTGGTTTTATTACATTATCGTAAGCACTTGCAGAGTTACATAACACTGCAATCTCACTTAAGGTATCGGAATGAAGTAAAAGCGCAAGTATTTCCACTGCGATCGACATATTGAGAAATAGCCCGCAATTTCTCGCGGCCTGCAAAGTTCAACTTTTTCTCCATTACGGGGAGGGAGGCTCAATTTGTATTCTCGGTTCCCTTTACGGCCGCGCGGAACAGGTGCACTGTGGCCAAAACCAATCTCTGAACTCCAATTAATTATTCATACAATCATGTGACCCGAAAGAGCCGCCGCCGCCGCCGCCGTCCGAAGAGTGTGAATGTCACAAACGACTTTATCGAATTCGAGGGCATCTACAAAAAAATCAACTGCCCCTTGTTTGCATACAATTAACTCTTATCCATTCGTCTATTTGTTTTTGGCGCGCGCAAAGGTCATTATTATTCACATCCAAATTCCACGCCAGATGGCTTACGCAATGCGTCTCTTCAAATTACACGGTTCGATTCCCGGGATTTGCCGCCAGCATACATAATATTTGTTCCATTACCCGCATCCCTTGAGGTAAACATGCGTGGGAAGATGGCGCAGGGGGCAGATGATGCCTTTGGTTTTCTTCTGCGACTCAGTGTTCAGTCATGAGCTTATTGTTAGGTGCAGTGGGGCATTTCAAATCAACTTCGTTTACAAAACACATTCTCAGAACACGAGGCCCGCAGAGTCGGTTTTCCCAAGCATTCGACGTCTGATAAGACTCTTACAGTTCGTGGCTAGTCATTTACGTTTTTCAATACTTGAAAAACGCGCAAAAAGCAATAATAAATCAGAATTGCTTTTCCATATTTTATTAGACATTAAGCAAAAATGAATTCTCTATGTGAACAAATGAAAACATACATGAAAATTATCTGGCCAAAGTCTTCTTATCCACTCTTTTGTTAATGAATTTCGCCATGCATTCTTTACTTGAAGTAGCGCAGGTCTTGGTTTCTAGGTTATGTGTCTATATAGATGAACTAAATCTTTAGACTTTTGAGAGTTATTAAAAGTTTATAAAGATGAGCACAAAGGCAAACAGATTAATGGTATTAGAAATGGATTTTTGGAGTTCGGAATAATAGAACAGGAGAAATCATGCAAGTTTACAAAAACATTTTAGAAATTGCAGAAGAAAGACGCTTGAAATGGTGTGGTCACGTGCTTAGAATATCAGAGGATCGAATACCCAACTGGAAAGTAGAAGGGAAAAGAAGAAGAGGGAAACCTAGGGAGTGCTGGATGGATGGGATGAAAAGGAGCATGGAGAGAAGAGGGTTAAAGGAGGAAGATGCGATAGACAGGGACTTATGGATGCAGAATATCGTTTTGGGATGAAGAAAACCCATTGTGTTGCAGAATATTCCTTAATAAAAAATTATTAAATACCTCTGGACGTTTTCATATTGCGAATAATTTTTCTCTTGCTTCACAATCGAAAAATTATCGTCATATAAAACTTTCGCCTGGTATTACTACAGAAAACACCACAGACGTCTGCAGGTCACGAGTGATTTAGCTATTTTAGTGAATAATAAAACAACATAAGCTCATAAAACTCAGAACACAAACTCTTACGGAATATATCAAATAATTTTAGTAGTGTTTCTGCCGAGAAAGGCTTTCTGAATTATTATATCATATCTTCAGGCTTGGAAGTACACAAAACAAAGTCCTAGTTTTAACAGCTGCATATCAGTAATTAAGGTTATGCAACATAAGCCATAATTTTGTGTTTTTCTCTTGGTGTTTTCTGGTTTACAATTATCTATTACGTCATCTCCTTCTTCAAGTGAAGATTCAACATATCACTCGATAGCTGTCACCATTCTTACGCGGTTTCTATGCACTCTAATCGTACGATTCTTACTGTATCGATATTTTGCTCAAAGAAGTTATGTATGGAAATACTTCAATTGCGACTTTTAACATTGAAACCGGCAACTGAATTTGTGTTGGCAACACTACCAGAAGGCCTAAATTAAACAGTCGACAGACACATATTCTAACATATTTAAAACATTTAAACAAAGAGTTAATTAAAACTGTTATTATACTATAGAGAACAAAAAATTAATAAATAAACAATTCATTTTATTAAATTCGTTTTCTGCACAGAGCGACACACCTCAAATATGACTATTACAATTTTGTTTTAGGATGGACATGTTTGCAGCCGTTTCTACTGTTAAATTCTTGTGGTTAAGAAAAGACAAAAGACTGGACTGCTAATTAACAATGGAGGCTCATCGGAAGGAACGCTGAAGCATTCCAATGGCATCCCAAGAAGGGCAAGGGAAGGGGTGGGGGGGGGGGGGGGGAATCTAACGCTGAGACGGTCCAAATCAGATAGGCTCAAACTGCTGATAGAAGAAGAACGCGCTTTGTGTTGGTTCACCGAGCGAAATCATGGCTGATAATGATGATTGCTGCTCTGTAGCTAAATTGAACTCACTCACTCAGTCAGTCAGTCACTCGCAGACTGGTTGGACGGCGTCCAGTTGGACTCGGCGCCCGTCTGCCTCGAAATACATACATACGTAGTACACACACAGCAGACAAATATTACCACCCATGTCACCAACAACATGTAGTAAACAAAAATAGTAAATTATGCAACGAGAGCATACTTCATGAGCATCCTAATTACCATTATATGACTAAAACACTCATAAAATATTTTAATATTCCACGCTGCATGTTATGTCCTTGGTGCCTGAGATTTTAAATATGCATGTTATTCGATTGTACGTAGAATCGATAGTTACGTCTTCAACTTGTATTGCTATGTTGGCCTTGACGCAATAATACAGAGTACATACGCCACAACCTTTATAAAAGTAAACTATCAAAAACGAGAACACAAGTTGAATTTATTTCATATACGGTAATCGATAGTTTCGCTCTTAGCTGCGTGGAAATGTGCACAGACCAAAAGTGTTGATTGCTGTATGCGTATCTTTTCTCTCATACCCTTTACCTGTTATTATTAACGGAAATCCGCACTTCAAATAACGTTAAAATCACCAAGAATTTGCGACAGTCATTTCTAGTATAATGCGATGTTTAAAGTATTCCATTTGTCAATCATTTGTTACTTGTAAAACTTTGTATCTGTTGTATATACGTACATTATTAAATAAATTCATATTTTACGGTTATCTACATACGGCAAAACTGCATGAATTTATGATTTCATTCATGGTTTTTTGAGGTTATAAGGCTTTTGTCTCTAAAGCGCAACTGTTTATTTCTTTTATGAACGTATATTTACAAAATATATTCCTGTTTAAGGTTATCCACCTGCATGAGCTTATGATTTCAGGTTATGTGATTGTTTCGTTGCAATATGAGGGAATGCTCATTGATTTTGTAATTGTGGTGCTGAGTGTTATATCTATGTGGCAGATGTTGTGAGTTATATTGGGGAATGTGTGTTAGGTAAGTAAAATAGTTTCCTGCCATCTAGTTACCAAAATTCATTTTCCGCCTTCTTCGTAACCACATAACCTGTATAGACGCATTGCCGGAAGTTACTTCCTTTTTCATCTTTAAGCATTGCCAACTATACAAATAATGTTCTACAACTGTTAGATACTTTCATTTCTCATACGTTGGCGGCTTGCGTTACGCCGTCCCTAACACCGTATACGACAATACTATGCAAAAAGTGAATAACTTCCATTTGAGAAAAGTTTGACTACTATAAAATTCACACAAATCACAAGTAATTTCGAAATCGTTCACTCTATAAAAAAAAAAAAAAATAGACATAAATTGTGTGTTTTAGTGAGGTCTACATATTTTGTATAGTAAGATTTTGTCTTTCTCTTAAGGTTTACCAGTCATCCAGAGCAGAGGTGGAGCAATTTTCTTCAAAATCTTCGTTCGCATCCTTGAAAAATATTAAACTTAAATACCAACTTTGGTTTTTAACCATGTTTTCTTTTTTGACTTACGCTGTTCACACACACACACACACACACACACACACACACACACACACACACACACACACACACACACACACACACAAAATGTTTATTTTTTGTTCAGGGGGTCTCTAAATATATACTTGGGGTGAAATCTTGAAATCGAAGTTTTTTGGATGGAATACAATACTTCCCCCACTTGCTATACGTAGGAGAGAAAGTAAAAATGCCTGTTCTGGGTTAGTGGGACCTCTAAACTAGTATTTGCAGTGAAATCTGGGTATGGGTCGAGAAGGTGATGTGAATGCGACCGAGTTTTTAAGGTTAGAATTTGAGCAAGGTGACAAAGGCATTGTGCGACATTAGAGAAGGGAAGCGAGCGAATAATCTGTGATGTTGAAATATGTTAACAATAGCATGCGGGGGTGTTATAAAGCGAGCGAGGGAGACTTTGTCCCTTTGTGTTACACAAATATTTGTGTTGCTGTGCATGTTTCACACCGAGCTTCTCTGGAATTTCAGCACTCACTCCAGCACTCCAGCAGCCATCACCGGAACCGATTAACGCAAAGGCTCTTCTTAAATAACAGTTTCATTTCACCTCTGTGGCTGGTTAACACACCAACACTTCACACTTACTTCTATGTACACACAATTCAGGGTACAGATTTCACTAGAAACTGTGAAGAAACAAAAACATATTAAGAGAAATGCGCTCATATGCATTTCTCTACTCTTGTACAAACTACTTGTTCCTATATCTCAGGTCTCTCAAAGCTTCGGGCACAATCCGAAGTGTAGAGTTATCTTGCGCTCGGTAAAGCTCGGCTCAACTCGCGCCCTGCAGAGGACAGACGCGAAGACTCGAAGAAGCCTGTGTTGATAGAAGGCTTGCTTATCATTAGTACTACAACGAATGATTGTCAAACTATCTACATAATTTATTGCATTTATTAAGATTATTTCAAGAATTAAAGGATAATCATAGCCAATGAAAGGTTACTTAAACGCTGTATTGTAATTACTAACGTCTTAAAAGAAGCATGAAGCAGCTGTACATACATCGGCGTCCATTGGTACTCCTTACAAGATTATCACATTGATGCTCCAGTTTTTTAACACGTTAGTAATACCAGAAGTTGGAGAATCTGTTAATTTATATTTTCGTTCAGTACAAAAATTGGTCAAACCGATTTCCAAACATACTTTATTTGAATCAAAAGGCATTTTTTTTCTCTGTGTAGTTTTTCCTCCCGGTGGTGGCCGTCCACGCTTTGATGCAAAAGATCTTCCATAGGTCGAGGTGCTATGTCCTCACTCGGAATCTTGTCAAAGAGTCGTAGAATATTTTCAATTTTGTGTTGTGAAGCTCGAGCAGACTTAACCTGATTTACAGCTGCAAAAAGGGGTGAAGATATCAAGTGAAGTTTTCGGTTCACGGACTCTGCAGTTTGCTGGATACATTCCAAGAGTTACTGAAGTGAACTCTTTCTGTCTAGTTGAGTGTTATCTAATTCGATCCGCCGGCTATTGTATACCGTCATACAACATGAAACAACGCTGAACTTGAAGTTAAGCATGCGCACATAACCAATAAATAAAAGCTGAAGTGAAACGTCATATCGCTACATGTTGGGTAGAAAATTTGGAAATACCATTCTTTGTTGTGCTACTCACATTTATAGTTGTGACAGAACTTAAGATATCACTGGGTACATCCGTTAAAATATGGTAACAAACCGAAAAAGTCCAGTCCACCTAATTTTTATATCACGTATTCTCCTTTAAAACTTTTGCACCACAATACAGTTCTCTTTTACTGTCGTTAACACAGTCGACAGTGTTTTGTGATATTAGGAATCACAACTGTATTCTTCTCGTAACCTCGACTCGCTCCTTTGTCTTTCTTCACCTTCTCTATCTCTCAAACAGCTGGCTTGGACGATACAATCACTTCACACTGCTAAAACAGCTTCGCTCTTTTTTACTACTGCTGTTCTCGTCGCCTCGCCTCTTTATATAGAGAGGATGACGTAAGACGGACCGTTTTCGCATTCGACCTTTTATGGAACTATTACAAATACGCCGTCCGCCGGACACTTTGCGAATAATCTGGAAAACCCCTTTTGATTTTGTCGCTCTGATTGTTGCCACGTGTTTGTTCGCGTGAATGGCGTGGGACAGCTTGATCTTGAACGCCTGGATGTGGTGTGAGGTAGCTTGGCCCGACCGTACTTTGTTATGCGCCACAATATCTTAAACATTTACTAATTTCATTAAAATCGTTAGAGCCAGTTTTGAAAAATAAAAAATCTGATGTGCTGCACTCACATGACTTTCTCTACTCTTGTTCTAACTATTCTTACAAACTCTTATTCCTATATCTTCTTCGTGTTAGTTAACATTTGTACAAATTATTTTATTCCTTATTTCCTTGTAGGTACAAGGGGAATATTAGAACACAGTAGGCTTTGTGCGATAGTCAAACCTTTCAACGCTTTGAGATCCCATTCTCTTTACACGGTTAACATCTAAAAAAATTAACAACGATGTTCCGTTTCACGAAAGTTTCAAGTTTTCCGAAACTCACACACATAGCAAGGAATATCTCCGAAATGGTTCACCCTACAAGAAAATTTATTCAGACAGAAACTGTGTATTTTAGCAAGATCTACATTTTTTGTATAGTATAATTTGGTCTATCTCTAACGGTTTACCAATTATGCAAAAGTCGTCCAGAGTAAATACGACTACAGGGGCTATAGCCAGAAAATTCAAGATATACATTTCATTTGTCATAAGAATATCTCAAACATATGACATTTTAATGAAAATCGTTAAGAGCCATTTTCAAGAAAATAAAAATTTTCGAAAAATGTTCCATGTAAAGGGTAGTTTAGGGTGGGGCTATTTTCTTTAACATCTTCGTGTCGCATCCTTGAAAGACATTAATCTTACATACCAACTTTGGTTTTTAACCGACTTTTCGTTTTTGAGTTATGCTGTCCACAGACTGACACACAGACACACACACGGACCTTTTTCTAAAAATGCTTTTTTGGATTCAGAGGGTCTCAAAACATATTTCCGGTGAAGTCTCGACATCGAATTTTTGGGTGGAATACAATACTTCCCATACTTACCAATACAGAAAATAAAAATAACGAACACTTTTAAACTCAAAGGGTGGTTTGGCATTTGAAGATTTTCCTCAGTGAGTTGTGAAAAATCTGTTTGTGTTGAAATCTCGGTATGCAGTTTTTGGGTGCAATGCGACACGACCTTCGCCTACTAGACATAAGCACTAGAGAAGATTGCGCTAGGTAAGTCAAGTTATGAATTTCTGTTTCGACTTGGTGCTAAGTTTCCTGTGTCTTCCATCGACTTTTTCATCAGCGACTGTCAGTTTGTTTGAGCGTATCAACTGCCTTGTGTAATCCACAGGGGGGCCAATTTTCCCATTCCTCAGCGCAAAGTGTACGCTTGGAAAAATTGCGCGATTCGATGCCACGCCCAGTGTTTTGGGACCACGATGAATACGTTGATTGATATGACGAATGCAAATGCCTTTCCCTCAGCTACAGATGACTGTGAGTTCTCAGAATGCACAAATGCCTGCTGGCTATGAGTCTAATACCTAACCTAGGTTATCCTCAGGTTTACATTAGTTTAAATAATACTATTTTATCCATCTCTGTGCTGTGGGGGTTTCGAGCTCGAAAGTTAGTTAGGGTGGCTAGCCTGCATAAGGGTTTTTTTAAGGTTAGGTTTAATTTTCACTATTGTTTTGGGATTATGCATTACAGCTTTTCAATTCTATGAATATTATGAAGCACCATTCACTATTGCAGATTAAGTTTTCGAATCAACCTTTTTGTAGCTACAAGATTCCATGGTTTACATATTATTGGAGCTACTTTCCCAATTACGTGTTTATCTGAAAGCTATATGTCGGTAACTCTAAGCTTCATGACCCCTTTGAACATAATTTCACCCATTCATCGTCTCCAAAGGCCTAACCCTTAAAGGGCGTTTAACTAAAAAGTAGTGATTTGTTTGTTTACGAACTCGCAATTACCAGGATCATAACAATGCCACTAAATCTACTGACATGGAGGTGTCGGTTTTAACCACACTTAAAAGGTATCGGCCTATGCCGGGTTTGAACCCGCTTGGAATTAATAGGTCACCGTTTAATCAACCAATTATTCTGGCTTAAAATTCAAAACTCCACTGTATTTCATACAATTAATTATTTAATTTTATGTAATGTATACAAAGACTCGTAAGACCATCTATATATTTGTCAACGATAGGCGTAGTAACATTGCCAACAACATAAAATAACAAAGGAACAGCGAGTTTATATTCGTTCTGTGACATCAATCATGGAGTAGTAAAGCATTCAAATTTCATGTTTCTTTTCTTTCGATTTTCTCAGGTTTTCTTAGTAGTTTTGTATACGTTATAGTAGCCGCCATTCCCACTTCTGACACCATTGTGACAAATGACAAGTACAGTTACTTTTTCTAGTCCCTTTATTTCCCTTCTAAAACTGAATAAGAAAACACAATTATCTTTGTTTTATCTTTAACACAATTTAATACTCGTCGTGGCCTTGCAAATCAGCACTGTTCTGTCCTCTGGTAACCTTTACACAAAATGCTCAGATGTTCACAGAAACAATTCCAAACGTTCAGTCACAAAAACAGTTCCGACGCGACGATTAAATGTCCAAAACTATCTCTCATGGCACGCTCACATTTCTCTCAACGCTGACTGTACACACTTTAAACTAGCAGCTAACAGATGTCTCACTGTTCAATACTTAACGAAGTGGAACTGCTCTCTCTCCCTCTTCAGATGACTCTCGGCTTACAATACTGATTGGTTTAGTGTATATAAAACCCGTACAGCGAACACCTGTAGATCACCGAGAACAGTTTTATTAGACATTGGTGTCTCTATGAACTAAGAAACTGAGTTTCTTCATTTATTATTACACATGTGTATGTTCATACACTGCACTATTTTACACTCGGCTTTGCTGTACGCCAGCGTGCAACTTGTGGTGTCCCAGGTTGACAGTGGCGGCAGCTTCTACCGCAGTTTATTGTGACCTAGGGCCAAGGTGGATAGGCGCGCAGCTGACCAACCGTGGCTGTTTTATAAAATTTCCATTCTCGCATGCTTGCGATATTTCGGCTCGCCTTTGCCAATATTGGATATTTCGGTGTTCTGGTGTCTCTTAATGCGCGCCCTTATACTTGTCTGACGTTTCGCAGTCATTATCGACTTTACCACGATGGATGACGTTTGAATAACTCGTAAACCGTAAGAGATAGACAAAATTTTACTATAGAAAAAATGTAGATCTTGCTAAAACACATAATTTATGTCTGGATAAATTCATTTGTAGAGTGAACCATTTAAGAGATATCCTTGTTATTTCTGTTAGGTTTCGGGAACTTAGACTTCTGTCAAATGGAACATCGTCACTCATTTTTTTATATTTACTGTGCAAACAGAACGGAAATAGAAAGCTTTAAAATATATAATTACTGATAAATGAAAAACTACTGTATCCCCATATTCCCGCTGTACCTACAAGGAAATAAGATAATTTGTAGAAATGTTTATCTCAACTAACACGAAGAAGATATAGGAATAAGAGTTTGTAAGAATGGTTATTACGAGAGTAGAGAAAGTCATGTGAGTGCAACACATCAGATGTTTTCGTGCAGTACGATATTCTCTGGTAGAGAATGATATTTCCAAAATTCCTCATACATTTTTCATACATTCGATATAGGTATATTCATAATTCAGGTAACGCAATACAGGTGTCACCACCTGCAGCGCGACATATATAATTAATGGGAGCGTGTGATAAGCTGGCCCATGTTCAGGCTGATCCTTCGGGATGTATGCAGCAGCTTCCCTCGGGAAGAGCTGTGTTCGATACGAACCAGTGCCTGTTTTACAGTTCCCAGGATTTCTGTTACGAAACATCTGTTGCCGAGAATCAGAGCGAAACTAGGTGACGGAACATAAACATTGCAAATATGAAGCGCTCAAATTAGTTTGGAGTAACGTGAGCTTCTAATCTTTGAAAGGGCAACAAACCATTTGTACAGTCCACAGCTACTTAAAAGATTTACTCCCAAATCCATGAAAAACACATTTAGATTATCAATCGTTACCAGAGGCAAACATTCATAGATTAAAATTTGCTGCTTTTAACATCTGGGTGCGTTTTAAGCAACGAAACAATGGTCATTTTTACATTAAAATGAAAGTGAATTTAACAGAGTGCAGAAAAAGCTTAAAACAAACGAGGAAAACGAAATGCCCATCACGGTATTGTATAAAGCACTTCATAAACTTTATTGTAAAATCTGATGCGTTGCACTCACATGACTTTCTCTACTCTTGTACTAACCATTCTTACAAACTCTTATTCCTATATCTTCTTCGTGTTAGTTGAGATAAACATTTGTACAAATTATCTTATTGCTTATTTCCTTGTAGGTACAAGGGGAATATTAGAATACAGTAGGCTTTGTGCGATAGTCAAATGTTTGAGATTCTGTTCTCTTTGCACATTTAACACATAAAAAAATGAACAACGATGATCCATTTCATGAAAGTTCTAAGTTTTCCGAAACTCACACACATAGCAAGGAATATCTCCGAAATGGCTCACCCTACAAGAAAATTTATTTAGACATAAATTGTGTACTTTAGCAAGATCTACATTTTTGTACAGTATAATTTGCTCTATCTCTAACGGTTTACCACTTATGCATAAGTTGTGCAGAGTAAATACGACTACATGGGCTATAGCCAGAAAATTCAAGATATACATTTCATTTGCCATAAAAAATATCTCAAACATGACATTTTAATTAAAATCGTTACAGCCATTTTCAAGAAAATAATTTTCGAAGAATTTTCAATGTAAAGGATAGTTTAGGTTAGGGCTATTTTCTTCAAAATCTTCGTGTCGCATCCTTGAAAGACATTAAACTTAAATACCAACTTTGGTTTTTTTAACGGACTTTTCGTTTTTGAGTTATGCTGTCCACAGACTGACACACACACACACACACACACACACACACACACACACACACACACACACACACACACACACACACACACACACACACACACACACACACCTTTTTCTGATTTTTTTTTTTTATTTATTCAGGGGGCTTCAAAAGATATATTTCTGGTAAAATCTCGACATCTAATTTTTGGATGGAATTCAATACTTCCTCTACTTACTATACGCAGTAGAAAAATTAAAATTACAGAAAGATAACAATGTAAAGGCATCTTATGTGTTTATATGCAAGTGCATTCTGTGAATAGTATATGTTTGAATGTTACAAGTATTGTTATGTGGAATCGCAAGCTCGAGCTGACAGTATCCCAAGGGCACAATAAAAGAGGATAAGAAAAGCAGCAAAGCCGATGATTGCAAGTAGCACATTTTTGCAGTTCTCCCTTACGGAAGGGGGCGTTTGGGGACCAGGACATCAATACAATGGTATGCTGTTTCGTTTTTGTGCTGGTCTCCCCTGAGAGATTCCTTTATAGGGAAATGTGGCATTCCAGATGCCGCCGTCGCCGTCGCCGTCGCTTTCCTTCTTAGCATTTCTCTGAAGAAATTGGCCAGCTTTACTTCCCTGAGCCTCCAGGGAAACAGAGAGAGACAGAGATACCTACTCTTGCACTCACAAGGCGATCATTTCGACTGATGAGACAACCAGTTACTGTCATTAACTCTAGAATACATAGTGTTGCCATTTGGCAACACTGATATTTACTCAAAGTATTTCAGTATTTTGTTATTTTCAGTTTTATAAGCATGGGCAAAATCGGCTTAAAAGGGCCACTTCATTGAAACACGTTCTTGCCTCCCTCCACCGGTCATCCCTCCCCTTCACTGCTGTTCAGGTTCGCCTCATTCAGTGGCGAGCATCAGGACGTCTGTTTCATGAAGAGTGGCGTAAGGACGTTCTTGTAAGGTACAACAACAAGAAAGCTTGCTGTTTAATATGCGAATTTCCATTTGCAGATTTAAAGCATTCCAATATTAGTTTAAAAATTTACGCAATTGTAATTTGATTGTGAAACAGAACATTTCTATCAAATTAAATTTGTAAATATTTAATTTTCTTTATAAATTTCAACTTTACAAACAATATTCACAATATACAAGGGTTGTAAAATTGTAAAATAGAAGCCCTGATTTTCTAAATGTAAAATGAAACAATGATGTGTTTTAATTTGCTTTTAAAGGTAACCAACACTCTCTATAGATTGTAGTATAATTTCTTTCAGAGCGGTTCCACGCAGCAGCCACAGAAAGGTAATTGAGTAAAAAGTTAATGCACTAAAAGTTTTATCAGTGCGCATGCGCAGTCATTTATCTGCCGCCGTCGGATTTTCCTGAGTAACAAACAATAAGTGTGATGGGGCAGAAGTTACGGTCTGGTGGCTGTTTGATGAGATAACCGCAAAACATTCTATCGATTTGTTTCGAGAATCGATAGCTGGTATTCCCATCGGAATCCGATTGGTGCTGCGTCGATGCAGCAGGATTTTGGACGGAGCTAGCTTGCCTGCCTGCTTGCTTGTCAGTGCCACGTTTTAAAAGCACCTGTTTAAGCCCTTTGTTGTGTGCCCGTCCCTGTTTTTGGAGGCAAGGAGGGAAAATGAAAGAATACTTTAAGTGTAGCGCGGTGATCCGGGACAGTATGTATCCTGGTATACACAGTTGTAGTGCGGGCAGTCGCTCTAACAGGCGCTGTGTTGGCTCTATTATGCCTAACTGCTATTTTCACCGAGCTTTTTTAGTTTTGCACCAACAGTGTGAGTATTCACCTTTCTTTATGAAGAACGACAAAATTACATACTTAAAACGACAGAAGATATATTTTTAAATACTAATATAAGCTAAAACAATTTAAGGGAACACTAAAATGAACCAAGTTATATTTTCGTTAGAAATTATTTTAGTTTTCGAGATTGAACTGCTAAGTGAACCTTAGAAAATCTCCTTGGGTTGTCTGAAACGCTTATACGCTCTCAAAGAGCTGATTAACTGGCCAGACTAAAACTTCCATACTATTTAAAAAAATTCTATCTTGCAGTTCCTTTAAGTTAACCTACATTTTGTGGCAAAACTTTTGTTAACAAATTTTCACACTTGAGGTACCTTAACAAAAGAGAGGGGTTCAAATTTACCTACTCTTTCATCCATGTGAGTGTGCGCATGTCGACATTTCACTACAAATATGTTTTGAGACCCCCTGAATCCAAGAAAAGCATTATAGAAAATGGTACGTGTGTGTGTGTGTGTGTGTGTGTGTGTGTGTGTGTGTGTGTGTATGTGTGTGTGTCTGTGTGTGTGTCAGTCTGTGGATATAACTCAAAAATGAAAAGCAGGTTAAAAAGCAATCTTGGTATTTAAGTTTAATGTCTTTCACGGATGCAACACGAAGATTGTGAACAAAATTTCTCCACCCTAAACTACCCTTTACATGGAAAATTTTGATTTTCTGAAAATGGCTCTAGTGATTTTAATTAAAATTTCATATCTTCGAGATAGTTTTATGACAAATGAACTGTATATCTTGAATTTTCTGGCTAGAGTCCGTGAAGTCCTATTTACTCTGGATGGCTTTAGCATAACTGGTAAACCGTTAGAGATAGACCAAGTCTTACTCTACAAAAAATGTAGATCTTGCTAAAACACACAATTTATGTCTGAATAAATTTTTTTGTAGAGCGAACCATTTCGGAGATATTCCTTGTTATTTGTGTGAGTTTCAGAGAACTTATACTTTTGTGAAATGCAAGATCGTTGTACATTTTTTATATGTTAACCGTGAAAGATTTTACTATCCCACAAAGCCTACTATATTCCCATATTCCCCTTGTACCTACAAGGAAATAAACAATAAGATAATTTGTACAAATGTTTATTTTAACACGAAGAAGATATAGGAATAAGAGTTTGTAAGAATGGTTAGTACAAGAGTAGAGAAAGTCATGTGAGTGTTCATATAAGGTCGATGAATGAGACTGGGTTATTCTAGATGCATGTTTGAACTGTTTTATACGTAATGTTTTGACGTCCACACATTAACATTGTCTACTGACCTTCTGCAGATTAAAGAAACTTGAGGAGCTATGTGTGTTTGGGTCCCTACTTCACTGTTAGGGTTGTAAGGCTTCTTGGGGTGTTTAAGAGTTAATGAGACAAAATGCTGAAGCCTACCTCACGTTTCAATGTCCTCCCCTCCATCAACACCACGACAAAAACACTGTTGCAAACAAACGTTTAGGAAACCGCGGAAAATAAACCTACGTACGTTCACTAAAACCGTGTTTTGTGAAGACAAGCAGCTAAGATCATCACCTTAAAGCATGGTAAGTTGAAAAAACATTATGCATATATTCCTTCCAAAAATTCCTTTACGTCCCGCAAAAATTCTAAGTTCAACAGTGGACGTGATTAAACGAGTGCTGACGTAGCTTGGCGGAGTTGTCATGGAATACTACTGCAGGTAACCTCGATAGTTACAGAGCCATTTGCTACCAACCTCGGCACAAATGTCCCAGACAGATGATGTTAAGAGTTGATGCAAACTATCTTTACTATTTATTGTGAAAATGATCGCCCTGTTCAGAAAATGTTGCAAATTGTGTTTCACCACTATACCTAGATTTATTAATATTTTGACGTCGTCCGCGGGTGCAAGCCTCAGAGTTCAAGGTCAAGCTACTTCACACAACTGCTTGAAAATACGTCACCAGATGACAATGGAGCGTCCAAAACAAAGACGACTATGAGTGTGGTAGAACAACACGCTTCTACATTGCTGTATAGACTTCCGACTGCCGGCTTATTTACGAGAAGTTCGAGAAAAGGCGAATTTCGAGAAAAACCCGTCATACGTCATTCTTGTCGGGAAGAGAAGAAATTTGCTAATGTGATGGAGTCGTGAGTGTTGAGTGATATAGATGTTAGCAATGTGCGCGCGCGGGCGTTTTTGGACTGTCGTCGATGAACGAATATATGTATCATCAGAGAGATTCGTAGACAAGAGTCGTCGCGTCGGAATTTTTATTGTGTGAAGCAATTTTAGTAACTCTAAACTGAACTGACAGGTACTTTGACATCGCGGTCATGCGGATTTTAGTACCTGAGTCCCTTAAAAGGAGCGCCCTGGGAGTAAGGGATGAGGACCGATCCAGGAGCAGGGTCCCTAACATTTCTAGACTGAAACTCCCCGGCGGCTTTTAGTAAGACCGGCAGCTGCCCCGCAAATTCCTCGTCTAGCGCCCGAGACGACCATCAACCCTGAAGGAACCAAGCGGAGGAACGATGAAGTAAAGTACGAATCAAGGGACAGAACATTCAGGGGATAGATGAACGTTCCCGGCATTTCCCTAAGGACCCTCGGCCATGGGAAACGAACCCAGGACCTGTTCGTATGTGTAAGTAGTAGAATATGGGACATTATATAAAAGGAGACGAAACTGCGAGACTCTTATATATTGCTGCCAAAATGTTTTTGTAAGGACCCCCTCGTTTGTGGTATTGCAGTATCTTGTGCTGTCGTCTGAGGATTCAGGGTGATTTACAAGTGCTGCCTGTATATCTCCTCAACAACTAATTCTCTTTTTGAGATATTACTGCAGAAACCTTGACCTGGCGCGTTTACTCAGTCTCTCTCCCAAATCTCTGCACATTGCAAATTCCTCACGTTCAGCGTCTAAATAAACTAAAATGTGATGTGCAAATAAATTACTCCTTGTACCCTTTTAAACTTTAGAGCTACTCTATATAAGAACACTACTCATATAAAAAGTAATTATTTTCCCCACTTCAAGTTAAATGGATTTAAGCGACAGTCAAGTCTTTTAAGAACCGCTCGCTATATGATGCCTTTGAAAATCCGTCCTGTTTGTATCGCCAAGAGGTGGAAAAAAACCTAATAATGTGTACTTATTTGAGAAAATTCAAAGCAATAACAAGAAATATCTCGGAAATGGTTCATACCACAAAACATTAATTGGATTTCTTTTTTAAAATCTTGGTGTTGCACTCTCGGAGGATGCTGAACTTAAATACCAACTTTGGAATTTAATGACTTTTGTTGTTGAGTTATACGGTTCGAGGTACTCCGGGGCGTATCAGCGTATATACTGTCGCCCATCGCATTATTGTCGGCACTACCGCAAAGGAGCCGAAGGGAAGAGACAGAGAATGGCCGCATTGTTGGGGCGCTTGCCGAAAGAGAGAAAGGGATAGAGACTTCTGGAATGTTCTGCTTTGTATTTCACCGCAATAATAACTTTCCTGAAGTTTCCAAAATAGTGCCTGGGAGATATAAATAGCGGTAAAGTGTGAGACTCGACTCGAAATGCCTCTGGAGCCTCTGGAAGGGACAGTTTTTGTGTTACGAGTTCGGAGCCGTGCTGTTGGTGAATCGGAAAAGACTTTCTTGCTGTTACAATGAGTGTACAAAGTTACTGTTTACGGAAATAAAAGTGTTTCTTTATCTCGACTAGATCTGTCTTCTTTACTTTACACCCACCAAAGTCACAATACCCTTATATAGCAGCCAGATGGGGGTAGTTTCTTCCCCCATTTCCCAGAGTATCCTTTGTTTTTATTCTAAGTCAAATATAATGTCCATACGAACACCCCTTAGTGATATATGTGCCCCTATTTCTACCAATCTGTCTATAACCGGTAACAACAATAATTTTCTTAATAATTTTTACTTTTTTAACTGTTCGTTACCCAAGGCAACGACAGGCACTGATTTAAAAAAGGAGAAAAAAAAAAAAAAAGAACTGAAAGTTGGGAAAGCAAGCTTGATTTAAACCACAAAACTCTCATTGACCACTCTATGCCACAACGACCTCGACCACTGAGGTTCTCTCAATTGTTATTGCGGCTTTAGATTCACATTTAAGGACACGCTACAACGAAAGTCTGATTTTTACAAAAGTTTCAGATAATTTAATTTATCTATAATTTATTTTTAATGTTGCATTAAATAAACATTAGTTGGTTTTAAGTATCTTTGCGATATATGTTTTAATTTGAGAGTAAACAAATTTTAAAACCGAATTTTACCATCCTGTTCCATATCTACTAGTGATTTACCTGATTATAATGAACAAATCATGTAATTTTGCTCTACATACCTCAATTCAAAAGAGAATAACTTTTAAATTCTGTTATTTTAAATTTTTAGTTAGTGTTGTATGACTTTGAAAATTAATAACGCAAAAGCCGTTCTGAAGAAGAAAAAGTGTGATGTGTTGCACTCACATGACTTTCTCTACTCTTGTACTAACCATTCTTACAAACTCTTATTCCTATATCTTCTTCCTGTTAGTTAAGATAAATATTTGTACAACTTATTGCTTATTTCCTTGTAGGTACAAGGGGAATATTAGAATACAGTAGGCTTTGTGCGATTGTCATATATTTTAAAGCTTTCAGATCCCGTTCTATTTGCACGCTTAACTTATAAAAAAACTGAACAACGATGTTCCATTTCACGAAAGTTTTGTTTTCCGAACCTGGCACAAATAACACGGAATATCTCTGAAATGGTTCGCTCTGCAAAAAAAATTTATTCAGACATAAGTTGTGCTTTTTAGTGAGATCTACATTTCTTGTGCAGTAAGACTTTGTCTATCTCTTACGGTTTACGAGTTATGCAAAAGTCATCTAGAGTAAATACGACTACAGGGACTATAGCCAGAAAATTCAAGATATACATTTCATTTGTCATAATAATGTCTCAAACATATGACATTTTAATCAACACCGTTAGAGTCATCTTCAAGAAAATCAAAATTTTCTTAAAATGTTCCATGTAAAGGGTAGTTTATGGTGAGGCTATTTTCTTCAAAATCTTCGTGTCGCATCTTTGAAAGACATTAAACTTAAATACTAACGTTGGTTTTTAATCGACTTTTCGTTTTTTAGTTATGTTGGTCACAGACTGAGACACACACACACATACACACACACACACACACACACACGTACCTTTTTCTAAAAATGCTTTTTTTCCGGTAAAATCTCGACATCGAATTTTTGAGTGGAATACAATACTTCCCCTACTTACTAGTAGAGAAAGTAAAAATAGCTGTGACAATTTTGATTAAAATATCACGTTTTACATATGGAGATAAAGAACAGCTGTGAAAGTCCCTTCATTTGCGGTATGCTTTTGTAACTTTGAAACCACGAGATTACCAAAAACGTGTTTCAGAAAAAGCGTAAAGCGTTCTAAAATATGTAATTTGTGTTACGTCAGTTTTTTGCAACTTTAGCCGTTTCCGAGGTATTTCCTGGTTTTGGGTGGAATTTCAAGTAGCTCACATTTCTGAAATTTGTTTCTCATCAGGCTATGCAAAGAGTATTAAAAATATGAAGTCCAACACACTTGCACTATTCTTTTTAGTTTCTTAACCACCTGAGCATTAGGCACATTCCACCAACAAATAAGATATTGAGATTTTACTGGAAATACACGTTTTGAACTCCCGTGAAAACGAAGACATTTTCGAATACTTTAAAAAAATGTTTGTTCTTCTCAAAAGCGGCTAACGATTTTGATTAAAATACTATAAGTTTAAGATATTTTCATGACAAATGAAGTGAATATCTTGAGTAATCTGAGAATATCCCCAGAAGCAACCTTCATTTCCAATAACTTTCGCGTAACATAAACACACAGTTTATGTAAAACTTTTTAGTGATGTGAAAAATTTCGTAGTCTGAATTTGCCAATACATTTTTCTCAAACGGAAAGTAATTGCTTTTTATCCCCTGACGTGTAATGAGAAGGAATTTCAAAGCAATTACTTAGCGACTAGATTAAAACAATTGCCGATCGCTTAAAGACTACTGTATTTCCATATTCCCCTTGTACCTAAAAGGAAATAAGTAATAATGTAATTTAAACAAATGTTTATCTTAACTAACACGAAGAAGATATAGGAATAAGAGTTTGTAAGAATGGTTAGTACAAGAGTAGAGAAAGTCATGTGAGTCCGATTTGAACCCGCGACCTCTCAAACACCTCAGATATCCTCTGTTCGTAATCCTCCACAGGAATTTAAAATGACTAGTTGAAAAGAAATGTAGAAAGAGAAATTAAAGCGCTTTCCCAATTAACTGGCCCTTAACGTTATTCATTGTTACACCTTGTTAAATCATAAGGAAGTTCTCAAATCTTGTTAGAGGACCATTAATTCTAATGCCGTTGGAGATAATTAGACGGAACGCGAGTCTTAACGAGACTTTCACCCACTGCTGGCATTAATTTGTACATCACTAGAAGTTTAAGACAACTTTGATAATTCTTGAGCGCGCCCGCGCGCTACCTTGGGAGCGAGTGCACGGTGATTAAATCTGTGTCAGCGATGCTCATAAAGCGTGAAATTATAATTCTTTGCTACTTCATATGCGAGCACAAGTCTATTCTCAAGCCTAACAGTGTGAATGTGTGCGCAGAATTTATACTTTCCCTAAAGTTTATGGAAGGTGTCGTGTTAGGTTCAAAAGTTCTGTTGAAATGAGATTTGAATTTCTCAAAATGCTAAAACAGTCCTGTATGACTTCACAATACAGATTACACAAAATAAATAACATGAATGCATTCACACGACGTTCTCTAGTCATTTTTGTACAAACTATTCTTAAAAACACTTATTCTTTTATATTTATTACAATGGCAATATAATCTTGTTAATTTTCAGTAAACAGCATACACAAACACAAGACAGTCAGAACAAAAGAAACAACAAATCGACTCCATGATCTACGTCAGAGAAGAAATGAACGAATCTTATGTATAAACTCGCTGTTCCTTTGTTATGTTATGAGGTCTTGAAAACGTATATAGTTATTATGTTGACAATGTTAGAGCTACTGCTAAAACGCAACTGTGTATTTCTTTCATGAACTTACGTATATTTACTGAATATATTCCTGTTTAAGGTTATTTACCTGCATGAGCTTATGATTTCATAGTTATTTCAGGTTATGTGATTCGTGAATTAGTTGTTTCATTGCAATATGAACGGATCGTCATTTGTGGTGCTCAGTGCTACATGTGGGTTGAACTGTGGAATCTGTGTGTAAGTAAAATAGTTTTCCGCCATCTAGTTACCCAAATTCGCCATTTTCCGGCTTGCTCGTATCTACATCACTTATGTTCACGCATTACTAGTCTTTAGGCATTGCCAACTATATAATTCCAACGTCATTCAAATAATGTTTTACTACGCTAGCTACTTTCATTTCTCATACGTTGACGCCCTGCGTTACGCGGTTCCTAAGCTCATATTCGGCAACATTACCATTATGTTTTACAGTTTACCAGAATGAAGAGGACTTCTGCGAATATTCCCCCCAAAAAAAACTCGAAATATACATTACATTTTCCTGAAAATATGTTTAAGATATGGTATTTTGATCAAAATGTTACAGCTATTTTTGAGAAAATACGAATTTCTTGAAAATCTTCGTGTCGCATCGTTAGAAGCTACTGAAATTACTTTGGTATTTAATTGATGTTTCGTTTTTGAGTTATGCAGTTCAAATTACTCAGAACTTCGTTCTTATTGGTTTGAATTTGTAAATGCTTATAGTTTTATCAAATGGGAAGTGGTTATTCATTGTTTATTTACTTTCTCTACTGCTTATAGTAACTAGGGGAGGTGTTGTATTCCATTCAAAATTAGGTTATCAAAATTTCATCGGAAATGTTTTGGCTTTCCCCGAATGTAAAAAAGCATTCTTAAATAAAAGTATTTTTGTTTGTGTGTGTGTGTTTGTGTGTGTTTGTGTGTGTGTGTGTGTGTGTGTGTGTAAATGTATCCGTTTGTAAACACCTTAATTTAAAACCAAAAGGTTGGTTCGATACCAAACTGTAGAACTCATTAAAACACATACCATTTTTGGAGGGGGCCCTGATAGATATTTCCCAACTATTCCTTGTTATTTGTTTGAATTTTCGAATACATATACTTTACTCAAAATTACAATACTCATTTTTTTATCTCTTGGCCATGCAAAGAGAACGGAATTTCAAAGCCATCACATAATGACCAGCTCTTAAAGCATTTGACTATCGAGTAAGAGTTTGTAAGAATGGTTAGCACAAGAACGAGCAGAGAAAGCCATGTGAGTGCAGTACACAGAAACAAGGCCACTCTGTGAGTTTTGGAACATAGAGGAAGTTGGTTGTTTAATGTTATTTCTTGTTACTTTGTAAAGTGACGTGTTTTAAACCAACCCCGCCCTGCGACACTCCTGTGAAGTGGATGGCACTTGGGTCGTAATGACAGAATCAACATGGGCCAAGCACGCACCTTCCTTACTCAAAAAGAAACACTTCTTCATCCCCTCTCCCCCTCACCGCCTGCAGCTGTAGCCAGCGTTGCCAATTTAACGGCTTTTCCCGCCACAAATACACCTCCTGGCTTCTCATCTTGCGGCGAAAAATACTTTACAGCAACAATTCTACCAATTTTTAGGAAAACTGGTTTTGTGCATTTGAAGTAGAACTAGAATTCTTCTTTTTCTTCTTTACCTGATTACAAGTCAGTGTCTAGGGTCAGACGTCTGTCAGGGAACACAGGAACCTATGTACCAGACAGAGTGAACACCTACAAGTATGAGAGTGAGGACTTACAAGCCAGTGTCTAGAGCCAGACGTCTGTCAGGGAACACAGGAACCTATGTACCAGACAGAGTGAACACCTGCAAGTATGAGAGTGAGGACTTACAAGCCAGTGTCTAGAGTCAGACGTCTGTCGGGGAACACAGGAACCTATATACCAGAGTGAACACCTGCAAGTATGAGAGTGAGGACTTACAAGCCAGTGTCTAGAGTCAGACGCCTGTCAGGGAACACAGGAACCTATGTACCAGAGTGAACACCTGCAAGTATGAGAGTGAGGACTTACAAGCCAGTGTCTAGAGCCAGACGCCTGTCAGGGAACACAGGAACCTATGTACCAGACAGAGTGAACACCTACAAGTATGAGAGTGAGGACTTACAAGCCAGTGTCTAGAGCCAGACGCCTGTCAGGGAACACAGGAACCTATATACCAGACAGAGTGAACACCTGTAAGTATGAGAGTGAGGACTTACAAGCCAGTGTCTAGAGCCAGACGTCTGTCGGGGAACACAGGAACCTATATACCAGACAGAGTGAACACCTGTATGTATGAGAGTGAGCACTTACAAGCCAGTGTCTAGAGTCAGACGTCTGTCGGGGAACACAGGAACCTATGTACCAGACAGAGTGAACACCTGCAAGTATGAGAGTGAGGACTTACAAGCCAGTGTCTAGAGTCAGACGTCTGTCGGGGAACACAGGAACCTATGTACCAGACAGAGTGAACACCTGTAAGTATGAGAGTGAGGACTTACAAGCCGGTGTCTAGAGTCAGACGTCTGTCGGGGAACACAGGAACCTATGTACCAGACAGAGTGAAGTGGTCAGTATGAGAGAGAGGAAGAGCATTATATGAAAACTAACTGAAATCGATCAATGGAAAGGTGAGTATGGAGCAATTGGTGGAATGAGTGGCGGGGGAAACCGGAAAACCCAGAGAAAACCCGCTCAGATGCCGCTTCGTCCACCACCAATACCACATACGGGTCCCTGGGATCAAACCCGGGCCGGTTAGGTGGTAGGCCAGCGGTCTAACCACTCGGCCACGGCGTCGGGAATAATTGGGAGCGAACCCAATCCGGATGGTCAAATAATTGCATCATTAGGTAAATTACGAAAAATGGTTATTTCGTTTAACAAAATCTGATGTGTTGCACTCAAATAACTTTTTCTACTCTGGTAGTAACTATTGTTACAAACTCTTATTTCTACATCTTCATGTTAGTCGATTAATACGAGTATTTGCACAAATTCCCTTATTACTGATTTTCTTACAGATACAACGGGAATATGAGAATACAGTAGACTTTGAGCGATAGTCAGATCTTCTTCCCTTCTCTTCGCACGGCCAAACACATAAAGAAGTGAATATTTCAAAAACGTTTAAGTACTTCAAAACTTACACAAATAACAAGAAATATCTCCGAAATGGTTCATTCTACAAAAAATGCATACAGGCATAACTCTGCTCTCAGTTTCGAAGTCAAGACAGCGATACAGAGATGTTTGTTTGGGTTGCTGCGGGTTTTCGCTGGTCATTTAGCGGGATTGTAAGAGCATATGTTGGCAACCCTGGGTATGACGTCACAGCGTACCTAACCAGCACTCAGTAGCATTCTGTAAGGCAGGTGGTGCGCTCATTAGCCCCGCTAATGGTGAAGAAGATCTCACGGATTGCATTACCGTAAACGCCAGACGCCAAACGCCAAACATAACCTCAATTATGAATGAATGTCGGTAACGTGGAAGAGGATCCGTGTTTGAATGTGATAGGGTGAAATTATAGACGAATGTTACGTATGGGTCCAATTAAATCATCAAGTCGTACTGCTTGCTTATGATTGGCAAAGCAAATATTTGATTCTACCCAAAATTGTAATTAGTGATTTCGGTAGAAAAACAATTTGATATGTTGCACTCACATGACTTTCTCTACTCTTGTACTAACAATTCTTACAAACTCTTATTCCTATATCTTCTTCGTGTTAGTTGAGATAAACATTTCTAAAAATTATCTTATTGTCTGTAACTAAAAGAGTTTTGATGGATCTATTTCTAATTTTTTAAATTGGGTACTCAAAGCGTATATTTGTAGAGAAATCTATGTATGGATTTTTTAACAATGTACATGGTATAGAAAGTAAAAATGAAGGTAAGAGTAAGGAACATACATAAGAGAAGGTAGCCAAAGAGGGAGAAGGGTGTGAAGGAGTGATGGTGAAGAGAAAATGTCAATAAGCACGTGCTGTGTTCCGTCCGCTTTAAAAGAACCCCATGCATGTAGTATATATAAGACGGGGACGAACACATCCATCACACTCTGGTGCCTAAGTGGACCAATCCCTTACCTACTGTATACTCCAGTCAAACACACCAATACAAGCATAATAGTTAGAAATAAAAATCTGATATGCTGCACTCACATGACTTTCCCTACTCTTGTATTAACTATTCATACACACTCGTATTCCTATATCTTCTTCATGTTAGTTGAGATAAACATTTGTACAAATTATCTTATTGCTTATTTCCTTGTAGGTACAAGGAGAATATTACAATACAGTAGGCTTTGAACGATAGTCAAATTTTTTAAAGCTTTGAGATCCCGTTCTCATTGCACGCTTAACATATAAAAAAATGAACAACGATGTTCCATTTCACTAAAGTTCTAAGTTTTCTGAAACTCACACACACAACAAGGAATATCTCCGAAATGGTTCACCCCACAAGAAAATTTATTGACACATAAATTGTGTATTTTAGCAAGATCTACATTTTTTTGTATAGTATGATTTGGTCTATCTCTAACGGTTTACCAGTTATGCAAAAGTCGTCCAAAGGAAACAGGAGTACATAGGCTATAACTAGTAAATTTAAAATATACATTTCGTTTTTCATACAAATATCTTAAACATGTGGCATTTTAATGAAAATCGTTGGAACCATTTTCAAGAAAATCGAAATTTTCTAAAAATGTTCCATCTAAGGATAGTTTAGGGTGGGCTTATTTTCTTCAAAATCTTGGTCTCGCATCCTTGAAAGATATTAAACTTAAATACCAACTTTGGCTTTTAACCGACTTATCCTTTTTCAATTATGCTGTCCACAGACACACACGCAGAACTTTTTCTAAAAAGGTTTTTTTTTTTTTTTTTTTTTTTTTTTTTTTTTTTTTTTTATTCAGGGGTTCTCAAAACGTATATTTCCGGTGAAATCACGACATCGAATTTTTGAGTGGAATACAATACTTCCTTTACTTACCAGTAGAGAAAGTAGAAAAGGAAGGCAAATTGAATTTATTAGAATGTTATCTACAATATTAACACTAATTATTAAATGAACAGAGTAGTATTATTTGATGTAGGGAAATCGATAGTTTCGCTTTCAGCTGCGTGGGAATGTGCGCAGACGCAGTATTCATTGCTACATGCGGATTTTTCGATTGGTGGATGGCAGTATAGTGGCATGATTGGACATAGAGTAATAAACGTAATGTTTTGTGAATATGGCTTATACGATTACTATGAAACTGCCCCCCCCTCTCTCTCTCTCTCTCTCTCTCTCTCTCTCTCTCTCTCTCTCTCTCTCTCTCTCTCTCGGATTTCTAGATATTATCAGCGTTACTTACAACTCGATTGATTAAAGAGTCTGTTATGGTCTGCGAGAGGGAGGGACAGATTAAGAAAAGAAGCGCTGTTTAGATAGGCAACTTGACAAGGGCAAATCCCCACTTTATGTCCTGTTATAGCAGCTACTGACAGATCTCTCAACTCAAGAAAAACACAAGAGGCGGAGAGGGTGGGGAAGCAAGGGGTGAATAGAATCCACTCAAATCCACTCCGACATCATCGGCTTTTAACACACTCAGAGCTTCCTTCCTCAGAAAGTGTCAGCAGATTTGGAACATACTGTTATTCTTGGTGTAGTAATATTTGGTGATTTTACTTCGTGCAATTGTTGTATTAATGTGTGTCCTGAATAAAACGTAATTTTAGGCACAAAGAAAGAAAATTTATTCCCTCTTCTACAAATAAAATTAAACTAACATATGACAGTAATTTAAAGCCTGAGTGCATAGTTATTGAACGAATGATAACAACATTTGAGTTACTGATTATAAAATAATATGTTAATGTCTGCATAAAGTTGTGCTAAAGTGATATGTCACACCCTGCTTCTTAGCTCAAAATCTTGTATTTAACTCATATTTAGCGTGCTCTTTTCTCTTGTGGTATTTGGGGTTGTCGAACGGTGCCTTTGTAGTGTTTTGTGGATGCTTTTATTTATTTAGTTTCTTTGTTTTTGTTCTTTGTAGTGTCCTAAGAGTTTTAATTAACTCTTTGTTTAAGTGTATTAAATAATTTTTAAGTATCTCCAAAGAAAGCCAAGCCTGTTGACCAAATGCAGTACAAATTATCACCTGGTCATTCTTGTGTTTAAACAGTGTCGCCAACTGCATCGCGTAGATCGCTGAAAAGTAATTTGTTACACATTACAATCGAAGAACAATCAAAATAGCACTCCATTTTAATTTCACAACTGTGCTACTTTTAATAATTAATGTATCTTTTGCAGAAGACAGGTTATTTGTTAATGTTAAAAATAAAGTGAGACGTTTTTGAGATTTTAAACTAGTTTTCTGTTATAACAAGAAAAGATCGAAATACATGCAATTCTTGGGTTTCGTTTTCCTCAGTTGGCAGTGCTGAGTAAGTGAGTCAAACTGTACTAATTGAAATGAATGTAGTTTAGGTTACTAGTTTGTCGTATAGTATTTAAATTAATATTTTATTTATGAAATAGTGCAGATAAATATTATTCGACGGCCTGACTCGCTTCGCTCGAGAATTTATCGGTTAAATCAGATGTCTTATGTTACTTTTAATAACTGTCAAACCACAGGCAACGCCGCTTATTTCAGTCAGTATTTTATTACAGCTCGATGTAAAAGAACCTTGTAAATCCTTTTAAGTATATTAGTAATATTGTTCTACTCATCTTCGGCAGATCTTGTTCTGCAATAACAGTTTTAGAAAAAACCATTTTCGAACGCTAAATATGGTTATATATATATAAAATAACAGTAAGTACAACTGCATAGGTATACTACTGTAAAACAACTCAAGAGAAAATCACGCAAACACGCGCAATACAATGGCGTTCACAGATTAAGCGGCGTCTAAACAGAATTTTGTTTTAAAATCTTTCGGTTGGCTTACTTGCAACAAGGGCTTCTGTGGCAACATAACGGATGCAATAACACCAGCTATGGCCGTAGCTTTACCATGGTTATATTTTACGAACAGTTGGCAGTACTAATGCAACCTAACAGATGGAATATCACCAAATATAACCAGACCGCGCCATAATGGAGCGAAATGTCACAGTTTTTTTGGGGTATCCCAATAAGCTTTATCCTCTATATGTGCTGTGAAGTAACTTAGCCCGACCGTCCTTTGTTGTGCTCCGCACCGAGCGTCACAATATTATTCTCGCAGATTACTAACAATAAAACTATACGTGTGTGTTGTGGTTGGCATCACTGGAATATAGGGAATATTCTGGTGCGATAACAGCGCCTGTGTGCTGATATTCTTGTCAAAATTGCTATATGACATGTGTCAATTATTTATCAGCTGACAGCAAAAAGAGTTAGTTATGTACAAAACAGCGCTCCTCGTCACGTGACTGCGAGTAAAGAAATCAACATTATGCAGCTGTAAAACCTCCAACTGACCGTCATTATTCTCTATAACCTGATCTGACAGGAATTAATTTTGACGTAGAGAAGTTAATCGTCCGTTGGACGCAATAAATTTAAAGTGAGAGAGATAATAATAACTCGATCAGAGAGGATATCGAAACACTGACGTCATTTTGATGTTTCACGCACAGTTGTCTCAACAGGCGGCCATGATAAATGCAGCTTATGTGTGGTTTCGAAATTTTCTGATTCCACATTCCCAGTGTGAGTCGAAAAACCAGTTACTCATTAAAACACATTTCAAATTATTCTTGTTAATGTTTTGTCCTTTGTTCTTTGCCTACCTCGAGGTTTATTCAGAGTATCTGTCGTAAACTAGTCAGTATGTCCAACAAAACTGGAGATTGGATACATGGGCACTCTCGAAAGTTACTTATCGTTTAATTAAAACAATTCAAAAGGTACTTTCTGAATACTCGTATTTTTAAACATATAAAAGGAAGGATATCACTTCACTTTTTAGTGGTTTGGTTTCTTATTAATTTATTTAATAAAATTATTATATTTCGTGTTTCAAATTTTGAGTATAAGTTTAAACCAAAGAATTTATCTTGATCAAATAGTTTTAACATTTTTAAAAGTTAAATAGCAATGAAAGTTTACTGCGCGGAGTGATACCAAAGTAAGTTTCTGAGAGCGGACATAGTGTAGAGAATTTGACTATCACGAGTTCCAATTATTAAGACTATTTCACGGGTTAAACAATTATTTAGCCAGTGAAATGTTATTTAAATGCTGTATTGCACATACTAACCTCTTAAAAATAAATGTACCAGGCATTCCTTAGTGTCCTTCGGCACGGTCTACAAGATTAAATAAAAAATTTGTCAAACTGATTCCAAACATTGTATCTTCTGTTGTATTGTGTGATTTTAGATTTATCTCTTCGAATCATTTAATCTATTTCAGCATTAGATGCTTCACCGAAGCGAGAGTCAGCCATTTTTGACATTTAAACCTAGCGACTGTCTTGCATCAAATTAGTAAGTTATTGTAGGAAACTGCAGCTAAATTCTCTAACCTGATCACAACATAAGGAATGCAGAGGAGCTGATAATTAAAATTTTGGGGAGGTGATAATGAAATTTGATAAATATTTAGCGTACGAAGGCTGTAATTTGTGCAATGATTGGTTGATTTCAACCGCCACTGTTGTTATCAGCGCCTTCTCTTGGAGTGAGCATTGCCGCTAGTGGAGCATGATATAGTTGGCACCACTGTATGACTCGGCAGGAACTGTTACACGCCGAGCGTGCCACGTGGAGTCGCCTAATAAGATGAAATATGCGTTCTTTTAAGGCATTGCAGGTTCTTTGAAAAAGTATGGACGGGATGGAGGGAATATTTTTGGACCAACTCCAAAAGCTGCCGCAGGGGCGGTGTATGTGACATAATGGAACCAGACAAAAGAACACACACGCGCGCGCGCGCTGCAACATCGCTAATAGACTCGCTTACCAAGTAAACATGCTTTAGGTATCCAACAAAAGAGATTCCACAGATACTTCGTCATTGTCAGCGTCGCACACCATCATTCTACAATTTCTCCTTACATTTCCCCCCTCTCAGCTTTCTCACAACTCTGGTAATGATGTGTGTGTTCAGATATCATTTAGTTATTAATGTCTACGGACAGCAAATTTATTACCAAAAATCTGATGTGTTGCACTCACATGACTTTCTCTACTCTTGTACTAACCATTCTTACAAACTCTTATTCCTATTTCTTCTTCGTGTTAGTTGAGATAAACATTTGTACAAATTATCTTATTGCTTATTTCCTTGTAGGTGCAAGGGGAATATGGGAATATAGTAGGCTTTGTGCGATAGTCAAATGTTTGAGATTCTGCTGTCTTTGCACACTTAACATATAAAAAAAATGAACAACGATAATCCATTTCACGAAAGTTCTAAGTTTTCCGAAACTCACACACATAACAAGGAATATCTCCGAAATGGTTCACCCTACAATAAAATTTATTGAGACATAAATTGTGTATTTTAGCAAGATCTACATTTTTTGTAGAGTATAATTTGGTCTATCTCTAATGGTTTACCAGTTATGCAAAAGTCGTCCAGAGTAAATACGACTACAGGGGCTATAGCCAGAAAATTCAAGATATACATTTCATTTGTCATCAAAATATCTCAGACATATGGAATTTTAATCAAAATCATTGTAGCCATTTTCGTGAAAATTAAAATTTTCGAAAAAATGTCCATGTAAAGGGTAGTTTAGGGTGGAGCTATTTTCTTCAAAATCTTCGTGTCGTATCCTTGAAAGACATTAAACTTAAATACCAACTTTGGTTTTTAACCAACTTTTCGTTTTTGAGTTATGCGGTCCACACACTCAGACACACACACACACACACACACACACACACACACACACACACACACGGACCTTTTTCTAAAAATCTGATGTGTTGCACTCACCCGTTTATTGAACACAAGTAAAGCAAGAAGCTAAATAGACCCTGGAACTATATTATGGAAGAATACGGCATTATTAAAATGCACCAGGCAATGAGATTCATTCCTGCCACGTGCTTCTAGTTACGTCTACTTTATGCTTACAGTAGAGTGAGTAGAGATTGTGATAGGAGTGGATGATGCTTTCTGATGACTAAGTACGTTATGAATCAGTGTGTCAGTGTTATGGGGGTGTGGTAGAGCGAGCACTAGAGTCTGCTGAAAGTGCCTGTTTGCTACAGGTGCAGTGTGAAGCCATGAAAACTGGAACAATAACCACCAACTGTTACCGTGGAGGGGATGCGGCAAACGGTAGCTACTATATTGGTGAAGGAGTACCTACTGTGGTCAAACAAATAGTGTCGGAGCCAATGTCGATTAAAACCGCTTTTGCAAACAGCCCCGCCACAGTTTCCTCTACCTGTTCAGCTCCATACTCTATCTGTGAGGGCCCAAATGACCTAGCTGTCGACGGGCCCCTTGATCCATCATCCATCTATCTACGACAATCCGCTATTGTTTACCGAGAAACATTGTAATGGGAATCATATATAGACTGATAATTTCTGATTGTAGATAAAGTGTTTTAGACATTCTCGGAACTGATCTTAATTCATTATTAATTACATTACTAGCTCTGACATAAAAGGTTAAGGACTATCAAGCTAAACCGCGTAGAAAAAGTAAAAAATCCTGTTACAAAATTTATCTCTTTAATATAAACTGGAATGAAGAATAAACTTTTATAATGAAATGTTTAATGTAACGAATTGTGGAATGAATGAACGAATGTTGTTTTTTTTAGTTACGATTTTGCAGGTTGTACATCTGTTATTGATTTGCCCATGATTATATTAAACTGACAGTTGACAACCTGTTGACAAATAAACTACTACATGCAAACACTCCTATGGAGAGTTCATAAAAAGCCACGATACACAAAATGACATTAATTGCTAATCAATTATAATTGATAAGTAGCCGACTAGAGCAGTGCCGCATGGCTATTCTGCTACATATCTACCCCATTCTATTTTTACTTTCTCTACTGGTAAGTAGGGGAAGTATTGTGTGTGTGTGTGTGTGTGTGTGTGTGTGTGTGTGTGTGTGTGTGTGTGTGTGTCTGTGTGTGTGTCTGTGGACAGCATAACTCAAAAACGAAAAGTCGGTTAGAAACCAAAGTTAGTATTTAAGTTTAATGTCTTTCAAGGACGCGACACGAAGATTTTGAAGAAAATAGCCCCACCCTAAACTACACTTTACATGGAAAATTTTTTGAAAATTTTGATTTTCTTGAAAATGGCTCAAACGATTTTGATTAAAACGTCATATGTTTGAGATATTTGAAGACAAATCAAATGTGTATCTTGAATTTTCTGGTTATAGCCCCTGTAGTCCTATTTACTCTGGATGACTTGAATAACTGGTAAACCGTTAGAGATAGACCAAACCACACTACACACAAAATGTAGATCTTGCTAAAATACACAATTTATGTCCAAATAAATTTTATTGTAGAGTGAACCATTTCGGAGATATTCCTTGTTATGTGTGTGAGTTTCGGAAAACTTAGAACTTTCGTGAAATGGATCATCGTTGTTCATTTTTTTATATGTTAAGTGAGCAAAGACAACAGAATCTCAAAGCTTTAAAATATTTGATTATCCCACAAAACCTACTGCATTCCCATATTCCCCTTGTACCTACAATGATATAAACAATAAGATAATTTGTACAAATATTTATCTCAACTAACACGAAGAAGATATAGTAATAAGAGTTTGTAAGAATGGTTAGTAAGAGAGTAGAGAAAGTCATGTGAGTGTAGCACATCAGATTTTTGTTCTGTAATTTATCATTTGAATGACTGAGTTACGCCTATCGCTCCACTATATTTCTGTGATACTAATACCGGAATTTCTCAAATAAAAAATGTAAATTATATTTTCAAACACTGAGTATTTTTTCTCTGAAAGTAGCATCTGTTTCTACTTTGATGATATTCGTAACCTTCCCTCTGGCTGCCAAACATATATAAAACTAAATGTAACATTATGAAAAACGGTATGAAAAAGTAGTATGAGGGGAACTGCTCTCTGTCGTCAAGACAGCCTCTATATCACGGCAGGACATGTGCGGCTAGACCCGCTCTGTGCTCTATCTCATCTGTGGTTAAGGATGGGGAGGACCCAGGTTAAATAATGGGTGGTACTGAATGAAAGAAACAGAAAGGGGAGAAAGAAGCAGCCAGTGAGATACATGCTTTGTAAATTTTCAAGACATATTGCTGTAGTCATTATTTTGACCAATATTGCACTCCTAACATTGATTTTTGTGTTATAAAAAAAGAATTTAGAATTTTAGTGGACTAAATAACAATATAAGCAGATATTTGGTGCATTTTTGAAAATAGGATGTGAGATTGTTGCACTGTTAATTTAGAACTGAAAAAACTAACAAAATATCTTATGTGTTGCACTCACATGACTTTCTCTACTCTTGTACTAACCATTGTTACAAACTCTTATTCCTATATCTTCTTCGTGTTATTTGAGGTGAACATTTGTACAAATTGTTCCTTATTTCCTTGCAGGTGCAAGGAGAATATGGGAATACAGTAGGCTTTGAGCGATAGTGAAGCTTTCAAATTCCTTTCTCTTTGCACGGTTAACATACAAAAAATGAATATGGATGTTCCATGCGATGGTCTGCGATACCTCCGAAATGGTTCACTCTACAAAAAAATTTATTAAGACATAAATTGTGTGTTTTAGCGAGATCTACATTTTTTCTATAGTAAGATTTCGTCTATCTCTTACAGTTTACGAGCTATTCAAAAGTCATCGAGTGTAAACAGGACTATATATGCTAGAGCCAGAAATTTCAAGATACATATTTCGTTTGCTATAAAAATATATAAAAGATAAGGCATTTTAATCAAAATCGTTACAGCAATTTTCAAGAAAATCAAAATTTTCGAAAATTTTATGTAAATGGTATTTTAGGGTAGAGCAATTTTGTTCAAAATCTTCGTCTGGCATCCTTGAAGGAGCTTAAACTTAAATACCAACTTTTGTGTTTAACCGGCTTTTCGTTTTTGAATTATGCTGCCCACAGACTGACAGATACAGACATATACCTTTTTCTAAAAATGCCTTTTGTTGGATTCAGGCGACCTCAAAGCATATATTTGCGGTGAAATCTAGACATTGAATTTTTGGGTGGAATACAATACTTCCCCCACTTTACTATACGTAGCAGAGAAATTAAAAATATTTCTCTTAACTGAGGAAAATCATGAACCTTTCCGGAGATGACAAAAGTGTGTACCTTGGAACATTTGAAATGTTGTCCGCTGCTGAGAGTTTAAAAACGTTCGCTCAAAGGTTTTGAAAATAAAAGAGCCATCGAATTGGGTAAATTAAGCCTCTTAAAGGGCCCCTTTTATGCAGCATGTGTAATTGTATACCTACTTTAGCCGTATTAGGTTGAAAGCGCAGTTCTTTTAGTTGTGAAGAATAGGCATCGATTATGCAAAGCCAGAGTACAATATCCGCATTAATGTGGCTTTAATTCATTTAGTCGATCGCATTCAAAAGGCTGAAGGCAAGTCAATAATTGACTGTATAACAACAAAATGGGCGGCTGCCAGGAGGGGCCATGTATATTGAATGTGCGAGCTTTGAATGCCTGATAAAGGAGAGTTTGCTAACTAAAAGCCTCACTGCCTCACTTTTAAATGTAGCTACGCCATTTTTACTTTCTCCACTGGTAAGTAGGGGAAGTATTGTATTCCACCCAAAAATTCCATGTCGAGGTTTCACCGGAAATATGTTTTGAGACCCCCTGAATAAAAAAAAAAAATAAATAAAAAAAAGCATTTTTAGAAAAAGGTCCGTGTGTGTGTCAGTCTGTCTGTCTGTGGACAGCATAACTCAAAAACGAAAAGTAGGTTAAAAACCGAAGTTGATATTTAAGTTTAATGTCTTTCAAGGATGTGACACGAAGATTTTGAAGAAAATAGCCCCACCCTAAACTATCCTTTACATGGAAGATTTTTCGAAATTTTGATTTTCTTGAAAATGGCTCTAACGATTTTGATTAAAATGTCAGATGTTTGAGATATTTTTATGACAAATGAAATGTATATCTTGAATTTTCTGGCTATTGCCCCTGTAGTCGTATTTACTCTGGATGAATTTTGCATAACTGGTAAACCGTTAGAGAGAGACCAAATCATACTATACAAAATATGTAGATCTTGCTAAAATACACAATTTATGTCTCAATAAATTTTCTTGTAGGGTGAACCATTTCGGAGATATTCCTTGTTATGTGTGTGAGTTTCGGAAAACTTAGAACTTAAGCGAAATGCAACAACATTGTTCATTTTTTATATGTTAATCGTGCAAAGAGAACGGAATCTCAAAGGTCAAAAAGATTTTACTGTCGCACAAAGCCTTCTGTATTCTAACATTCCCCTTGTACCTACAAGGACATAAGCAATAAGATAATTTGTACAAATGTTTATCTCAACTAACATGGAGATATAGGAATAAGAGTTTGTAAGAATGGTTAGTACAAGCGTAGAGAAAGTCATGTGAGTGCAACCCATCAGATTTTTACTTTCTCTACTGGTAAGTAGGGGAAGTATTGTATTCCACCCAAAAATTCCATGTCGAGATTTCACCGAAAATATATGTTTTGAGACCCCCTGAATAGGAAAAAAGAAGGGAAAAAAAAAAAAAAAAAAAAAGCATTTTTAGAAATAGTTCCGTGTATGTGTGTCTGTGGACAGTATAACTCAAAAACACAAAGTCGGTTAAAAACCAAACTTGGTATTTAACTTTAATGTCTTTCAAGGATGCGACAGGAAGATTTTGAAGAAAATTGTTGCACCAAAAACTACTCTTTACATGGAACATTTTTCGAAAATAAAACTCAGTATCAAAATGAAGATGTGTATCTAAACAAAAATCTGTACCGAAATCAAAATTGTATCAAAATGAAAATTAGTATCGAAACAGATTTCATTTCGATACAGATTTCTAACAGCAAATGAACACATTTAACTATAACAGTCGAAAAACATTAGTCATGGTTGACGAAAAGCACAGACTGAGAGTGGGCGAGAGGGGGGGGGGGGGGGGGAGAGCGAGGTGGGTAAGATCAAGATGATCTTTACTCACATTTTGTGCCTCAGGCCTACTCGTCATGTTCTCTTGTGTTTGTAAAATGACTTGTAGGTATTTTGTTTCTGGATAGAAGTGAGCATTTTCCGAGAAACATAATTACAACAACGACATTATTCCAGAAAGGTCTGCTCCCGCCTCCCTCCACAGGAAGAGAGGGAGGAAGAAAGGAATAAAGCCATTTTTCAGGCTTGGGTAGCCATCCATACTTAAGTGTGCATCTATTATTCCAAAAGCCTTGGGAGAAAACGTTTCCAGAGTAGATATTTATGTTGCATGTCGTTACGAGCTCTTGAAACGCACACGCATTTGCTCCGCGTTGAAATGGCTTTCACCGTTTTAAAACGGCATTATTACTGTGCGCCCGTCTCCTCTGGATTAGGCAGTGTTCATAACATTGCAGTTTTTAATATACACCGTATATCTTATTTTGTGAGCAAAGGATTTTCATCCAGTACACTATCCCTAGCTGAGTACATAAACAAACACCGTAGAGGTGCGTCTTGAGAACATAAACAAACACCCTGCCGTGTCCTTCCAAATTTACTATGCGAGTATAGGCCAATCAAAAATGTTATCTCACAAAACATTGCACGACGTGCAAGCGGTCGACGTGTTAACATCCAGAAACAGGTTCAATTCCCTGACTAATCTGAACGCAACGTTGTCAAATTACTTTACGTCTGAAAGAGCTAGTCAGAGTATTGGTTCAATTCTAAAAAGTGATTAATTATCTCGAAACCCTGTGTGATGTCGCATAATTACTACCGATGTAATGACTTCTCTTGCATTCTGTGTGTGTCTATTTTTTTTTTTTTTTTGAGTGTTTATTTATAGACGCTCTTTAAGTGATATGGTTCTTAGCGTCTCATTCTATATTGGGTGTGAAACACGGCTGAATTTTACTCAGAAGTCTCTTTATAAGGGTCGAGATTCTTTCACCTGCCGTAACCTACCACCGGTTTTACTTCCCTTCCGCCCGAAAAAAGTCATAGCCCTCCACTGGGTTTGAAACAGCAACTTTGGAAACTGTGTGTGTGTGTGTGTGTGTGTGTGTGTGTGTGTGTGTGTGTGTGTGTGTGTGTGTGTGTGTGTGTGTGTGTGTGTGTGTGTGTGTGTGTGTGTGTGTGTGTGAGAGAGAGTAGCAAAAGCTAAACATTTTCCAAGGATGCGACAACTCCAGACTACCCCTTGCATGGAACATCTTAGGATAATTTAGATTTTCTCAAAAATGGCTACTAAGATTTTATTAAAATACCATATGTTTAAAATATTTCAAAATGAAGAGTATATCTTGAATTCTCTGGGAATAACCGCTGAAACCCTGTTCATTCGGGGTGACTTGTACATAACGTTAAACCATAAAAGTGTTTATAATTGTTTATCTCGTTAAAATACAATTTTTATCAAGTTTATTTTTTTCTGGAGTGAACTGTTTCCGAGATATTCGTTGTTATTCGTCTGAATTTTTCAATACTTCCACTTCTCTCATATGTAAAGTTGTTTTTCATTTTTATCACTTAAAAGCCTTCTGTATTCTCACGTTCCTCTTGGAACTAGAAGAGAATTAACAAGATAATTTCTATAAATATTTATCTCGATTACCCTGAAGTTGGTATAAGAATAGTTTATACAAGAGTAGAGAAAGTCACGTGAGTGCAAAACATCAGATTCAAATGAATAGAATATTTGATTGCGTCGTTCACAGGTTTCCTGGCTTTAAACGATAGAATAGGTCACTATAGTATACTGTAGAAGTTAGATGAAGTTTTCTAACAGCGTAGTTGAAGTTAGCATTGTTAGAAAGCAACAAAGGCACTCGACATTCAATTAGCGTTTTTAATCGTGTTAACTTTACAGCGCGTGTAGTTTGTCAAATGAGAAGAAAGTTGCAGTGCAGCAAATGTTTCTGTTCATTACTGTCGGAGCGCCGGGAGATGTGTTTTCAAAGGAAACCCTTTCAGGCTCACGGCTCACGGCTCAAAAACTACTTGCAAAACACCATTAAGTCTAGGGCGCCTGCATATTTGCTACAGCACTGCCACAACTTATGAATTTATTGTCAACTCTTCCGCTAAAAGTTAAGCAATTCCACAAGTTTGTTTCGGCAAGGTGGTACATCTGCAAAATGTCGTCTACGTGAACATGGGCCCATTTCCTTTAAATATTATTACTTTCTCTACTAAGTAGAGGAAGCATTGTATTCCACACAAAACTCCGATGTTGAGATTTCACCGGAAATTTATGTTTTGAAGCCCCCTGGATCTAAAAAAAGCATTTTTAGAAAAAGGTCCGTGTGTGTGTGTGTGTGTGTCAGTCTGTGAACAGCATAACTCAAAAACGAAAAGTAGGTTAAAACCCAAAGTTGCCATTTAAGTTTAATCTCTTTTAAGGATGCGACAAAGATTTTGAAGAAAATAGCCCCACCCTAAACCACCCTTTACATGTAAAATTTTTCGAAAATTTTGATTTTGTTGAAAATGCTCTAGCGATTTTCATTAAAATCACATATGTTTAACATATTTTTATGATCATTGAAATGTATATCTTGAATTTTCTGGTAAGAGCCGCTGAAGTATTTATTCTACACCACTTTTGCATAACTGGTAAACCGTAAGAGATAGATCAAATGTTACTATACAAAAAATCTTGTTAAAACACACAATTTCTGTCTAAATATACTCCAGTTAAAAAAAAAAAAAAAAAAAAAAAAAAAAAACTATTATAAAAAATCTGATGTGTTACACTCACATGACTTTCTCTACTCTTGTACTAACCAGTTACAGACTCTTATTCCTATATCTTCTTCGTGTTAGTTGAGATAAACATTTGCAGATATTATTTTATTCTTTATTTCCTTCTGGGTACAAGGGGAATATGGGAATACAGTAGGCTTTGAGCGATAGTCAAAATTTGAAAGCTTTAAAATTCCGTTCTCTTTGCGCGGCTAACATAACAAAATTAATCACGATGTTTCATTTGACAGAACTATAATTTCTCTAAAACTCACACAAATAACAAGGAATATATCGGAAATAGTTCACTCTACAAAAAAAAAAAAAAAAAAAAAAAATATTTTGACATAAATTATGTTTTGGAAAGATGTACATTTTTTGTATAGTAAGATTTGCTCTATCTTACGGTTTACCAATTCTGCAAAAATCATCCTGAGTAAAGAGTACTAGATAGGCTATAGCCAGACAATTCAAAATATACATTTCATTTGTCATAAAAATATCTTGAACATATCACATTTTCATCAAAATTGTTAGTCATTTTCGAGAAAATGAAAAATTTCCAACAATTTTCCATGTAAAGGGTAGTTTAGTGTGGAGCAATTTTCTTGAAAATCTTCGTGTCGCATTCTTAAAAGACCTTAAGCTTGGTTTTTGAGCTTTGCTGTCCAGACTGACACACTGACTGACACACGGACCTTTTTCTAAAAATGCTTTTTTGGATTGGGGGGCCTCAAAACATATATTTTTGATGCAACCTCGGCATAGAATTTTTGGGTGGAATACAATTCTTCCTCTACCTACCAGTAGAGAAAGGAACAAGGAATAGCTGAGACAGTGAAAGAAAGGAGATTAGAAGACAAGAGAACGGTGGAAAGCGTTCCGAGCAAATGACATTTGAACGCCGTGCAGTCTAGCTGGATTCATTATATGTGGATAGATGGCAGAGAATTCTCTGTTACCATCTATTTTCATTTTTACTATCGTTTTAGACTACGGATCGTTCCAACCGGCACTACTTTGGAATTGAAAAAAGCTATTTTTCCTGATTATCATGTTGTGAAGAGGATTTATAGTGCAGATGTGCTTTACAATACAAAACATGTTTAGTTAGAAAGAAAGCTATTTTTTTTTAATATGAAAACTTTAATATAAGTACAGAACGGAGAGCAGGCGAGCCTATCCTGAAGCTTAAACACCAAGCCATTAGTTTGTGTATTTAAAGCCCCAGTGAACGAGGTGGGGTAGGTTTTAAAATGCAGAAAACAGTAGAGTTAAATCCCCTAATTTGATTTTACAATAACTGTGCAGCTTTTCCCATGCATATTTGAATGTTTATTTTGCTACCTGCTTTTGCATACAAATCCGGCTTTTAGAAGACGTGTATACTTTTACCACAGAACTTTGATTTTTGTATTTTCAATGCATACAGAGTTTTCATCATGTTTTCCTTTGTTTCAGGTAAGTGACATCGAACAAACTGAAATACATAGCAGAATCTACACCTTACGTAAGTATGAATCTGAGAAAGAGAAGAAAAAAACGTGACTGAAGTGCAGGTAAATGTATTTTATGATAATACTGAGCATCTACTACTTCTGTTAGTAAATATTGCATAAATAACCTAAGTACATCAATGTTGCTTTAAGAGTATACTATAGCCTTATTAAGCTCATAGAACCATCCAAAGAACCCTTTTTCGAACGTGCCTATAGCGCAGACTCACTGCGTTCCCACCAGGTCTTTTGTTTCATAAAACTGTGCACCTTGGGCCAATTAAGTGAATATTACACACACATATATACATATAAATGTATTATGAGTGTCAATTATTGTTCCTAAAGGTGCATTCATAACACTTGTGCAATAAATCAATGCAATATGAAATTAAATACGTGCGAAAAGCGATGGAAAGTATTTCAGCAAATACGCAATATTAGTCTATTTAACATTTTATTATTTTCACTCCAATTTAGAATGACTCTTGGTGCTCTGGAAGTACAGATGCACTTGATATATCAACATTTACTTGCCCACGAAGCCATTCTGTGTTCTCTCTGTTCAGATTTGTGTTACTTTAGTGCCCGCCTCGGTAGCGTGATGATTAGCGTGTCTGCCTCACATCCAAGAGGTCGGGAGTTCGAATCTCTCTTAGGGTAAGTTATCCGGGTAAGGTTTTTTTCCGAGGTTTTCCCTACCCTGAGAAGACCAATGTCGGGTAACTTAAAGCTCCATGTACCTCGGGCTCATTTGAGCATCATTTCACCCATTTCATTTCATTCATTCGTCCGATATGACACATTGTTGGAGGACGTTAATTAAAAAAAAAAAAAAGGTTACTTTAGAATTGTCGTCTTTGTTCACTTTTTCGAAGCGTTATTCCTTGTTCTCTATGGATGACCATTGTTTTGCAAAGCATGTGTCAATATATCTTTTGTTTTTACATGGCAATGAACTTTAAACTCTTTTAAGGGAACAAGGTAGCCTGAACATACAGAAATTACCACTACTCATAAATTTACCTATCGTTTTTCATGAGATTTTTATATATTACTTTATACATCATTAGTTATTCGTATTGATAGCTTATGTGATCGGGTCTAAATATTTAATCAAGCAGAAAAATAATGTAATTTGTTCTTAAACCATTTGAATGCATGTAACTTTTCTCTGAAAGTACTTGCAAAACAGAATCACACTTTTTCACGCTTATTTTTAGTATAATCAGCTATCTTCTGAACCTAAATTATTTAGTTATACATCAATTTACTAGAAATTAAAATATTTTCAGAGTCCAAAAGGGTAAAAATCTGATGTGTTAGACTCACATGACATTCTCTACCCTTGTACCTGCAATCATAAGGGTTTTTCTACCAACAGTTTCAAATGTTTTACCTTGCTTTGAACATAGAGCTGGTTTTGTACACAAATATTTTAGTAAGATGGCAAGTGGCATACCTAAAGCCCAACGGCGGCGCCGTGGCCGAGCGGTTAGCGCGCTCGCCTACCACCTAGGCGGCCCGGGTTCGATCCCAGGGACCTGCATGTGGTATTCGTGGTGGACGAAGCGGCGTCAGGGCGGGTTTTCTCCGGGTACTCCGGTTTCCCCCGCCATCTCATTCCACCGGTGCTCCATCTTCATTCCATGTATCATCAGTGTCACCGCCTGCGGTGCCGTAGTAGTAAAAGCGGGCGTTAAACACTACAAACAAACAACTAAAGCCCAACGAGCGAGCGCTAAACACCAAAGACAGGGAATGTGTGAGCTTATTAGCAAATTGACACCTGCCACATGTATGTATTGATCCAAAAGTCAGGTAGGTGATGTTTCATTGTGGGAATGAACGATGCCTGGGTTGGGTGTCGCTGCCTCTCCTGCTGTTAGGAATCTTCTTGCTTTTTGGAATATTATCAATTTATATCACAGTGGTAGGCTCTGTTACCAGCAACATTGGACATGGTTTGCTCAAGGAATCTAACTAGAGGTTGCATTACTCCGAAAAATTCGCGAGCGACTGCAAGATATGGTAACCAATGGATGCAAGGGATAAGGAAAGATAAATGAAATGGAATTAACAGAAGAAATAATACACGATAGAGCAAACGTAAAAAGGTAACAAAAATTTCGAAGGTTTTCAGTCGAAAAAAAAATAGAAAACAAGTACGATTTCGGCAGAAGAAAGAAGAAACATCACAGTGACAGGATGAAGAAATATTGGAAGGTTAGAAAGGAGAAAGAAAAGAAGAAGTGAATATAAATGCAGCGGGTTGCTTAATGTGGTCCGTAGATGGCCTCAAACAGTTATAAAAATATGCAACTTCATTGAACAAAATTTAATGTGGAACTTCAAACGACTTGCGATCTTTTGCAGGCATTACATAAAATTAAATATTTAATTGTGTGAAATGGAGTGTATTTTCAAGTTTTAAGTCAAGACAGTAATTTTTGCTTGGTGTAAATCGGTGTAGATACCTGCGCACACGCACACACACACGGACCTTTCTCTAAAAATGCTTTTTCTGGACTCAGGGAACCTCAAAACCTGTATTCTCATGAAATCTCGACATCAAGCTTTTGGGTGGAATATAATACTTGCTCTACTATACGTAGTAGAGAAAGTAAACATGTTTTTTTTTTTTTTTTTTTTTTTTTTTTTTTTTTTTTTTTTTTTTTTTGGATTCAGGGGCCTCAAAGCGTATATTTCCGGTGAAATCTTGACATCAAAGCTGTAAATGTAATACAATAAACCCGGTATTTACCGTATGTAATATTTCCTTATGGTTTGCCAGCAGATATTCCTCGTTGTTCAATTTTCTTGCGTGTTCTGAAATGCGCGTTGCATTTTGTGACGTCAGCAGATAGAGACCAATGGATACATTATAAAGGGATATACCTCTACACACAGAACAGCAAATAAAATCACTACAAGAACAAATCACACACATCCAAGAAAACATTACAAAGTACATCCGACAAATCATGAACACCACAATAACACAAATCCTAAGCACACTCATTCCACCAATTTACGACGTAACTCCACCAGCACAAAGATCCAGATTTCTACACAACTTAACACAAACAGCACAAAAGACCTTGAAAAAAGCTGTCAACACAACTAGAGTTGGCAACCAACTTGCCATCTTTATAGACGACAGATAAAAACATTACAATCACACAACAAACAATAATAAAAAACACAAACACACAGTAAACAAAACCACACAGTAAACATAAACACACACAAACACAAACACACACACTATACATACACAAACACAAACACACACACTTTCATAACCAAACATACAAAACAATACAACTAATATAAAAAATTACATTTGAGCCGGGGCAGCAACAACAAACAAAACCCTCCCCCCCTAAAATTAAAACTTATTTCTCGGAGGGCAGAAGCCACCTCCACGCAGCTGGGGACGACAACACATACACAAACAAACACAAACAAATACATAAGCCACATCACTACAATCAAAACAATACACACACACGCCAGGAAGTTTCTCCCACACGACAAACAATAATTCCAAGACGGGGCTGAAGAGGGACTGTCCCTAAACAGCCTGGGCATGTTGAAAAACATGCCCGAATTACCTTTTTACATTACTTTACATTGTCAAAATGCGAACATTCACTTTCTTCTTTTTCTGCTACGCGTGAGCAACATTTCCACGAGATAAAAATCAAACAAACTCGCAACTGCTTTCGTAAATGTTTGCATAATGATTTGCGTTTTTTTTTTGTTTTTTTTTTTTTCGTGTTTTGCCTTTTCATATATGCATACTTGTTTTCTACAGCTGTTTACTCCATGCTTAAATATGTTTTTAGGGCAATACTAATATTTAATCTTCTTTTCAATGTATTATGCTACTCTAAAATTAACAATTTGAGTTTAATTGTCTCTAGTATCATACTCTCTGTAGATACTATTTACTTTTTCTTCCTTTTCTTGTCTGTATTTTAATTCGCGTTTTTATATTAAAACTACTCCATGCTAAAGCAAAGCATTATGAGGAGAAATATTTCGCCTAGTGATTACTGTTTACATATTTTTTTACTTTCTCTGCTACGTATACTAAGTACAGCAAGTATTGTATTCCACCCAAAAAAACAATGTCGAGTGTTCACAGGAAATATATGTTTTGAGGCCCTCTGAATCCAAAAAAGCAATTGTAGAAAAATGTTCGCGTGTGTGTCTCTGTGTGTGTGTGTGCGTGTGTGTGTCAGTCTGTGGGCAGCATAACTCATAAACGAAAAGTCTGTTAAAAACCAAAGTTGGTATTTAACTTTAATGTCTTTCAAGGATGCGACACGAAGACTTTGAAGAAAATTCCCCCACCCTAAACTACTCTTTACATGGAAAATTTTGATTTTCCTGAAAATGGCTTAAAATGTCATCTGTTGATATTTTTATGACAAATGAAATGTATATTTTGAATGTTCTGGCTATAGTCCATGTAGTCCTGTTTAGTCTGGATGACTTTTGAATAACTCGTCAACCGTAAGAGATAGACAAAATCTTACAATACAAAACATGTAGATCTTGCTAAAACACACAGTTTATGCCTGAATAATTTTCTTTGTAGACTGAACCATTTGGGAGATATTCTCGTTATTTATGTAAGTTTTGTAGAACTATCAAATGCAAGATTTCTCTTCATTTTTATGTTAAGCGTGCACAGAGAACTGAATTTGAAAGCTTTTAAAAATTTGACTATCGCTCAAAGCCTACTATATTGCCATATTCCCCTTGTACCTACAAGGAAATGAATAATAAGATAATTTCTGTAAATGTTTATCTCAACTAACACGAAGAAGATAAAGGAATAAGAGTTTGTAAGAATGGTTAGTACAAGAGTAGAGAAAGTCATGTGAGTGCTACACATTTAAGAATTCTCTACCTTACAGTAGTTTTCCTTGAAGCCATCTATGACGTTTTTTCTCCTTAAATCGCTATCCTGTGCATGTTCGTCTGTTTGTCGTCTAGACTCCATGTTCCTTCAGATCCATTGTTCTCTTCCCCATCATCTACTTCCTCCAGCTTCCCATTCTACCATCATTCTTATTATTCAATCGTTCGCCATTCTTATCACATGTCCGTACCATTTTAATCTTCTCTCCTCAATCATTTCCAAGATATTTTATTTTTACATTCATTATTTCGCAAATGTTTGGTTTTCTAATTTTATCCTTTGTGAGACTCGAGAAACCCTCCGCCAAAAATTCAGCTCTGTTGTTAATAATTTTCCTTCTTGTTACCTATTTTTTGTCCACGTTTCTGCTTCATATATTTTGTATTGTGTTGAATGTAAATTAATAAATATTCCTTGAGATGACTCTGTTGTTTTTGTATTTTTGCTTTTTGTTATATTGGTTGTGTTATGCAAAATCTATTGATTTCGTTTTACATCCAACTCAATAACACATATTTATACAATCCATATTTTCAATAGTTTAATAGTTTACTTCCATTTTCCTCTATAGGTATTGATAAAATGAAACATCTGCTTAGCAACCATATCTCTGATTTCTTATACGTTATAATTTTTCATTGAGCAAATTTATTAATTATTTTTACGTACTTTAATACTAAAATTACATAAAACGTTGTATATAGCAGGTGAATAATCTTTTCGTTGTGACTTTTTCACTCAGACGCTAAACACATACTCGTGTCACTGTCAGATTTATGAACTAGTTATTTATAACATTTAAATCACTCTTATTCTTAATGCGCACATATTCCACGCGCAATATGGCGGTACTGGTGACGTATGTTTTTCATAGAGGAATTGCTTTAAGATTGGCTGGATTTACATTTCATCTGATTCACTTCCTTCAATCACATTATTATTTTGCGCACCTAAGCATTTTTTGGGAAACCATCTAAAATGTTGGGAAAAATCCTGTGATTCTCAGTATCAGTCGATGTAAGATGTTTTAAAGGAGGTCTTTTAAACAAAAACAGGGACTTTGTTATTTGTGGATGGTTTAGACTGCGTGGCCGCTGCTTACGGCGATGACATTCAATCTGTGATAGGAAACTGCTGATTGGCTAATGATGCTGGAGGAAAATATGCTTCACCTAACTAATTCGAAATTTAACGAGCCAATGAGCATTTGCCGCTGATCGCTTATTGAGACATTAATATTCATACGCTAGGTATGTGATGTGGTGAATTACTAATTGACAAAATTAATTTCCTCCTGAGAAACAACGCAACACGCACACCTCCCATGTTTTTACCATACACAGCGAGAAATAAATCACACTCACACGAGTTTCACTACTCACTGCCGTGTAAACTACTCTAATCAAAGTTTGTTTTCATTTAGTTCATGTTTATCGATATAAAAATTTGCAGAAATAGCCCTTTATAATTTATTGGAACATAAATTGTGTGTGTTTGGAAAAATATTCCATGTAAAGGGTAGTTTACGGTTGAAGAATTTTTTAAAAAAATCTTCGTGTGTCATCCTTAAAGACTTTAAACTTTAATACCAACTTTCGTTTCTAACCGACTTTTCCTTTTTGAGTTATGCTGCTCACTGTGAGTGTGTGCACATACACATACACGCACACACATACACGGACTTTTTTTTTCTAAAAATGCTTTTTATGGATTCTCAAAACATGTTTCCGGTGAAATGTCGACATCGAATTTTTGGGTGGAATACAATAGTTCGGATTGGCGGGACTCTACTGTATTTTGGAGATTAAATAATTAATTTAAGAAGCCATCTAAACATTTTCAGAAAACTCAATATGAATATTTTTAGCGTGCAAATATCTTAATTTGTGATTTTTGAGACAGTAAAAAAAATGAATACTTTTCCAAGTACATGGATACTTTATGGTGAGCTTTTTATTGAAAACCTGATTCAAATACTAGGTGTTTACTTGGCGTTTTTTTAGCATGTATGGTTCACAGATACATAGGTACATGGGTGTTTTGTAAACAGTTCATTTTTCGATTCACCTAACCTGAAAACGGTATATTTGGTGGTCTCTAGAAACAGTTGGTTGGAATATAAAACTTTATATATCATAGAAAATAGTATTAAAATTAATTTTAAAGCCAAATCTAAATCAAAACTAATTTTACGTTTAAGATTTCCAAAAAATAATGATTCTTAAGCCTTTCCAAGGGTTTTGAATTACCAGTTTAATGTATAATTGAGTGCTGAAAGCTTCCAAAAGTGCGTATATATAACGTCACCAAATTTAAGTTCCTTTTTAAGCCCAGTTGTGCGTGATTTAGTACCTAATTTAATAAGTTTCTTACTCATTTTAGATGTATTATGACGAAATGAGGTGGGAGGAAACTTGGTTACGAGCCGCCACTGAGACGACATGTAATCCGACATGTTGTGTGGGTAGTCTTGACATTTTGTATCGAGAAAGCGCCTACACAAAAGTCTCTTATTCCCTCACGGTTCCACGCACGAAAGCTTTTCCTGGATTTTGCAAAATCGAGCGTGCAAAAAATATTGCGTTCATAAGTGTCTCCATGGCATTAGCACGGTGAACGATTACTCCGGAGAAAGTCTACCAATTACCTCCGTCATGTGGGGATAGCGTGTCTGCCTTGCAGAGGTCCCTAGTTCGACTCTCGGTTAGGGTGAGTTACACGAATGAGGTTTTAACGGACTTACAAAACCAATGTCGGGTAACGTAAACGTCTGTGGTAAAAATTGACTTAAATCCACAATAAGGCGTTTTTTTTTTTTTTTTTTTTTTTTTTATTTTACAGCCATAATAATATTTTTAGTTTCACAGTATATATCTGCTATCATTCACTGGTTCGTAAACGTGAACTTTATGCGCATGCTCACAAGCAGCCCTTTGAAACTTTAAGGCTGATTTTCTCGCTTTCTCTTTTTACTAATTTTGGGAGATTCAAAATACTGCACACAATACAATATTTATTCAATTACTTCAAACTTTCAATAGGAAAAGGACAAAAAATGGAATTGTTTATGTTAGTGAAAATATTAATTTAATACTTTCAATTCCCAACTTAACATTACCTGCGAAATTATTTTTACAGGTTTAATATTTTTTTTCCACCAGACTAGAAAGTTAACAGAACATCTGTTTACAACATGTTACGTATGACGTTCATCTCTTTTATAATACATATTAAAACTAATAGAATCATTAAGCGTTGGTCCTATAGAGCATTTCTAGTTCGTTGTTAAATGATTGTTTAAGAATTAATAATTTCGGTATTAATGAAGTTAATCCAAAGAAATTTATATGTAAGCAATTCTTTGCATGTGTAATAGCTACTATGTCAGTTCATGATAAAATGGGGTCAAAATGTAATTTCGGTACTTCTCTAACTTACCATCTGCATAATGAGGGATTTCTTGAACGCGATGTGGATTTTCAGAGGCCCAGTACCTACTAGACGCGCGCACGACAGCCAGTAGTGCGGAATCCAGCAAGGTCACGGGATAAGCGAAACGTGTGTTTTAGCAAGATCTATATTTTTCGTATACTAAGACTTTGGCCTATCTCTTACGGTTTGACAGTTATGCAAAAGTCATCCAGAGTAACCAGGCTATATGGGCTATAGCCAGAAAATTCAAGATATACATTTAATTTGCCATAAAAGTACGTCAAACAAATGACATTTTAGTCAAAATCGTTTGAGCCATTTTCGAGAAAGTCAAAATTTTCAAGATGTTCCATGTAAAGGGTAGTTTAGGGTAGGGCTATTTTTTCAAACTCTTCGTGCGCATCCTTAAAAGACATTAAACTTCAATAGCAGGATTGGTTTTTAACCGACTTTTCGTTTTTGAGTTATGCTGTCGACAGCACATGCACACGGACCTTTCGTGAACATGTTTTTTTCTTTGTTTCAGGGGCCTCAAAACATATGTTTCGGTATAATCTCTACAGCGAGTTTTGAGTGAAATGCAATATTTCTAATTAGTATACGTAGTAGAGAAAGTAAAAATGTGTAACATGGAGCTTTTTTTCAAGAAAATTGTAGAAGAATGAGTAGAGAAAACATGTGAACGTATACGTAGCATTTCTATTTCAAACGTACAGAAAATTGTATGAATTATTATCTTCCTAATGAGAGTCAAAGGCCCTTGGCAAATATTACAATTTGTTTTACTCCTGTAACCTATAGAATTATCTGGGGTTGGGCGTGGCTCGACGATTTATCCCTACAACTTAAATCCTTAGGTTGTCCAACAGCCTGTGTTTCTTAGGAGACATTTAAAAATATTACACAAGACACTTAAAGAGTTAATCAGAACTCCAAGGACACTATAAAGAGAAAGATACGTGTAATAAAAATACGGAGAAAAGACTACACAAAAGCAGTATTGAATAATCACAAATATCACAGTTTTTAAGTGTGATTTCTAGCTAATGCAGCTGAGTGACTTCCTCGTAGCTATTTATGTAGAAAATCTCACTGGGAAGGAAATAAAAGCAGCTTAAATAACATAAACATAACCTTATTTATGCTTAATAACAATAACCACAAAACTACTAAGAAAACACTAGAAAGTTGAAACAAAAGATAAGATGAAATTTGACTGTATTATTGCTCCATGGTCCATGTCAACGAATTTTAAGCGAACTCACTGTTCGTTTGTTATTCTGTGACGCCATGAAAACGTAAGTAATTATCCTTATGTTGGCAATGCTAGAACTACTATAATCATCGTAGACAAAGTATACGTGGTCTTGCGAGCTTTTGTAGGCATTGCATAAAATTAATTGATTGTGTGAAATGGAGTGGAATATCTAATCCTAAACTTCACAGTAAGTTCCGCCCTGTGTCAAAAGTAATCTGTAACAAGTGTGGTAGAAGCGTATAAGGGACACGCGCGCGCACGCACGCACGCACACACACACACGCACACACGCACACGCACACACACACACACACACACACACACACACACACACACACACACACACACAGCTTTCTTACCCAGCCTAAGTTCTAGAAACGTTATGGAGAAATAATGGGATTGTTCTGGAATGATTTTCCTCCAGAATATGCTAGAATCGTCTGTGGAAAATCTCAGCGACTATAAAAGGCAGCATGTTTGCCAGTGGGCCCATTGATAACGAGTTGGTGAGTGTATTTCTAATGTGAGAGCAAATGCGATTAGAGTAATCTTCTGCTAGACTCCCCAACGGGTGTACCATTCGAAGAAGCTAGTTCATCACGCGGTTACTTCACGAAGAAAAGTAAAGAGGCAGAAAAAGCCGCACATAAGGAAAATTGAACAAAGAAAAATATGTAATAAGTCTCGAAAAAGTCTCAAAACGATTGTCCCGTACACGGGATTTGAACTCGCTGCCTTCCAAATGCGAGCAAGAGGCGTTAGACACTAGTTTCCATAAAACATGTTTAAAAGCTTAGTGCCATTTAACTTACAAATTAAAGCATGTTTATTGTGTTGAATTTGGTTACGCTGCGTCGAATAAATTAATTTTGTTACATTGATATAAATATGGTGTAAAAGAGGAAGACTTGGAGAATCTTTTGTAAAAGCTATAAACTGGTAGTGTTAGGGGATAGGTTTCTCCTCCTATTATGGCTTTAACGTGCCTTGGCACTTGACCAATCTTTGAAGTGCACTTGGCCATCTTTTCTGTAATTTCTCAAGTTGGCAGGCCCGGCCTGACACTAGTTAAGTGCTTTCTCCAGTACAGTAGTTTCACATGGATCCCGCTGTTGGGGTTACTTCGCCGTCACAGAGCACTATGTGGCAATATCTTGTGGTCAGAATATGTTGGAAATACTTGGGCATATTCAGGACATCTTATTCAAAAGGTCCTGATGAATCTTCGGTTACCGCAGGGTGACATTTCATACTAAATCCTATTTCCTTACACCGTTTTAGTCGGTACGGGGTCTCTGAAAATCCACATCGCGTTCAAGATCCGAGAGATGGAGTTTGGTGTGCTGTTAGCGCTAGACGTATAATCAGCCCGTGCATTTCATGGCCTTCTGTACTTGGAGACTAATTATTTTCAAGTGTTTTATTTGCAATGAGTGACTTTTCTACGCATACAGTCAATTACGATAGCTCTGATGCTTGTATCCCAGGCAAGCCAATCAAAAATGACGGATGACTAAGGAAGTTAAAAATTATTTTGGTCTACGATGGAGGAACAAATGTTGAAACACGATCAGTCGATAAGTGGTTTGCGTGAGATGAGGATCTGCACGAACTGCTACAGCTACTCACGTGATCATCAAACTGAAAGACATTTCCCAGTAGCCACTGGCGCTCTGCCATCAAGCCGTTCAGCGCTCACGCTCATTTAGCTCAAATATTTACGTATCACTCCTGCTCTCAAACTTGCTCTCACTTCACAAGTCGATAAACATCTGTAGGTATATTACCTTGCTGACTTTCTGTTTCCAACTTTTGCGCATGCCCACTACCCGTCAAACTGACCATACCAACCTTGATTGTAAGAGCCCTGCATTGCTTTTTTACTACTTTTTTACTACTACTTTTTTTTCTACTAGTAAGTATGTGAAGTATTGTGTTCCACCCAAAAATTCGATGTCGAGATTTTACCGGAAATATATGTGTTGACACCCCCTGAATCCAAAAATATATATATTTTCAGAAAAAGATCCGTGTGTATGTGTCTGTCAGTCTGTTTGTCTGTGTGTGTGGACAGCATAACTCAAAAACCAAAGTACGTTAAAAACCAAAGTTGGTATTTAAGTTTAATGTCTTTCAAGGATGCGACACGAAGATTTTGAAGAAAATAGCCCCACCCTAAACTACCCTTTACATGGAAAAATATTAGAAAATTTTGATTTTCTTGAAAATGGCTCTAACGATTTTGATTAAAATGTCATATGTTTGAGATATTTTTATGATCAATGAAATGTATATCTTGAATTTTCTGGCTATAGCCCCTGTAGTCGTATTTACTCTGGACGACTTTTGCATAACTGGAAAACCGTAAGAGATAGACCAAATCTTACTAGACAAATAAATGTAGATCTCGTTAAAACTAACAATTTATGTCAAATACAATTCCTTTGGCCATTTTTGAGAAAATGGAAATTCTTGAACAAAGTAAGCACAAAGTTTGGTATTTAAGTGACTTTTCGTTTTTGAGTTAAGCTCTACAAGACACGCGGATGGATACATAGGTGCGCGCAAGGACCGCTTTTAAAACTGTCGACTTTTTAAGTGATTACGTAGACAAAGTAGAAACGCATAACATACGTAAAGAAAATTATGTGAATGTTTTTTTACACACATATGATGAGTTTCGTTCTATTTGAGTATTTCATTCTATTGGCACATCAAAGAGGGAAGTTCAACACTGAAATCCCGAGGGATTCAATCCTAATCCTGTATCTCAGGAGAAAAGCTCAGCCCAGTCTCTGAAATAAATATCGGGGATTTCAAAGATCGATGAGAACTATTGGTCTGGTAAGTCCAGGAGAAAATATAGCACCAACTCTCATATTATCTGTCTTGTAGCACAGTCCTCTTTACTTATTAAAAATATGAAATGAGGAAATACACAACACTGCCAAAACAATACTCTTATTTGGCTAAGAAAGGAAGATAGTCAATGTCCCAATAACCCTACTTTTCCTACAGAGCAAAGACAGGTGCCCGGAGTATTGGGAATTGAGATTTGTATATCAAACGATAGATGGAAGCACGGAACTGGAAAATGACTACGCCAATGGTACAAAGCTAAGAAAAGGAAGAGACAAATAGGGGATGAAGAAGAATTGCAAAACGACATCAATGCAGTAAAAAAGATAAATAGCGTTCCCTCTGAAAATACTGGGTGTTCAAAAGCAAGCGTGTTCACTTAGATACCTAAACTGTGAAATTGGATGAACATTCTTAGAGAAAAATCTGATGTGTTGCACTCTAACCATTCTCTAACCATTCTTACAAACTCTTATTCCTACGTCTTCTTCATGTTAATTTAGATAAACATTTCTACATAATTATCTTATTGCTTATTTCCTTGACGTTACACGCTTGACGTATAAAAAAATGAACAACGATGTTCCATTTCAGTAAAATTTTAAGTTTTCCGAAACTCACACACACAACAAGGAATATCCCAGAAATGCTTCATCTATCTCTAACGGTATATCTCTAACGGTTTACCAGTTATGCAAAAGTCCCGTAGAGTGAATACGACTACAGGGGCTATAGCCAGAAAATTCAAGATATACATTTCATTTGTCATCAAAATATCTCAAACATATGACATTTTAATCAAAATCGGTAGAGCCATTTTCAAGAAAATCAATATTTTCGAAACATTTTCCATGTAAAGGGTAGTTTAGGGTGGAACTATTTTCTTCAAAATCTTCGTGTCGCATCTTTTAAAGACAAACTTAAATACCAGCTCTGGTTTTTAACCGACTTTTCGTTTTTGAGTTATGCTGCTCACAGACTGACACACACACACACACACACACACACACACACACACACACACACACACACACACACACACACACACACACACACGAACCTTTTTCTAAAAATGCTTTTTTTTGGATTCAGGGGGTTTCAAAACATATTTCCGGTGAAATCTCGACATCGAATTTTTGGGTGGGATACAATACTTCCTCTACTTTACTAAAGGTAGTGGAGAAAGTAAAAATGAAACAGGAATTCTTGTATGAGACAAACAGAAAGACTTCTGGCAGTAATTCTAATACTTGTTACTTTAATTTCTCGGCGTATATGAAACTGCAGCACACCACTTCTCAGTCGTAAACATACGATTTAGCAAAGGTCCACAGTCATTAGCAGTTACGTAATAAATAACAATCATTTTTGCACCAGGCAGCGTTCCAATGGCTACATTTACTATTATCATTCGAGTCCCAAATGATAATGACTATATTACAAGTGGAAACCGCTACAGATTGCTTTGTAGAATTTATTGACAGCAAATCGATTAGCGGGGCGGTTGGCTCTCTCTCCTGGGGAATGCCTGGAATTTGTCACAGGTGTGCAGGCGTTCCCTGCGATTCAGATTGAGTTGCCCTACGTCAATCTGTTGGAACGTTTCCAGCAAGCGCACTCTACGACGGAAGTCCTCACGCAACTTAACATATATCTTCACGACCATTCTTTTAAAAAAATGTCAATTTTTTGCTTTCTTTACTACCTATAGTAGAGGAACTACTGTATTCCACCCAACAATTCGATATCGAGATTTCACCGGAAATGTACGTTTTGAGGCCCCCTAAATCCAAAAAGAACAATTTTAGAAAAACGTCCGTGTGTGTGTGTGGAGGGGGGGGGGTATGTGTATTGAGAAAAGTCGGTTAAAAACCAAAGTTGGTATTTAAGTTTAATATCTTTCAAGGATATAACATGAAGATTTTGATCAAAATTGGTTCACCTTAAACTCACCTTTACATTGAAAAATTTTCGACAATTTTGATTTTCATGGAAACGGCTCTAAGGATTTTGATTACAATTTATTTTCAATATTTCTGTTTACCCTTTTCAATCCCAAGGAAGTACCCCTAAAATTATACTGAACATCTCTTAACAAAATTCGCAAACATTCAGATTGAATTTCAAAATTTTAAACAGCATTTTACTTGATATAATCGAGGTTCAAATCATTTTACATGTTAAGACAAACAAATTGGTTATTAAACTCTTGAAGTATCTATATTTTTGTAGAAGCTACAGAAGTTAAAAGAGTATATGAAATTTTCAATTTTGCTTTTTATGGTTAGCTCCAAAAAATACTTAAGTGTTGACGGTGTAAACAAACATCAGGCCGCCAGTGGTCGAGCGCTTACAGAGTTCGTCTACCGCCTAGGCGATCCGGGTTCGAGCCCAGGAACCCACATATGGTATTCGTGGTAGATGAAGTGGCGTTAGGGCTGGTTTTCCCCGCCACTCACTCCACCAACTGCTCCATTATCACATTTCTATGCATCCATTTCGCCTGTATTTCATATCATCCTCTTCCTCACTCTCATACTCACCACTTCACTCTGTCTGGTACATAGGTTCCTGTGTTTCCCGACAGGTGTCGGACCCTAGACACTGGCTTGTAATTCGTAGGGGGTGTAACCCTACATAAGAGAAGGATAATCACGTAAAGAACAAGAAGAAAGCGTAAATATTTTAGTTTAGTACGCTTATCATTGGCAAAACATTTTACAACATTTTGACTAAAAATATACATTTTTGTTCTAATCATGCTGTACCTTGGTGTTCTTATCGGGAAAAAATCACTAAGAATCCAAGCTATACAAGGCCAGCAACAAAGTTAATTTTCTTCTTGGCTAAGTTTAAGATTTTAAACTATAAAATATATGAGTGACGTCTCCGTAGTACTGGCAGAGGCGAAAAGGAGAGAGTACATATTTTGACTTATAAAGTTGCTACTGTACAAACAAAGCCCGTATTTCTAAGAGCTTGCATATTTTTTGTGATGATACGCTAATTTTTTTCTCCTTTCTTGGGCATTTCTGTCTCATACAGCATTTTTTAAAGGTTATAGATATAGTAATTTTAAGTTACATCCAAGAGTAAACCCAGCTTTTGATCATTTTGGCTAGTTTCGCTGCATATGTTTATATAGTAAAATCGTTCCCTTTGTTTGCACAAGAGATAAAAAAATGAATGACAACCACCCTTTGAGAAAAGTATAAGTATAGCAAATTCAGACAAAGAACAAGGAAGATCACCGAAATTGCTCACTCAACGAAAAAATTCAATAGACATAAATTGTGTGTTTTAATAAAATCTACATTTTTGGTTTATAAGAATTTATTTGTCTCTTTCGGTTTTACAGTTATGCAAAATTTATTCCGAATGGAGAGGATTTCTGAGGATATTCCTAGAAAATATAAATTTTTCATGAAAATATCTTAAAAAACATATGGCATTTTAATAACAATCGTTAGTCATTTTTATAAAATTAATATTTTTTTAAAATATTCCATGTAAAGCGTAGCTTGGGGTGGGGAAATGGTATTCCAAATTGTTTTGGCAACCTTGGAAGATGCTGCACTTAAATAATAATTTGGTATTTAACCAAGTTTTCCTTTTTGAGTTCACATATACACACACGCGCGCGCGCGCACGCACGCACCCGCACGGGCGCGCACGAACGAAAACATATTCATAAGGACCTTTTACTAAAACTTGCTTTTTAGATTGAGAGGGTTACAAAACATGTAATTCCGGCGAAATTTCTGGCATAAGTATTCGATAAAATATAATATATTTATTATAAGTTAATGTAGATCAAGTTAATGCTTACAATGGTAACTTCCGTTTTTCGAAAGAAAAACAACATGAAGTGATTCAGTTAAGTATTAGCGAGAGAACTGATTTTAACAATGACTATAGGAAGAGATCTAAATATTTTGGTAGCTGCAACAGCGAAATAAACACTAAAACTCTAAAATAACAATGGAAAATGGAGAAAATAGAGGCAGGAAAATCAGAGAGGGAAGAATAAACCCCTCAGGTGTGTAAATAAATGTCTAGCATTGTGCCAAGAACTAAAGTAAACAAAGGAGAAAAATTAAAACAGAGAAACGTGATATGAGCAGGACTTACAGAATAGTGCATACCCCCAAATAAATAAAGTTTTCTTATTACAGCATTTGTCCTTAATTAACTTAGCAAACGTATTGTCTGGCATAAGTATTTCAATTACATAAATGCCCTGTGCTAAAGGTGCAGAGTTATTTCTTCCTTGATCCTCCTTCAATTATTCAAAAACCGGTCGCACACCTGCTGCTTTGGTAGGTGAGACTTTTAGCCTCACACAAACTTTGCTCCCTCCAGCTAGGAATTACCAAACGTGACCACAGTTTCTTTTGTGTAGATACATAGAGGGATCAGTGCAGAAAAACTATCTATGCTTCTGTGGCGGTAGATGGCATTACGGTACTGTCCAGCTTTCATTATCTGTGGAAAGATGTCACACCATACGCTGTTACCATATTTTTATTTATACTATTTTTTTTTTTAGACTAAAGGTAAAATCTTGAATCGTGGTATTAAATATCCAACCTGGTATTTACCATGGCGACCGAGGGAAACCACGGAAAAATCCCAGTCAGATTAGTCGGTCCACTGGGATTTGAACCCGGGAAATCTCGTGTTAAGGCCAGAGCCATCACACTCGTTGAAATATATCTTAAATTTTCCAGGAATGGCCTCTGGAATCCTCTTCACTTAATATGGAGTTTTCTCTTAAACCATGAGGCAAATAAGAAATATTACCACATAAAAATATAGACCTCATGAAAGCACACAAATTTAGTCAATCGCTCTTTATTATGTGGAATTCTTGGCTTCCGGTATGGACCACGTCTTGTTGCTTCTTTTAAGGGGACACTAGTGCCAAAATCACCAAAAATGCGATTTCTTTCAAAAAAACATACTTTTGAAGAAATGTTGTTTTCAACATGTCCAGAATATGGCCATGAAGTATGTGTCAAATTCACCTGGAAATTGGTGTACTTCAGATTTATTTAGACTCTTGCAATATTTTCAGTCAGTGTGCTCCAAAACTTTAAATAGCCTTTTCTCCTTATAACAATTTTTGCGCTTTGGGGTAAACATTTTTCCAGTAAATATTGATGAATAAACTTGAAATTTTCAGGATATGTAGAATATAACTTGTTAAAGAAAACTGTGCATTGGTTTGTTGATCACACTCATGCAGAAAAGTATATGCTTTTTTTATTTGTAATTATTATTTATGTTTATTCTATTCTAAATAGAAAAACATGCATATTTCTAATAAATATTAATATTTTGGAAAACTAATGCACAGTTTTATTGCATATCTATAGAAAAACTAGCCTACCAAATTTCAGGCCTCTAACTAAATTCTAAATTGCAAAAAGTGTACCTTTTATTACTATTCAATTCTTTAAAAAAAAAAAATTTGTTTCAAAACCATTTAATATATAGCAATGAAGCTTATACCAACAGTATATCATGGCAGGTGCAACTTAATCTTAAAATTTGATTAAAATTGGTTAATTAGGGAAGAAAATCCATTTGGTACCAGAGTATCGCGTTCTTTTAAGAACATAAAAACTATGTTCGGCTTCTTCAATGGATGAAGAGTGAACAAAGGCCATGAAAGTCTACGAAATGACATCAGAGATATTCATTGTTATCAGGTTTACTTGTGCAATACCTATACTTTTCTCATATTGGTGTGAGTCCTTTTTTAATCTCTCTACTACGTATAAGTACGGGGAAGTATTGTATTCCAACCAAAAGTTGAGGCCTCAGTTTCACCGTAAATGTATGTTTTGAGGCCCCCTGAATAACAAAGAGCCTTGTGTGTGTGTGTGTGTGTGTGTGTGTCTGTGTGTGTGTGTGTGTCTCTGTGTGTGTGTCTCTGTGTGTGTGTGTGTGTGTGTGTGTGTGTGTGTGTCTGTGTGTGTGTCTCTGTGTGTGTGTGTGTCTGTGAACAATGTAACTCAAGAACGAAAAAACGGTTAACAACGAAGTTTGGTATTGAAGTTCCTCCACCTTAAACTACCCTTACCATGGAAAATTTGTTCGAAACTTTTGATTTACTAAAAAATGACTACCGATTTTGATTAAAACGCCATACGTTTAAGATATTTTTATTGCTAATAAAATGTATATTTTTAGTTTTCTGGTTGTTGCCTTGTCTGCTCTTGATGACTTGCACAACTGGTATCTAGACTAAATCTTACAGTAGAAAAAATGTAGAAAACACAGAAGTCTAAATGGAGTGAACCATTTCGGATATATTCCTCAAATGCAAGGTCGTTATTTACTTTTTATCTGCTGACCGTGTAAAGAGAACGGAATTTCAAAGTCTTGATAGAGCGACCAGGTTTAAAAGATGTGACTATCGCTCAAAGCCTACTGTATTCCCATATTCTCCTTGTAGCTACAAGGGAATAAGCAATCAGATAATTTCGACTAACATGAAGAGTAGAGAATGTAAGAATGATGGTTGAAGAATGGGCAGAAAAAGGCATGTGACTACAACACATCACATTTTGCCGTTTACTATCCCTAACTGGTATAAGCGGAAGAATAGGAGTGCACTGGTGCGCGCCCCTTAGGCACACGCACACACACACACTTGCAGCAAGCAGTCTTGATTGTAAATGGTAGTGCAGAGAATAAGCCAATCTCTCACATATATAGGAGTAGAATCGTCCGTCCGTCCGTCAGGGACAATCATCCTAATGGAGCAAGCCAAGTGGAACACCAAGGTGGAACATCATCCAACAATACGGACCTCTTCCTTTGTTCACTTGTGAAGCGCTTCTGCAGAAAAACATTCATTCCCTACTGCACAATGTAACTGAAAATATAATGGAAATATAATGGGTCAGGTGGAAGCAGATGAGAATTTACTCGTACTCTAACTGTTGGGCATTTTCTTGTGTCAAGCGTGCAGAAGGCGTGCTATTTCCAAGAATTTACAGTTAAATTCATTGATCATCAATCATGATCATCGATGCTCCCATCACCAGCATCACCATCTCCTCCATTATCAATATCATCACCATTATCACCACCACTATCATCACATCACCCCACCATCACCATGATCATCGGTCTGGGTGGCTCCATTTGGTTACACACTAACCTACTGATCTCAAGGTCACGAGTTCAAATCCGGCCCAGGCCCATGGCTTTTAAGTGTGCTTAAAAACCACAGCTCCATCTCAGTAAGTAATTCCTTTTCTCGAAGCAGGAGAAATTGTTGAAATCTGGGTATTAAATTTATGTGTTTAATGTCTCATATATCTCAAAGTAAGATGATGTACTATTAAGGAAATACAAAAGCACGAAATGAAACAAAAAAGTGATAAAACATCTTGCAGTAGGACAAAACCGAAATGGTTAACTCTACAAAAAATTTATTTAGACATAAATTGTGTGTTTTAGCAAGATCTACATTTTTGTATAGTAAGATTTTGTCTATCTCTTACGGTTTACGAGTTATTCAAAAGTCATGCAGAGTAAACAGGACTACATAGGCTATAGACAGAAAATTAAAAATGTACATTTCATTTGTTATACAAATATCTTAAAAAATATGGCATTTTAATCAAAATCGTTAGGGCCATTTTTAAGAAAACCAAGATTTCGAAAAAGTTTCCAGGTAGTTTAGGGTGGGACTATTTTCTTCAAAACCTTCGTGTCGCATCCTTAAAAGACATTAAACTTAAATATCAACTTTGATTTTTAACCGACATTTCGTTTTTGAGTTATACTGTCCACACACTGACAGACTGACACACAGACACACACACGGACCTTTTTCTAAAAATGTTTTTTTTTTTTGGGGGGGGGGGTTCAAGGGGCCTCAAAACATATATTTCCGGTGAAATCTCGACATCGAATTTTTGGGTGGAATTAGCTAAATACTTCCCCTACTTACCAGTAGAGAAAGTAAAAATCATTCTTCAGAATTTGTTCTCTGTTTGTGAACACTTCGCAAAAATGAATTGAGGTGTTGGGAAAGATGAGGGAAGTGAGGAAGCTAGTTGGGTAACACCCTGTTTGTCCGTGGGGAGGAGCCCCTGATCCCGGCCAGCAGACCGTGACATCACACTCCGCCCTACTGTGGTGATGTTTCTTTATCGAGATTGATGACAATGATTCCCCTACACCCACAGGCTGAGTCACCGTGCAACGGAACTTACCTACCCTCCCGTCTTCATACGTTCCCTTCACTGCCCCATTTACATCGTCTTCATCCCTTAAACAAATGGCTAACAATTGTAACTTACTCCTATCTTAAGCGAACATATTTTCCCCAAAAGGTTTCTATAGCTTCTGATCATCATCATCATCATCATCATCATCATCATCACCACCACCATCACCATTAGCTCATGTGAGATGCACACGCGCCTGTGCGTAGTTTGAGATTTGAAAAATAAAGTACAAAGGTTCAAAATAAATATTCTAGATTTTTTCATCCTGATACAAAAGCAGTATTTACTTGATCTGCTTACCCTGTTTAACTAAGCGGGATACGTCAGGTCCACATTACAAGATCGTGGGTTCGACTTTCCGATCTATCTGTAAACACATCTACAACAGGAATGTCCAACCTTCTCTCTTTGGAGAACCTTACCCAGTGAGGGGCAATACCCCATTCCACTGAATGTCTTCAGAATACCTCTTCATTCCAGATGATTTTTGCATAAATTGTAAACAGTAAGAGACAGATAAAAGCTTACTAAATAAAAAATGTGGATTTCATTAAAACACAATTTATGCCAAATACTTTGTGAACCATTCCCGAAATATTCTTTCTATTTGCTTGAACTTCTCTATACTTATACATTCTTTCAAATAGTTCTTTTTTTTCTTGGCTTTACAAAGAGAACGGAGTTTTAAAGGTATCGCATAGTAACCAGCTCTTAAAATATATCAGTATCGCTTAAACCCTACCATGTTCCAATATTCCGCTTGGAACTACAAGGAAATTCGCAGTAAGGTACTCTCTGAAAATGGTTATGTCGATTAAAAAGAAGTAGAGAAACCAGCATTTGCAACAATAGTGTGTATAAGAGTGAGGTCTATGTGCTTACATTATTTCACGATAGATGGCACAGCATTCACTATTACCATCGATTTTTCATTTTTACTACTGTTTTAATCTTAAGATAGAACTTTGTGTCGTGATATTAAATACTCAATACAGTATTTACCTTGTTGACTCAGGGAAATTACGAAAAAGTCTCAGTCAGATTGTCGGCTCACAGTATTTGAACCCCGGTGAAATCTTGATGTCAAATGTTTCAATCAAATGCAATACTTCCCCTACTTACTAGGTATACGTAGAAGAGAAAAAACTGGATCTTCTGTTTCGGTAGAACCCAGTTAGCAGTTTAGACAATAATACGTAATTTATTGACAATACTAATTTTAGTAGCCTAATATTCATTTTCTGGTGGTAATCGTATTTGAATAATGCAAGTTTCAGGTAAATCATCCAATTTCATGTATAATTATTGTTTGCATATCATAATGCATTTAATGAATGCATTGCATTATAGCTTTGTTTAGATAGCGGAACAATGTAATTAATAATAATAATAACACAAGCAAGGTACTCTACTAACATTCATAATGAGCTGTACATATTCCATTGTTCTACAGGAACATAAACCTGCAGTTTCCCTCATTTCTTTGCCAATGGTAAAACAATCATTTGAGAATTACAATGCTTCCTTTATTCTGTTATATTAGTGTTGTGGCCAATTTCACGGTTCATATTTGCAAGATATTTTATTGTCATAAAATCTGTAGAACAGTTGCTAAAACAATCTCATGTGTTACACTCACATGACTTTCTCTACTCTTGTACTAACCATTCTTACAAACTCTTATTCCTATATCTTCTTCGTGTTAGTTGAAATAAACAGCTGCAGAAATTATCTTATTTTCTTGTAGGTGCAAGGCTTTGAGCGATAGTCAAATATTTAAATTCTGTACTGTTTGCACTGTTAACATATAAAAAATGAATAACTATGTTCTATTTGACAGAAATATAAGTTCTCCAAAACTCACACAAATAAGGAATATCTCCGAAATGGTTCACTCTACAAAAATATTTATTTGGACATAAATTGTATGTTTTAGTGAAATCTACATCTTCTGTACAGTAAGATTTGGTCTATCTCTTATAGTGTACCAGTTATACAAAAGCCATCCACAGTAAATAGGACTTCCGAGACTATTCTCAGAAAATTCAGGATATCAATTTTATTTGACATGAAAATATCTTAAGCATATTGTATTTTAATCAAAAAGGTGACAGCATTTTAGAGGATGTGAAAATTTTGGAAAAATTTTGCATGCAAAGGGCAGTCTGGGTTGGATGAATTTTCTTGAAAATTTTTGTGTCAGTGCTTTGAAGAAGCCGAATTTTCGTTTTTGAATTATACTATACACGACAGAGACCTTTTACTAAAAATGTCATTTTTACTTTCTTTACTGGTAAGTAGAGTATTTTATTCCACCCAAAAATTCGATGTCTAGATTTCACCGGAAATATATGTTTTGAGACCCCCTAAATCCACAAAAAGCATTTTTAGAAAAAGCTCCGTGTGTGTGTGTGTGTGTGTGTGTGTGTGTGTGTGTGTGTGTGTGTGTGTGTGTGTGTGTGTGTGTGTGTGTGTGTGTGTCAGTCTGTGGACAGCATAACTCAAAAAAGAAAAGCGGTTAAAAACCAATGTTGGTATTTAAGTTTAATGTCTTTGAAGGAAGCGACACGAAGATTTTCAAGAAAATTGCTCCACCCTAAACTATCCTTTACATGGAAAATTGTTCGAAAATTTTCATTTTCATCAAAATAGCTCTAAAGACTTTGATTAAAATGCCACATGTTTAAGATATTTTTCTAACAAATGAAATGTATATTTTGAATTTTCTGACTATAGCCCATGAAGTCCCATTTGCTCTTTGCATAACTGGTAAACTGTAAGAGATAGACAAAATCTTACTATACAAAAAATGTTGATCTTGCTAAAACACAATTTATACCCAAATAAAATGTTTGTAAAGTGGACAAGAAAACAAGCAATAAAATAATTCCCGTAAATGTTTATCTGAACTAACACGGAGAAGATAGAAGAATAGGAGAAGAGGAATAGTGAATACCAGAGGAGAGAAAATCACGTGAGTGCAACACATCATATTGTATAATCCACTTGCAACAATCACCTAGCCTTGTCAAGAGAGGAATCTCGAGCTAGTTACGATAACAGAACGGGTATATCAAAGGGAATTCGTTCCCTCTTTGAGTAAATGCGCAGCGAGAATTCAAATATTTGCATGTTCTGAGCATGCGCACCGTTACTTCCGTGCCAAATCCGGCCGAAAATCCCTCCCGATCTCAAATATTTAATTCTGTTTGTTCCTGCCTTATTCCACAAGGACCGAATAATCAAAATATAACAGAATATCTACTGGCATTCTCCCAGAGCGACATTATTCATTATTATTATCATCGTCATCACTATCATTATCATTATCATCATTATTAATTAGTAGTAGGTTTTACTTCCTTCTTTTGACCGTTATTATCTTTCTCTATAATGTGTTTAGTAAGCGGGAAGCCCGGGTTCGACTCCCGCTGGGAGATCTGGCCCGGAGTGTACTTGGGGTCAATTGAGAAGTTACTTAATTGACAAGTAGCGGCTCTTGGTTACAAAGACTCCAGGAGGAACCAGGTTGCTGACCACGTCCCACCCCCAGTACGTCACCCCACTCATGACGCCTGTGTTGGGCAGAAGTGGAGGACGCAACGGTCGGGCGGTACACCTTGGCTCGAAAAGAGCTATTGCCCAACGGAGTAAGCTTTTTATCACCTACATAATAAGTAGCATTGTAGTGCACCCAAGAATTACATACAGAGATTTGTTTTGAAGTCCCCGAGCCCTAAAGATAACATTTTTTGAAGTAACTGTGTGTTTGTTTGCTTGTCTTGTGTCTATCAATAGCACAACTCAAAAAGCGAAAATTTTGATAAGTAGAAAACTTGCATTTTGCATTAACCGTAAAGAGGTTAAGTTAGGAAAAAACCTTAATACAGAATTCCATAACACAGTTTATTTCAAATAGCTTTTTCTGTAGCGTCAGCCATTTCAGCGATATTCGTTGTAACTGGTTTTCATATTTCCATACTTTTGTCATTTTTTGAAGAAGTCTTCATCAGTTATTCCACTATCGATTCGATATCCTATGCCTCCCTTGTACCTACAATGAAATGTGTAAGTAAAATACTTCTACAAACGTTTATCTTGATTAATAAAAGTTACTCAAGTGCACTATATAAAAATAAAGTGTAGCGAGAAGAGAAATACATGTGAAGAAATGTTTATTGCACTCCGGTTTAGCAGGAAGTTAGCAGTTTTACCTACTCCGCCATTATTGCAATCAAAACCTGCGCGCAATAGTTGGCATTTGTTTTCTGCACGTTACACTATTTCGTGAACAGTTGCAATGCTTTGTGCGATGCATCTTTTTCGATCAGATACTGTTATATACACAAATGAAGTAAACCATTAAATGTTTTCCCGTGTGCGAAGGCGCTTTGTTAATCTCATTTAGTTATAACAGGGAACCATTGCTATTTGCAGCAAAACCTACGGACTATTTACTGGCGCAAGGATATGTATACATTGTTCTGTTATTTATTGATCTTTTCGTTCTCTGTTCTTTTTTTTTCTCTCCCTTTTGTTAGGTCTTTTACTAATAGTTAAATGTATTTAACGTTATATTTCTAAATCAAATAATAATATTAGTTTTTTGACACTTCCATTACATTAAGGTGTAGTTGTACTAGTATTTTAATAAAGGGAAAAATGATTTATGTTGCTGGATTGCGATTTGCTTTGCAATAATCACAGATCTGTACGCATGACTTCTCAGTGCACACTGATACCAACATAGGTAAGAAAATTAGGCTAAATTCTCTTACAAGTGTTCGTTTGCCCTCATGTCCGTTTGCCCCATCCTAACCATAAACATATTTTAGTAAGAAAGTAAAAGAACAAACAAATATGAAAAACATAAGATGGAGCACCAGTGGAATGAAATGGCGGGGTAAACCGGAAAATCAAAACGAATTGCGCCCTGCGCCACTTTGTCCACCACCAAACCCATGTGTCCGCCTGGGATTGAACCCGGGCCGGTTTGGTGAGAGGTGAAGGATCTAAGCATGGGCCACGGCGCAGCAATACACACAGATATTTTCTAAAAAAAAATCTGATTGTTGCACTCACATGACTTTCTCTACTCTTGTACTAACCATTCTTACAAACTCTTACTCCTATATCTTTTTCGTGTTAGTTAAAATAAACATTTCTATAAATTATCTTATTGCTTATTTCCTTGTAGGTGCAAGGGGAATATTGGAATACAGTAGGCTTTGTGCGATAGTCAGATGTTTGAGATTCTGTTGTCTTTGCACACTTAACATATAAAAGAATGAACAACGATGATCCATTTCACGAAAGTTCTAAGTTTTCCGAAACTCACACACATAACAAGGAATATCTCCAAAATGGTTCACCCTACAAGAAAATTTATTGAGACATAAATTGTGTATTTTAGCATGATGTACATTTTTTGTATAATATGATTTGGTCTATCTCTAACGGTTTACCAGTTATGCAAAAGTCGTCGAGAGTAAATACGACTACAGGGGCAATAGCCAGAAAATTCAAAATATACATTTCATTTGTCATAAAAATATCTCAAACATATGGCATTTTAATCAAAATCGTTAGAGCCATTTTCAAGAAAATCAAAATTTTCGAAAAATCTTCCATGTAAAGGGTAGTTTAGGGTGGGGCTATGTTTTTCAAAATGTTCGTGTCACATCCTTGAAAGACATTAAACTTAAATACCAACTATGGTTTTTAACCGACTTTTCGTTTTTGAGTTATGCTGTCCACAGACTGACAGACTGACACACAGACACACACAAACCTTTTTCTAAAAATGCATTTTTTGGATTCAGGGGGCCTCAAAACATGTATTTCCGGTGAAATCTCGACATCGAATTTTTGAGTGGAATACAATACTTCCTCTGCTTACTATACGTAGCAGAGAAAGTAAAATAAGAATGTACAGGTGTAAACAGTGTGGCAATTATAACTTAGATGTTTCAGAGTTACTCATGGGCACATGCAAGGTCATGCTGATGGTTATATTATATGTTAGAAATTAAATTGGTTTTATTTGAAAAAACCATGTTCCTATAGTTACGTATATTGGAGTAGATCCACTCCCAGGGTTGGAATATAAAGGAGTATTCTGTGATCACCACCAAGATATTTACCTGAAACAAAAGATACAATCTTTTAACAATATATTTAAGAGCAATTGCACAGTTTATATCTATTGAATGTAGTAACACTATATATCTCTTACAGTTTGACAGTTTGCAAAAAACATTCAGGATATTCACATTGTGATATTCCGAGAAAATTCACCATACACATTTAATTTATCATGAAAACATCTTGAACATGTGGTAACCTAACCAAACTTTTTTGTTTCATTTATATGCCGGCATTAACATTCTAAGGGCATATGGGCGGCTTTGCCTTTCGAACAACAGCTCATCTGTAGTGGTGTCCATTCGCTTTCTTTTGGTTTGTTTACGTTGGTAAAAAATGAATTTAAACACCATATCGCAAAGATTTCAACAGAAAATGTTAACAAATAACCTCACTTGTATTCGTTTCCATTAGTGTAGTTCAACTTACTCAGCATTGCCAACTGAGGAAAACGAAACCCAAGAATTAAATATATTTCGATCTTCTGCTTTATAACACAAAACCAGTTTATAATCTCAAATAAACCTCACTTTCCTTTTAGCGCTAACAAATAATCCTTATTCTGGAAAAAACACATTAATTATTAAAAGAATTTTCGTTAAAAACAGTCGTAAAATTAAAACATAATGTAATTTTGGCTCTTAATCGATTGTAATGTGTAATAAATTGTTTTCGGCGATTTATGAGATATAGTTGGTGACACGGACTAAACAAATCAATGAGCAAGTGATAATTCGTATATGAAATAGTAATCCTGGCTAAAGAAAAATTCCCAAACCCCCCCGCAGGAAATCGAACCCGGGAGTTTTGTATTTGACAGCTAGTATGCTAACCACGAGACACTCTTTAGTGATACTTTCGATGGCGTTATTTATTAATAAATCAAAATGTTCGAAATATATTCTGTGTTGCAAGATTTCGTTTATTTTGGGAAAATCTTCGTGTCACACCCTTGAGAAACTCTTTAATTTGACTTCCAAGTTTGGTATTCAAATTACTTTTCATTTTTAAGTTATGCTATATACTGAGAGATAGGCCTGCACATGTATACATATACATAGACGCTCTTCTAAAAAATGCTTCTTACTTTTTTCACTACATACAGTAAGTAGAGCAATATTGTATTCGACAGAAAAATTCTATGTACACACATCGCAAATATGTTTTGAGGACCCCTAAATCCTGTGTGTGTCTGTCAGTGTGTAGACAGCATAACTTCGAAAACGAAAATTCGGTTAAAAACCAAAGTTGGGATTTAAATTTAATATTTTCAAGGATGCAACACGAAGATTTTGAAGAAAATCCCTCCACCCTAAACTACCCGTTACATAAAAAAATTTTTATTTTCTCGAAAATGGCTCTAATGATTTCGATTAAAGTGTAATATGTTTTAGACATTTTTTGACAAATGATATGTATATTTTGAATTTTCTGAGTATAGTGCATGAAGTCCTGTTTACTCTGCATGACTTTTGCATAACCGATAAACCGTAAGAGATAGACCAAATCTTACGATACAAAAAATGCAGATTTTGCTAAAACTCACAATTTATGTCTAAATATTTTTGAAGTGAACTATTTGGGAGATTTTTCTTGTTATTTATGTGAGTTTTGGAAAAGAAACTTTCGCCAAATGGAACATTGTTATTAATTTTTTTATATGTTAGCCATGCGAAAGCTTTAAAAGATCTGACTATCACCCAAAGCCTACTGTATTCCCATATTCCCCTTGTACCTACAAGGAAATAAACAGTAAGATAATTTGTACAAATGTTTATCTCAACTAACACGAAGAAGATATAGGAATGAGAGTTTGTAAGAATGGTTAGTACAAGAGTAGAGAAAGTCATGTGAGTGCAAATATGCGTAAAATGTTAACTGATGTAAATCCAAAAAAGGGCATCATCATTTAACTTTGTTAAGTGAAATTCACATTGTAAACCCCATTCTTTTTCATCTGTATGTATGTTGGTATTAGTAACCCGAAATGCTCATTATCATATTCAATTTCTGGGCCCCTAAAAAAGGCTCCGGATATGAAACTTAATTGAAACAGCAGACAAGGGTTATTAGAACCCTTTTGGTGGACATAACGTAGCCCCTTAGGGTACGAATGCAGGGGATGTTCCGCACAACTGAATTATCGGAACACAGCAATTATTGCATCCAGTTTGGGGCGGATTAATTGCATGCTTCAGGCAGTATTTTGATTTTTCGTGCGCGACAAGGGAATGAAATTATGAGGAAAGGTTTATATTGTCCGAATTTAGAAATAGGGTTATGTTCACTTGTTCTGACGCATAGATATGATATTGTATTTCACCCAAACATCCCTACCAAGATTCCACTCGAATTACCTACACCTTTTAGAAAAAGGTCGATGTGTGCGTGAGTGAAGAACATTTCTTAAAACCGAAAAGTTCGTTAAATACCATGTTCAGCATCTTCAAGGATGTGACAAAGATTTTCAACAAAATACCGCTGCACCAAACAACCCTTAACATGGAACATTTTTGGAAAATTATGATTTTATCAAAAATGACTAACAATTTTTATTAAAATAGCGTATGTTTAAAATATTTTCATAACAAATAAAATGTATAACTTGAATTTCGTAGGAATGTCCTAGAAAGTCCTCTTCATTCACAGAGACTTTGGCATGAAAGGATACCCAAAGGAGATCTTACCCCACATAAAACGTGCAGTTCCTTAAAATACAATATTTATGTCAAATACATTTTTGTGGAACTATTTCCGAGATAGTTCTTGTTATCTGTTAGAATTTTTCATTATGTCTTAGTTTTCTGAAATGGGAGGTCGTAATTATTTTTTCACCTTCTCTACTACGAATGGTAAGTACAGGAAGAATTGTATTCCACCCAAAAATTCCATGTCGAAATTTCACAGGAAATATATGTTTTGAGGCCCCCTGAATCCAAAAAAAAGAGCATTTTAGAGAAAGGTTTGTGTGTCTGTCAGTCTGTGGACAATATAGCTCAAAAACGAAAAGTCGTTTAAAAACCAAAGTTGGTATTTAAGTTTAATGTCTTTCAAGGATGCGACACGAAGATTTTGATGAAAATTGCTCCACCCTAAAGTACCCTTTACATGGAAAATTTTCGAAAATTTTGATTTTCTTTAAAATGGCTCAAACGATTTTGATTAAAATGACATGTGTTTGAGATATTTTTATGACAAATGAAAAGTATATCTTGAATTTCCTGGCTATAGTCTATATAGTCCTGTTTACTCTGGATGACTTTTCAATAACTGGTAAACTATAAGAGATAGAGCAAATCTTACTATACAAAAATGTAGATCTTGTTAAAATATAGAATTTATGTCTAAATACATTTTTTTGTACAGTGAACCATATCGAGATATTTCTCGTTATTTGTGTAAGTTTTGTAGAACCTATACTTTTGTAAAATGGAACATCGCTATTCATTTTTTATATATTAACCGTGCAAAGAGAACAGAATTTGAAAGCTTTAAAAGATTCGAGCCTATTTCATTCCCATATTCCCATTGCAAGAAAACAGGTTTATCTCAAGTAACACGAAGAAGATAGAAGAATAAGAGTTTATAACAATAGTACAAGAGTAGAGAAAGTCATATGAGCATAACGCATCAGATTTTTTAGGTCATTTACTACATTTTAAGGTTATAATATTTAATATTCTTTAAGTCAACAATATCCGGACCTTAATAATTTATAATCTAAGTTCTTCAGAGATAAGCAAAGCTATGTTTTTAAGATAGAAACCAATTAAACTATTAATTCCAGAAAAAAAAAAAAAAACATGCTAACGAAAAAGGACATGAACAGTTTTTTTTGGGATAGATTTAATGAGATGGTTTTCGTGTTTGAATGTTGCTGCACTTGCGAGAATGGCGATTTGAGGATTTTGAGAGGAATATTGGGGAAAATTATGTTGTGATGGCGCTTTAATGCTAGGATTCGTACAGTAATTTCTTGTGTTATTGACGCACTTGTTCCCAACCTTCTTATATTGAGTGTTTGCAGAAGTACCAATTACTGAAACCGGTCCTCCCGTATGAAAAAGCAGGATAAAATATAGGTCCAGCGACCGCGCAATCCACCGCAGCACTCCTAACTTGAGGGCTGCAGTTTGCCAACCACAATGCTAATTGGGTGGCGTAAGAGAGCAATGTTTCTTGTGGGCTAGACCACAGCGCCATAAACTGAATAAAAATATGAAATATACCCATTATTCCTACACTTAGAATAACCTGTACATTTTAATGGTAACCGTAAATCAACATTTAAATACGATTCCATAGATGAAGTTTAATGAATAATTATATCAGAAAACTCCACGTTGCAAATGCATATCCTCCCATAAAAGCTGATGGTGTACTCACATGACTTTCTCTACTCTTGTACTAACTATTGTTGTAAACTCTTATTCCTACCACGTTGCGTGTGTAGAGTCTGGAAATGATCCATTATATGAGTGATGATAGTGACTAAAATTTTTGGTGTCTGTTTGCCCCAACAGAGTGTCCTTTTACTCCTGTGGTTGGGGCAAACGGACATTGTCACACCCTTAAACTGATATTTTTCTGTTCATATATCTTATTTCAGAAAATGTAATTTTCAGTCTTGTCAAATGAATGTTCAGTAGTTCTGTTAAAATAATATTTTTGATTCTACAGTAAATGGTATGATGTTCATTATGAAAAATGTGCTTAGCCTGTCCATTTGCCCCGCCTTTACCCTATATAAGAATATCTTCGAAATGATTCAGGCTAGAAAAACATTTATTTGGATATAAATGGGGTGTTTTAACAAGATCTACATTTTTATATTTGGTCTATCTCTTACGGTTTACGAGTTATTCAAAAGTCATCCAGATAAATACGACTACATGGGCTATAACCACAAAATTGAAAATATACATTTCATTTGCCATAAAAATATCTTAAACATACGGAGTTTAATCCATTTTCGAGAAAATAAAAATTTTCGAAAAAATTGCCATGTAAAGGATAGTACGTTGGCAACCGATCTTCGCTCGGCGTTTTCCGCCTCTGTTTTTGTGAAATCTTGTTTTTTGTGGGAGAAGATACTTATTTAGATAAACTGAAAGTCAAAACGTTAACTAAATAACAATTTTAGTCGCAATTGTGAAGAGTCATTTCCGAGGTACAAATATTTCATAAACACCATCATTTAAGCTGTAAAACGTCTAATGCTAAACGTAGGCCTCCCCCATAGATATTCACCCAGTTTGACGTTTTCGTCGAGCATTTGTTCTATTATGGAGTTCAGTTCTTTGCTGCTACGATTGACTCCAGGGCGTTAACACATTCGTCAAGGTCCTTTATCTTTCCGTCCAGTTCTTCCATGGCCTCCTGAACTCTGGTCAGTCGCTCGTTAGTATTCTCCAATAGATCTACCTTCATATTACACATTCCCGTCTTCTTCTTTTCTGTTTCGGAGTTTACATTTTCAGTTTGCGTTCCATTTTTGTTTTCATTTTGCCCCATCTTTGTTCCTATATTTTCTATTCCGTAGTTACATTTTTTCAATTCGGTTTTCATATCTGTTTCCTCTGCCGCATTCCAGAATTCATTTCATTTCCCATTATATCCATCTTGGCTAAAATTTATTTCATCAACTGTTCCATATCGGAAAATTATTTATAGAAGAGTGAGCAGAGAAAGAAATGTGAATGTGTTACCTAAAAGTAAGTAGAATTAACACTGTGAATGTAATATGCAGCATCTCTATTTCAAGCATACAGAAACTTGTACACTTATTTGTAGAAGAGTGAGTAGAGAAAGAGATATGAATGTGTTACCTAAAAGTGAGAGGAGAAAACAGTGTGAATGTAATAGCATTTATATTTCAAACATATAGAACATGTATGACTTATTTTAAATGTGCGGATAAAAATGTTTTTGGTGCAAAACCACGTTTTTATGGAAAATTGTTTATAGAAGAGTGAGTAGAGAAAGAGATGTGAATGTGTTACCTAAAAGTGAGTAGAGAAAACGCTGTGAATGTAATATGCATGTATACAGCAATTTAATCAAATCTTTAGAGCTATTTCTGAAATACCGTGAGTATATACAAAAATTGCACCATAGAGGCGGGAATAAAAAATGTTATCTTTTATGTAAAATCGCGTTTTTTTTCGGGAATTACACCTATATAGCTGAACTTAAAAAGCAAAACTCTATCTGAATACAAAATTTGATCGAAATCGTTAGAGCCGTTTGCAAGTTGCGCGGAATAAATATATATACAAGAATTGCTAGTTTAAATATATAAGAGTTCAGGTGCTTTTTAGATTCAGGGGGCCTCAAAAATAGATTTTGGCGGTATAGATGAAGGACTTATTTACTTTTCTGGCACCTTGTGTAGGATAGCGGTATAAACTCGTACAGCATTTAATACAAAGAAGTGCTGAAGTGCACAAAAGGTCAGTGAGGCCATCTTCTTATGGTTCAGCACACGTTCAGACGTGTTCAGTTGGGACGGTCTTACTTCCTTCCTTCCGTTCGTCCGACCTGTCTTCATCGAATTGATATTTATGAGGGTACCTTAAGGTTCTTTGTGTTCCCAGCACGTCCATCGTAGTTCAAATCTTGGGGTAGTGACGTAAATCACACAAACTGTACTCTATTAATGGGCAACACAAAGACCATAAAACGCTGCATACTTTTTACTTACGTAATACTAAGTAGAATCCATAAAAATCATGTTTAGAGAAAGGTCTCTGTCAGTTTGTGGACAGCATAACTCAAAAACGAAAAGTAGGTTAAAAACCAAAGTTGGTATTTAAGTTTAATGTCTTTCAAGGATACGACACGAAGATTTTCAAGAAAATTGCCCCACCCTAAACTACCCTTTACATGGAAAATTTTTATTTTCTTGAAAATGGCTCTAACGATTTTGATTAAAATGCCATGTGTTTGAGATATTTTTTGACAAATGAAATGTATATTTTGAATTTTCTGTCTATAGCCCCTGTAGCCGTATTCACTCTGGATAACTTTTGAATAAATGCTAAACCGTAGGAGATGGAAAACTTTCTCTACTCTTGTACTAACCATTCTTACAAACTCTTATTCCTACATCTTCTTCGTGTTAGTTGAGATAAACATTTGTACAAATTATTCTATTATTAGAGCAATTTCTGAGAAAATCAAATATTTTTAAAAGTGTTCCTTCCATGTAAAGAATAGATAGTTTTTGAGTTTGCTTTCACAGGACAGAAACACAGATTCAGGGGGTCCCAAAACGTGAATTTCCTGTGAAGTCTCGATGTCGAATGTTAACAAATAGTAGAGAAAGTAAAAACGGTGGGAAGTGAAACATTTCTGGCATCATTTTTTTGGATTTGGTAAATGTAAATATATAATAATTGGCCGAAATTATTTATTTAGCAATTTTGTTTTAAGGGGGGATGGGGAGTGTAACTCTACGTGGACGAATGAGCAGAAAATCGCATGGATTTGATTTACAGTGAATAATAAGCCACAATTCTGTATGTTAACATTGGAAGCAACATCAGCAGAACTGCGGCTTTAAATAAAACAAACTGTGAAGGGAATGAATGCATAGAATTTCCTTTTTAACAGGATCCATAATTAGGTCATGCGCTGTTATTTGAACTACCCACCTGTTCAATTAGGTCCGCAGAAACTTGCAAAGTCCCGCCCGGAGCAGCACAGAAATATCGTAAACTGAAAGATGTTCTTTCTTGTGCAAGTTGTATCGACGTTTTGGGGAAGGGGGGGGGGGGGCAGATGGCAAACTTTGCACTCCGAAACCACAAACAAGCCCCTAGGCAGCAATTAAGCAAACTTGGCGTGTTGTATCGTACTGCCAGTGCAGGTTAGCGGGTCAACACAAGTGTCAGCATGTACCTACCTGTGAGGGATTCCCCTACCTGCTGCCGAGATTCGCTACATGCGGCCCGCGAGCTGCCCATGCCACCTCAACGGTAATTATACTCTGTTTAACAGCGGCGTGTATTGCATGGAAGCAACGGAAGCATTGCTTCCAGTTTAATTCCCAGTAATGCATACGACGGGTTTCGTAAAGTTAGCGCATTTAACCCCAGTTTTAGTTAAACATAAGAGATCAACAATACATATTTTACATCACTAAAAGCTTTCGACACTTAAGGATAGACCATTTATTGAACTATCACAAAAAAATCTGACCGTTTGCGTAGTGAAAAGGTTAAAGAATATATATTCAATAAATTGATTGATACCTACAGTTTTTATACTTTCCCAATCTTGAAGTTTATTAAGGAACTCAGATAATTCTTTGTTTCGTCTAGATTTCAAATTACAAGTTTCACACCTGCCCGTGTAGTGTAGCACATTATAATGCATGCAGTATTCGTGCTATATTTTATCTATCTTTGATATATTTAGTAAGATAATGCTAATAAAAACCGTCTATATTTAACTAAATGAAGATATACACGAAAACGAAGGAAAAATGAAAAATATAGCGCGGGCCTACTTACCAACCACTTACTGTCCAGGTCCTGTAGGCCTAGTGATAGCCCAAGTTACAATCCCAGCATACGCCACTGGAGGAAATGCTCTTTTGCGGATGCAAGATATTTCTTGCTTATTACCTCCCTAGTGAACCTCCCCAGGGAACCATAGAATTCTTTGGAAATTAAGGGATTTTTCAAGTAAAATTTTAAAAGCACCAATTAAAAGATTTAAAACGAAAATCGCCTGATACTCGACATTTTAATCGTTAAAGATATATATTCAAATTTAGTGAAATTACATTTTTGCTATCATTACCTATTATAAATCTGGCACGTATTTGGAACGATGATGTTACGCGAAAATGGGTATCAGATAATAAAAACGTGTTTCTGCAAACGAAATCACAGAAAATAAAACAAAATACTGCCCCGCATCATGTGACAAGGAAGAATAAGTGATTAATTTAACCTAGTCAGGAGTACTAGGAAACATGAAAGCAAAAGAGCAGGGATAAAGTCAAGTAGGTAATATAAAGGCGAAAGTTAAGCGAGGAAAGAATCTGAAAGTGATTATCAAAGAGAAACCAACGGAAAATAAGTTTAAAATGAGACCGGTAATTTAAAAATAACAAAGAATATAGGCAAATAAAAAGTATAAGAGATATTGCTTGTTATAAACATTAGTTACAGAATAAACAACAGAACATTTAAAAAACCACATGAAGGGATTTCAGAGGGCTGTACAATGACAGAAGGGTTCGGACCCAAGTTCAAATGCAGCCCAAAAGGTATATGCTTTAGTGCTCAATGCAATTGTATTATTGTTATCATCATTAATTCTATTCTCATTGTTGCCTAATTTAGATGTGGTTTTCTATTTTTTGAGATTTAATTGTTAAACTTCTTTGTTGTTGTTTCTTTAAATTCATTTTTATCATTATTACTTTCTCTACTGCATATAGTAAAAGTATTGTATGCCACCCAAAAGTCGATGTCCAGATTTCAGCGGAAATATATGTTTTGAGGCCCCCTGAATAAAAAAGACATTTTTAGAAAAACGTTCGTGCGAGCGAGGAAGAGACAGAGGGAGAGAGAGAGAGAGAGAGAGAGTGCGTGCGTGCGTGCGTGTGTGTGTGTCTCTCAGTCTGTGGACAGCATAGCTCAAAAACGAAAAGTCGGTTAAAAACCAAAGTTGGTATTTAAGTTTAATGTCTTTCAAGGATGCGACACAAAGATGTTGAAAGAAGTTGCTTCACCCTAAACTACCCTTTACATGGAAGATTTTTCGAAAATTTCGATTTTCTTTAAAATGGCTCAAACGATTATAAAATATAAAATATATATATATAAAATATAGACCATAGTTCCATGGCGACCCTCTTCACCCCACTTGGGGCCCACTGTTACATTATCTGAAGGACCAATACCTTCTATTAGAAGAAAAAATAAATAAAAAAGCGAGCATTTATCTTTAGTGATCCGTTTAAATGTTATAACCAATATTGAATATTTTTAGTTCAGCCTGTATATATATAAAACACATTTTGTTTTAGAGGTACACGTCACGTGGTGTACCAGTATAAGAGCTGATATTAACAAGAGTTCCTAACTTTGGAATTGCTGCTATCAATAGAAAAGACAGTCTCGTCCACCAAAATAAGAAAAGTAAGAAAAACAACACGTTATAAGTCCGATAAACAATCTCGTAATATAACAACTGTTGCTTTGTGGCGTGAAACAGCTGCGGATGTCGATAGGCCATTGTCTACTTCCAGCACAAACTTGTTGCAGACGTTTACAACATGCCTGAAAATGTCCATCAGTTTCCGGAGAACTAGATTCACTTTCCACTGTTCCGGTCTGCTTTTCTTTTCACTTGGCTATTTCAGACGCTTCACTTAAGGATATATACAATTGAAGTTTCATGAAAATTGAGAAAAAAAAACAACGTTCTTTATTTCAATTTGTTAATGCGAAAAATGTATACTTTGCTACCAGTTGCCATTATAGAATGCTCTGTTGCGTGTTTAAATGTTCCATGAGCATTAAATTAAATAAAAATCTGATGTGTTGCACTCATATGACTTTCTCTACTCTTGTACTAACCATTCTTACAAACTCTTATTACTATATCTTCTTCGTATAAAAATATGGTGGTCTCTAAAAAGCGATTACTATTACTGCTATTGCTCTCTTCATATCATCAGTGAAAAATATTGGAGAGCAAGAGGATTAATGACTTCATTGTCAGAAATCCAGCATTAGCTAACAATAACAACGTATCTTCTTCGTGCTAGTTGAGATAAACAGCTGTGCAAATTATCTTATTGCTTATTTCCTTGTAGGTACAAGGGGAATATTAGAATACAGTAGCCTTTGTGCGATAAACCTTTTTGAAATTCCGTTCTCTTTAAATGACCAAGAAATTAAAATATGAATAACGACCTCCCATTTTAGAAAAGCCAGTAAGAATTGCAAAACTCTTACAAATGACAAATAATATTTCCGAAATGCTTAGCTTATCAAAAAAGATAATTGGACTTAAATTGTGCGTTTTATCAAGATCTAAATTTATGTATAATAACATTTGGTCATCTTTTACGATTTACTAGTTATGTAAAAGTCACCCAGAGTAAATACGACTACAGGGGCTGTAGCCAGAAAATTCAAGATATACATTTAATTTGCCATAAAAATATCTCAAACATGACATTTTAATCAAAATCGTTAGAGCCATTTTCAAGAAAATCAAAGTTTTCGAAACATTTCCATGTAAAAGGTAGTTTAGGGTGGAGGAACTTTCTTCAAAATTTCACAACAATAACTTCGAAGCCGCTCGACCACTACCACTAATAGTAGAGGAAGTAAAAACTAAAATCCCGGAAGGAACCACATCGTGACAACCCACCCTAACCAAGATTCGAGCTCCGGACCTCTTGAATGCGATGTAGACGCAGGTTGGGCTTAAGTAAAGTTGTTGAAATGCAATAATGGTGGAGAAAAGTTTGAGAGCCCCGTGGTGCCATTGTTGTGTATAGCTGCTGAAGTTAATCCTATGCCATCTGGAGGGCTGATGTTTGTGTAATGCAAATGACTACCAACTTGGTGGCTATGTACACATACTTACAAAATCTGCTGACCCCCATGATTTAGCGCTTGGCTCTCTCTCTGTCTGTCTGTCTGCACAGTTTGATATTCCGCTGATGGTAGTGGCAGTGCCCATTCCTTGTGTTGATTTTTACGACGTACTTGGCTCCTCACTACCGCCTAGTAAGGTTAAGTGCATTTACTTGCATGGATTACCATATCTTAACTTTCATCTCTCATGTGCTTGTTCTACTAGACCAGAAATTCATCATTTATGTGCTTCCCCATACAATATAAAACATCTAAAATGTTCCACTCACATGACTTTCTCTACTCCTCTACTAACCATACTTACACACTCTTATCCCTATATCTTCTTCGTGTTAGTTGAGATAAACATTTGTACAAATTATCCTATTGCTTATTTCCTTGTAGGTACAAGGGGAATATGCGAATATAATAGGTTTTGGGCGATAGTCAACTCTCTTAAAGCTTTCAAATTCTGTTCTCTTTGCTCTGTTAATATACAAAAAAAAATCAATAACTATGTTCCATTTAAGAGAAGTATAAAAATTTATTGAGACAAACTGTCTATTTTAGTAAGATCTACATTTCTTGTATTTACTCAGGGGTCTCCATCTAGGGGATATGTGAATAGCGACCACAAGGTACCCAAGCTGAGCAGAACATTACTTCCGCTTACTGGTGTTTTGCTCCTCACTGTAACTTTTCTATCTGACCTTACCTTGGTCATCTCTTGTTCTCTTCCGACCCCGATGCTATTAGGGTTCCTGAGGGCTAGGGAGTCTTTATTTTTCCAACCTCTCCATTTCTCTAATTTCTCTATAAAATATTAACCCTTAACATGCTGACCTGTCATGGCATGTATTACGTCCTCTGATTGGTGATCAGAGGATATGGTCGGTGAATTTATTTTGATAATTCTCCCGGTCAGGTCGGTGAGACCCGTAAACCAACGACAGGTGTGGTCCTCCAGACATTCTGGAGTTGTGAGAGAGCGATGTGACCGCCAAAACATAAAAATATGGTGCTCTCTAAAAAGCGGTTGCTATTACTGCTATTGCTCTCTTCAATATTGGAGAGCAAGAGGATTAATGACTTCATTGTCAAAAATCCAGCATTAGCTAACAACAACATTTCTTGTATAGTACCAGTTATGCAAAAATAAATACGACTACAGAGGCTATAGCCAGAAAATTCAAAATATACATTTCATTCGTTATAAAAATATCTTAAACATATCATTATAATCAAAATCGTTTGAGCCATTTTCAAGAAAATCAGAATTTTCGAAAAATTTTCCATGTAAAGGGTAGTTTAGGGTGGGGCTATTTTCTTCAAAAGCTTCGTGTCGCATCCTTGAAAGACATTAAACTTAAGTATCAACTTTGGTTTTTAACCGACTTTTCGTTTTTGAGCTATGATGTCCACAGACTGACAGACACACACAGGAACTTTTTCTATTTTTTTTTTTTTTTTTTTTTTTTTTTTTATTCAGGGGCCCTCAAAACATATTTCCGGTGAAATTTCGACATCAGTTTTTTGGGTGTAATGCAATAGTTTCTCTGTTTTATTATACGTAGTAGAGAAAGTAAAATTAATATATTTTAGGTTATTTTAGTAGCATTTTAAGGTCGCAAAGTCATTATTTTAAGTTACTGTGTAATATTCTTTAGGCAATCAAAATCCAGGCCGTATTTATGACTGTGTTTCAGTAACCGGAAGCATTTAGTGTTATTTGTGAAATAGTCCTACTGAATAAGTGCTACTTTTGATTTCTAAGTGGTGTAAGTAAGTTCCATCGTCACTTGGTGAGTGTATCTATGATTTGGCATTACCTATGATATATGTGATATAAATTCGAGGGGGTCGCGAAATCCCGGAGATCGTTGGATTAACTTTGTAAGCATACGTGAGCCCATGTTGACAAGACTTCCTTTTTAACAATTTCATCTGTTCACTCACTCACCGACGGCATCAAAAGACCCGACCGGTTGACTTATGCATGAGCGCATGCGCAATGCAATAGTAATGGACGTGTTGCGCGGGCACTTAAAACTTTCATACGAGCACATGATGTATTGCTGTTGTCATGGCGATGAAGTTCATCTTGGGTCCCGCGACAGTCACACGATGCCTTGCAGAAAATTGCATCTCTCTGTCTCTCTCTCTCCCCGCCGCCGCCGCCGCCTCCTCGGTCGATGGAACTTCTTGGCGAAGAGCAACCCCCAGCGGCCAGAATATCTTCCGTTACCAGGCGACCGACCGACCGACCTAGTATCTTGCACATCATCATTCAATACCTCTTGTGCTTTCATTCTTGTCAACTTTTACGATTTGCCCCTAAATTTACGATGGTGCAGGCTTTTTACAACTTTATTTTTGTATGTTATGGGGCTGATTGAGGGTGTAGATTTTCATCGCGCACATGACAAAACATAAATTTCATGTCTACATTGAACTGGAAATGTACGTTTTGAGGCCCCTGATAAAAAAAATCCGTGTGTGCGTGTCTATTAATAGCATAATTAAAAAACAAGCTGATTAAATATCAAACTTGTATTAATTTTCCATGATACAATATGAAGATTTTCAAAAAGACCCTCCCCCTCCAAACTACCCTTAGCTGATTTCATCAAAAGTGACTATTCGATTTTGATTAAAATTCCATATGTTTAAGATATTTTTATGACAAATTATATTTAGGTATATCTTGAATTTTCTGGGAATACCTTCTTAAATACACTTCATTCTCATTGGCTTCTGCATGATTAGTAATTCGTAAGGTATAGACAAAATCTTACTACACAGCACGTTAAAGCACGCAATTTAAGGTCAACATTTTTGTCGTGGAGTTCACCATATCCTGATATTCTGGTTTAAATTTTCCAATGCTTACACGTTATTCTTTTTCTATCTTTCTCTACTACATATTTACACAAGATGGAGGACGCATTGTATTCCTCCCCCAAAAATTAAATATCGAGATTTCATCGGAAATACGCATTTTGAGACTGCTGAAAAACAAAAGAACATTTCTAAACATTGGTATGTGTGTGTATGAATAGCATAACCAAAAATGAAAGCAGGCTAAACACCAAACTTGGTATTTCAATTTACAGTTTTTAGGATGAGATATATAAGTTGGTAATTCGCCTGGTAGGTATATATAACCGAGTGAGCGTTAGTCACGTCGAATTGTAACGATAAAAAAGAGAACTGTGATTTTGTGATTCAGTATTAGAAGAGAAATAAAGTGACAGAAAAACTAAGTGGAAATGTCACTTATCAGAATATAAATAATGCTTAGTTCGGAGGCATTATTGTGCGAGAAAGGCTACTTAACAACTACTATTAATGGACATTGTCACTGACAGTTGCATATAATAGAACGGTTCTTACACAGAGGGGGGGGGGGGGGGAGGGGAGGGCCAACATTTCGCCGTGCCGTAACATGCCATCATGTGCGTGATGTGTTCACTTTTAATCTAATCTCATTAGGAGACAATCTCACTGAGTGACTCAGTATCCCATGGGAGACGATCCACACGCTGGCTCCGAATTCGCTTCGCTTTTTTTTCTTTTTCCGCTGTGTTGGTACAATTACGCGGGAAGTAGCTGGATAATCATAGCGGACAGAGGCGGTGACGTCACCAGGATCCGAGCACAAGGGCGGATGGGATGTGTGGCATCACATTCATAAGATTTTCTCTCCTCACTCTTCCACAAAGAAGTGACAGTCAAATGTATAAAGACACTAGGTGCTGGATTAAAAATTCCGTTCTTCGCAACGCCACGAGAAACTATCGAATGGCACTTAAACACTTTAAAAATGTGAGAATATCTCGGAAACGATTAATTATACACACAATATATATATTGAAAAAACAAAACGAACAACGACTTCAGATTTGAGAATAGTATAAACAGTTGAAAATTTGAAATTAAAAATTATTTTGTTGTTTAACGACGCTGTCAAATGCCAAGATCACATCAGCGTCGCCGGTGTGCCGGAATTTTGTCCCGCAGGAGTTCTTTTACATGCCAGTAAATCTACTGACATGGAGCTGTCGATTTTAAGCACACTTAAAAACCATCGGCTTGGGCCGGGTTTGAACCCGCGACCTTGGGATCAGTAAGCCAGCGTCTAACCAACTGAGCCACCCAGACCGACTTGAAAATTTAAAGCAACAACAAAGAATAACATAAATTGTGTGCTGTAGGCATGTTTTCTCTCTTCATTACAATTCATTTATAGAAGTTTCATGCTCCTATTATCACTCTAATTTAAATGGCAATGCCACGCCATCTTTTTACTTCCTCTATAAAAGAGCTTGTCATTTTGTTTCTTGCTGTTTTGACTGTCAGTTTCCTGAAAGTATTCTTTGTGCTCTTTAGAAGGCTGTGGATAAGATGGCGAAACGGTTTATTAGGATCGCTTTGATTTGAAGTGTTTACTTTTGAAATACCTCTGCAATAATGAAAATCAGAGTAAATCTTTAACGCTACTTTTCTGCATTTTACATTCTTTCATCTTGAAGGTGCATTTCATCCTAAATTGTAAGTACTTTATCAAATTTGTGAGTTTGTTAGCAAAGGTCCTACTGCATAATCCTGTGGGACAAAATTTCAATGAACATTTTAGTTAAACTTTGGTAAGAATTTACTCCAGTGAATTTTCAAGAATTATGCCAAAGTAACAATATATTTTTTATCTCAAAAACAAAAATTAAGGATTATGTTGTATATTCAAGATAAACTCATAAGCATTTTCAATTACATATATCAAGCACTTTTTGAGGAAAGACACTTGTTTTTTACACGTTAAGAAGCGTAATACAACTCAAGAATTTCAAAAAATTCTGAATGAATTACACAGTATGAAAACAAGCATTAGTAATTACCCCACACAATTTCAATTTTCTAAGTTAATGGAGTTAAAATACTTTTCAAGCTGATATATTTTTGCCTTAATGAGATACGCATGTTTTGTATAGTAAGATTTTGTCAATCTCTTATGGTTTAGCAGTTATGCAAAAGTCATCCAGAGTGTGTCTATTCCCAGAAAATTCAAGATATACATTTCATTTGACATGAAAATATCTTAAACATATGGAATTTTAATCAAAATCATTAGTACCATTTTGGGAAAATAAAGCTTTTCGACAGAATTTTCGTCTAAAGGGTAGTTTACTGAGTGGGATGTTTTTTGAAGACGCTGAACTAAAATACCAAACCCGGAATGCTACGGCGGCACCATCTCGCTCGTGCTTCAGGAACTAACTACAAATTCTTTTACAGATACTGTAAATATTGTTTTCATTCCTCTCTTGTATAGCAACTGCCAGGGTCTGTTGTGGATACAAGAAGAACAGAATGGCTTCCAGAATTTTTAAGGCTTCGTGTGCAAAAGCATAAGGCCTTGCCATTGTCCTCGGAAGCCACATCATAAAAAAAGGTTGGTAAACGCGAGATTAGCAACTTCACGAAATAAGATCCAGGTGAGTTATCACCAGATGGCAGGCAGCCTTAACTTCCGGTCTATGAGTTTCTAGTGCAAAGGGGCGGACAAGAAGCAAGCCGACGAACAATAAATCACAAAAATAAGACAAGCCAATATCCCCGCTCTCTTTTCTCCTTGCCACCACAATACTACATAAAATGGATCTTGGCCCACCCCTCTGTTTCTTTATTGTTCGCTTTTTGATGTCGCTAGGTATATTGCGCCGTCCAAAATGAAAAAGAAATGAGGAAACATAATTAAGTTGGGCTGACAAAAGAAGCTCGCTCTCCGTGTGCCGCCGGGTGTTCCATTTTGCATGACCTGACCTTTGTCCACTGTGCTTAGGGTGCCTAAGATAATATGCGAGCGGCATCCAACCTTTGAGAAAAAACCTCCATTTGTCAAAACTAAAAAGGGGGGACTCCGAGGTTTAATAATTTCTTTTGAGAGAGAAAACAATGGCAAAATACCAGATACTATCATAATCTAATAGAAAGCAGCTTTAAAAATCTCCCATGAGTTTCTCTACCCATTTTTTTACTTTCTCTACTACGTATAGCAAGTAGAGGAAGTAGTACATTCCACCCAAAAATTAGATATCGACACTTCGCCCGAAATATATGTTTTGAGGCCCCCTGAATAAAAAAAAAGAGAATTTTTAGAAAAAGCTCCATGTATGTATGCGTCTGTGGACAACATAACTCAAAAACGAAAAGTTGGTAAAAAACCGAAGTTGGTATTTAAGTTTAATAACCTCCAAGGTTGCGACACGAGGATTTTGAAGAAAATTCCTGCACCCTAAACTAACCTTTACAAAGAACATTTGTATTTTCTCAAAAATGCCTCTAACGATTTTGATTAAAATGCTATATGCTTAAGATAAATTTCACGTAAGCTGTGTGTTTTAGCAAGATCTACATTTTTTGTTTCTCTTACGCTTTACCACTTATACGAAAGTCAAACAAAATGAAGAGGACTTCTAATGACTATTCACAGGAAAGTCTAGATGTATGATCTTAAACGTACGGATTATAACAAAAATCGTTATAGCCGTCTTTAGTAAACCCAAATTTTCAAAAAGTGAATGTAAATGTAAAGGGAGCCTGAGCGGGTGAGATTTTCTTGAAAATCTTCGCGTCTTCGTTGACAGATGAACTTAAATGCTAAGTTACGACGTTCACCGCCACACAGGGAGACATACAGACACACATACTCACTTTTTTATAAAAACCTCTTGAACCGGTTTCTTCTGTAATAAATCTTACCATAAACATTGCTTACTGCAACATCTTCACTATCATCCACAGAAATTTCAGAATCGGAATTATCTTGTCATCATATTTCTCCATGTCTTCCTCACATTTGGCACGCTAGCATTATAAAATCAAAGTCTAAATCGATAGAAATGACCGCTGCTGCGTGTGGATTTAACTTCGTTGGACGTAACGTAACTTGTGAGGTGCGGTCACTCAGACCACCCGCGCTAACAATGCTATAATTGACACTTACAGGGGTAACTCCGCTGGACGTAACGTAACTTGTGAGGTGCGGTCACACACACACACACACACCACCCGCGCTAACAATGCTATAATTGACACTTATAGGGGTAACTCCGCTGGACGTAACGTAACTTGTGAGGTGCGGTCACACACACACACACACACCACCCGCGCTAACAATGCTATAATTGACACTTACAGGGGTAACTCCGCTGGACGTAACGTAACTTGTGAGGTGCGGTCACACACACACACACACACCACCCGCGCTAACAATGCTATAATTGACACTTACAGGGGTAACTCCGCTGGACGTAACGTAACTTGTGAGGTGCGGTCACACACACACACACACACCACCCGCGCTAACAATGCTATAATTGACACTTATAGGGCTAACTCCGCTGGACGTAACGTAACTTGTGAGGTGCGGTCACCAGACCACACACGCTGCTATACTTCTCGCTTACAAACAGTTGCACATAAACTGAAACCTCAACAATGCTCAAGGATATTAGAGGTGGGCGGCAGCCAAAGCAAAGAAGGTGTAACATAAAAGTTAATAAATATCAATCGGTATGGGAGACCGCACCTCACAATGAATGGAAGCTAGTGTAGGTATCTTGGCTTAGATGGCAAGAAAATGAAGACGCAGAGACAGAAGCGTACAATGCAATAATATAGGACATAGGTATCTGGCCAGGGAGTATTGACAACTGTGCAGCATATGAAAATCCCCTTTTTGTTATCACCTTATTTCTTGAAGGATACACATACATACATACGTTTGTATGCATATACGAACTGGGATCAGATGCTAAGGAGATTTGGGCTTGATCCGGATCTGCCGTGCACACACGCACACACACACACACACACACACACACACACACACACACACACACACATGACCTCACATTCCAAATGGAGCCCTTTGTGCTCGTCCTTCAAGAACGCGGCGTGAATAAAACATGAGAACCTTTACGCGATCTTGTCGAATTGCAGGCAAAATACAGAGCAGAGAACTTCATTCCCAAGCCAACCCGAGAAGAAATTGTCTGGTCCATAATTACATAACTTGGAGGTCCTTTATATCTGCACACTACCTACATTTACCAGTTACGCTTTATACAAGGTGTTAGTCGCAGACTATAACGGCGACTTCTTCACCTTAAGCTGGAACCTAACTTCCTGTACCATTATCCTCTATAGCGGTCGAATGTTTGACTGTTCTTTATTGACGGGCAACAATAGACGGGACGGAATAAAGACCGACTCAAGAAACTGACGATTTCATATGATGATTCTGAAAGCGCGAAACGCAGGAAGCATTATCCCAAATATGAAAATCTCAAGTGGTATTTGCTTAGAGTAATTCACGAAAAAATTAATTATTTATTTATTTAGTACTATTTAATATTAACAGTAAACAGCTTACAATACCATCCATACATTTTAATTAAGATTTATTTTCACAGTTGGCACTACATCCAATAGGCTGTGAGAACAATAATAACAATTTTAGCGTTTAATCCAGGAAAGTGATGAATATAAATGAACGAATTTCCGTTAGTAGGCTGTTCATTTAAGATAAGTCTGCTATAGTTGTTTGACTTCGCCTCTTCAATTAAAATATCAACATCTCCAGTAGAATATTCGTCAAATCGACACCCCCTAGGACTTACAAGCCAGGAATAGGAAGAGGATTATATGAAATGCAGCCGAAGGGTGATAATGGAGCTATTGGTGGAATGAATGGCAGAGGAAACCGGAGCACCCACAAGCGGGTCCCGCCTAGGTTGTAGGGGAGCGGTCTAACCACTCAGACCACGACGCCGCCATTATACTTCCGGACTCAGGGAAGGATGAGAAATAGTCCTGGCTGGAGAAAAATTCCTACCCCTATGCCGGGAATCGAACCCGGAACCCCTTGCACAGCAGGCAGGTGCTCTACCAACTGCGCTACGGGGCCAGCATTAATATTACAACATACAAGACGTTAGTTGTGTTATTAAAACCAGATATATTTCCTCTATAGCTACATTCCGTATACCTCAAACTATTTTCTCCTTCCCTGCGGCAGTGGTATAGAACGCGCTAGCACCACACGCTGAACTCGTCTTTTGTGCGAGCATGTTCAGCTGTGTGAACCGACTGGTCAAAGGGCAGAGAAGTGAAAATAAGAATAAGTTTAAACAAATGTAGCTTAAGGTAAATGATCATAGACAAAGATCGATAAATTCCACATTCATAACTCAAATTTGGGAAGAACACCTCGAGCTACCCTCCTCTTAGAAGAGACCGTCTTCTTCTTCTTATTGTTGTTGTCATCATCGTCATTAACATTATCGTTAACAAAAACAACAACAATAACAATAACAATAATAATAATAATTATAATAATAATAATAATAATAATAATAATAATAATAATAATAATAATAATAATAATAATAATAATAATAATAATAATAATAATAATAATAATAATAATAATAATAATAATAATAATAATAATAATAATAATAATAATAAATCAACTGTATATTATTCCTAGGATACGGAAATGTGGGGAAGTTTACTGGAAAGAGTGGGCCGCTTGGAAAAAGTCCTCTTTTTGTATGTAAATACCCTGGCGAGCACATTCGTGCTAATAATTGTAATATTTACATATATAAGAATTCAACCTTTCGTACTTCTCTTGTCACGTTTCTGATGACACTTGGGAATTCCTGCATGTTTCTTTCTCTGCACAAACTGTCACCTTTTTTTTAAATTCCCTCTGCTCCTAAAGCGGCTTGCTTGTCCGATATGACACAATGTTGGAGGACGTTAATTTAAAAAAAAAAAAAAAAATAAATAAATACTAGTTTTAAGTACGCTTTCCTGTCCACGGACTTTTTTTTTTTTTATAATATTGCATTCATAAGGTTATAATATTTTATATTATATATTATTTACAATATGTGTTCTGTTTACATGTTCCCCATTTCCTATTTATTTCCTTTTTAATAAATCTTGACGCACAGTCATTGCGCAAAGTTATCGGGAGGTCGGCGACAACGGGCAGTTGGAACAGCAGCTTGAGGCTTCTTTGGACATCATTTGATTGATGCCCCAATTTCATCAATTTTCCTGCGTTAGTATATGTCCGATACAGAAGGACTTGGCAACCAGACTTCCTTAATCCCAGCCAGTGTTTTATAGCAGTTATCTCCCAAAAGGTTTTCAAATTCAATTTTTTGGGCCGCATTTTTTTATTTTTGTTTTTTTATCCCCTGCTTTTCGAAAGTTTTATCTCAATTTGGTTTACTTCATTTTGTAATTGTCATAACAATCTGATGCCCTTGTTCGGGGAAATCTAACTCCAAATTAAGGACCTTCCATAACCGAGCCTGTCGGCGGGTCTGGTATCCTCCTAACCGATGACACTGTTGGAAATGTTTTAAAGGTGGGAATTCTTCCTACAGACAGCACCATTTCAACCACACCTGTGTAAATTCCGCAGCCCCTTTCTGGAAGTTCCGTCGCAAAGTGGGCGAGTTCTGGTGTAGGAAGCGAGTGAATCTGTCAGCTGTGTTTCTGGTGCAGCGGAAAACGATGTTCTCCGAGCGAGGTTGTTGACTTGCAGTGAGTGTTGTTACTATAAGGAAGGAATTGGAATACTTTTATGTTGTACCCCTCAGCGAGGGTACCGTCCTCACGAAGGTGCTAACGCATTGCGTTAATCAGTTTTATTTATGGACGGTCTTCAAGTGCAGCGTTCTCGGTGTCCCATTCTATATATGTAGGACGTGAAACACCACTTAATTTTGCTCAATGGCCTCTCTATCAGGCTTTTACGTGACGTAAGACCACAACACCGGCTTTAATTCCCTTCCGAAGGAAAGCATGTTAAGGAAAATACCCATCGCCCTTCTCTGGGTATGAATCCGTGACTTCGGGAACCAGAGGCTACCATGTTACTCCCAGACCACACAGGACGACTACGTATTGTAAACATAGTATGGGAGGCAACCTAAGAGCGTTCCGCTACAATGTGTCTGCCCATTTCTCCCCTTGCATATGTTTACAACAATGTGGGTTATTAAGTAGCAGTAAAAACTCTGAAAATTAGACGAAGTCACAATATTTTCTTGGCCATTAGTTTCTTTATGCTTATGCTTTATTTACGTATGTGTCACTGGTTACTTTATTTATTTGTACATATTAACTTGGGGTGGGTGCTCGTATATTACTATGGAGTTCTGTTTCGATCGTTGTTGTCTCAAAACCAACCCCTAACTTCACCTACCCTTACTGATACACACTGGATACACTGATAACTGTCTCTTCTACCAAACAAAAACGACTCCAAATGCATCAGTCCATTTCCTGCAGCAGCGCTCTTATACTGGACCTGGTATATAAAAAACTGGAGATTGAAAACGCCAAAAGCTGTCATCATCTAACAGATATGTGTTCTGAAAGCTATTTTTCCCTTTCGGTCCTTAATCTTCTTCTTTCAACATTTGGACCTGAAGCTCCCCTCCCTCCCCCCCCCCCCCCCCCCCCGAGTCGTCCATCATCACTAGGTCGTTTGCACCCTTTAGAATATTTATCTCGTGTTTTAGCAGTATTTTCTCTTTTCAAATATGATATACTACTTTTTATTTAATTTTTGAAATGATTTATCTAACGACGAAAAAACCAATGCATTTACTCAGTATAATCCCAGGGTTGTTCAACTCGCAGAAAAAGCTGGTTGACTTGATTTCTTTAATTCATGATTATGTCTGGAGTGTATTTGAATCGACACGGAAGAATATCACCCCAAAATAGCAACGACTAATAATGCAAAGTATAAGAAAAGAGCATGTCAGAACTTTGGGGACTAGTACTATGGCAATAATTAATGTCGGAGCCCAATATTTCATAATGTTCCCTTTATTTGATTATCAATTTATTGATTTTGTTCATATGTAATTAACTGCTTTACATTTTCACATAATGGTAGCTTTCGTTATTGTATTATGTGACGGTTTAATATATGTTACTGTTTGAAATTCCACGCTCACCGATATCTGAGATATCATGAACGTATCTTTAACCATTTCAATAAACGTATTTGACATTAACAGTATTTCCATATTGTAAATAAATCACCAACTGTTCTAAAATTCACGAAGGGCAAACTATTTCATAACCTAACTCTAAACCAAAACAACGAAGAAACGCGTATTGTTTGTCCCTTCGCAGCTCTTAAATAGTTACAAAAGATAACTGATAGAATTTTTTTTCACAAAACTCTCAGTTTTAGACTTCGATTTCTTGATAGAAGGTAAACGAAGTAATAATTGAGTTATCACAATATACGAGAGTTTCCTTCGCCCAATTCAGTAGATTTATAATTATAGTTACTTACTTAGTGCATGTGTAAAGGAAGTTGTTGGAAATGCAGCACTTCAACACTTGCTCTTGTTGATTGTACCATGAACAATTTACGCAAAATATATCCTTCTCCAGTGAAACTTGCCTCACGTTGTATTATTATTTAAAAATTAGCTGTTGTTGATTCCTCTGCATCCCATAAGCCTTGCGAGATATCGGTGTTTTCAAATATAAAATCTAGGCCCCAAATGTACACCAGATTACTCCCAGGTCGATAGCGCTGCCAACATAAACTCAGCATTAAAACCCGCTAAAACATAGCGAAGATAATAGACTTTGTATCCATTTCTAAGATGTGCGAATCCGAACCCGGACTGCTATAATTATGATTCAAAACAAGGCCAACTGCGCCATTGCACAGAGTTTAAGGTGCCAGAAAATAGAAGAATAAAAATTGCAATGGACGAAAAATAAGATTTTTAACTTACGGGAATAATTTGATTTTCAAAACTATATTTCAAACACAACGAGAAAAGTCGGCAATATCTCATCTTCCCAGGACATAGGAACATAACTTTGAAGACATAGTAGACGAAATTACAGGTCTCAAAATGCCGTTATAGGCACTGAAAAGGCTTTAAAATATATTCGATCCGAAATTGATCCAAATCAACATTCCAAAGTTACTACTTGAGTATCTTTCAAGGACGCCACACGAAGATCTTGGAACAAAAAAAGAAAAAATGACTTCCTTCACCCTGAACTACCTTTACATCGGAAGTTTTCATTTTCTCAGATATGGCTCTAAAATTGATTAAAATGCCATATGTTTATACATGTCAAATGAAATGTATATTCTAAATTTTCTGGCTACAGCCCATGTAGCCCAGTTTACTCATTGATGACTTTTGCATAACTGGGAAATCCTACGACATAGACCAAATATTAATATACAAAAATAGAGATCTCGTTAAAATACACAATTTATGTATCAATAAATTTTCTTGTAGGGTGAACTATTTCGGAGATATTCCTTGTTATGTGTGTGAGTTTCGGAAAACTGTTTTTATGTTAAGTGTGCAAAGAGTACAGAGTCTCAAAGCTTTAAAAGATTTGACTATCACTCAAAGCCAACTGTATTTTAATATTCCGCTTGTACCTACAAGGAAATAAGCAATAAGATAATTTGTACAAATGTTTATCTCAACTAACACGAAGAAGATATAGGAATAAGAGCTTGTAAGAATGGTTAATACAAGAGTAGAGAAAGTCAGCTTTTTATTCGTACACTGAATAAATGGATTACAGTACTTTTATCACGAAAAACTGGTATACCTGCACAGTTACATAAATGTAACCGAAGTTACGGTGGAATATAGACGAACAAGACAAAGTGCCACGGTGCAGGTTAAGAAAGAAAAAAGAAAGTCTGAAGTTAGGACCTTCAACGTTTACATTAGACACTATTTGCATTCATTAGAAAAACGTTGAACAGAATGTAAATAGATCCAGCTTTGTAGTGCAGGGCGGTGATCTGCATGTCGCGTATAGAATTTCTTGGCAATATTTGCGGACCTCTGAGACTTCTTGCCAATCCCTCTCCAGTCAATGGAATGGAAAAGGAACAAAATAAACAGAAAGTGTCGCATTGCGTACTGCAATGTCTGGCTGGCTGGCTGGCTGGAGCAAGAACGTGCTCTGTTTTTCCTCTTTTTGTGATAGTTCACAAGCCAGAACTCTGCTAGCATCTTAAGAATTCGACGCGACTAATTTGGTAAAAATAAACATTTTCAAGCTGACTTCAACCTTAAATGCAAATTGTACAACATCTGCAACTTGGTTTCCTTTTCTTGTGTTTATTTGAGTGGTTCTTGGTGTAACTGTTTGAGCTTAAATTGGCAACATGTGGGCTACAAATTGCTTCCAGGACGATGGAGGCAAAATACAAAGAAGGTATTTGTCACATAATTTTACATCAGAAATTTAAAACTCGATTGCAACATCACAAGTAAAATACATAACTATCTTCTATTAAGTTGTTTTCTGTTACCCGTCTTCAACCAAAGGACGTTTACCGTCGTATACGCGCGCGCATCTAAGAGTAGAAACAGGCAAAATATGGAATTTCGTATTCAATTTTCTCTCTTTGGAGAATCTTACGTAATGAGCTGCTATACCCCACTCCACTCCTTCAATCGGAGAGACAGGCATTCAGTATCCACTGACGGACACAAACAACCGATTCAAAGTCATACCTACGAGCGTGGCCGAGCGATTAGACCGTTCGCCTATGACCTATGGCGACACGAGTTCGAACCCAGAGTATTTATGGTGGAAGAAGCGGCTTCTAGACTCGTTTTCTCCGGGTTTTCTCGTTTCCCCAAACACTCATTCCAATTACTCCATCATCACCTTTCCACTCATTGATTTCACCTGCATTTCATATCATCCTCTTCCTCACTCATACGTATCACCCACTTCCAGGTCTTCACTCTGTCTGGTACATAGGTTCCTGTGCTCCCCGACAGGCATCTGACCCTAGGCACTGGCTTGTAAGTCCTACATAAGGAGAGGGCAATCAGGTAAATAAAGGGAAAACAAAGATAGAACTATAAGCGTTTTTAAGAATGGTTTATACAAGAGTAGAGAAAGTCTTGTGAGTGCAACAGACCACAACGTGTAAAATTCAGTTCACCTGACAAAATTTTCATACTCATATTTTGGTAAAACCTTTTATTTAAGCATTGTATTCCCCCTAAAAATTCCATGTCGAGATTTCACTGGAAATATGTTTTGAGATCCTCTGAATCCAGCAAAAGTATTTTAGAAAAAGGCCCGTGTGTGTGTGTGTGTGTGTGTGTGTGTGTGTGTGTGTGTTTGTGTGTGTGTGTCTGTGTGTGTGTCTCTGTGTGTGTGTCTGTGTGTGTGTGTGTGTGTGTGTGTGGACAGAATAACTTTAAAAAAGTAGGTTAAAAACTAAAGTTGGTATTTAAGTTTAATATCTTTCAATGATGCGACACGAAATTTTGAACAAAATAACCTCACCATAAACTACCCTTTAAATGGAAAATTTTTATTTTCTTAAAAATGTCTCTAACGATTTTGATTAAAATGCCATGTGTTTGAGATATTGTTATGAAAAATAAAATGTATATTTTGAATTTTCTGGCTATAGCCTATGTAGTCGTATTTACTCTGGACGACTTTTGCATAACTGGTAAACCGTTAGAGACAGACAAAATCTTACTCTACAAAAAATATAGATCTTGCTAAAATACACAATTTATGTCTCAATAAATTTTCTTGTAGGGTGAACAATTTCGGAGATATTCCTTGTTATGTGTGTGAGTTTCGAAAAATTGAAACTTTCGTGAAATGGAACATCGTTGTTAATTTTTTATATGTTAAGTGTGCAAGGAGAATGGAATCTCAAAGCTTTAAAACATTTGACTATCGCTGAAAGCCTACTGTATTCTAATATTCCCCTTGTACCTACAAGGAAATAAGCAATAAGATAATTTGTACAAATGCTTATCTCAACTAACACGAAGAAGATATAGGAATAAGAGTTTCCTAGAATGGTTAGTACAAGAGTAGAGAAAGTCATGTGAGTGCAACGCATCAGATTTTTTTTTTCTTTATATTTTGTAAGATTTACGACTGTTGGCATTTAAAATAATTTACACAGATTCCACGCCTGGCTTCCTTCATTCCATACCTAGGATCAGTTAAAAACATTTTTGTTTCGTATTTTACAAAGTTCTGTTGGAATACTATACATGCGCTGTTTACATAGCAAATTAAATATGAAGTTTCGAAATAAAAGGTAATTCAAATTAAAAACGTTGGAATTACTCATACCTCATTGTAATATATGGAGATGGTCGCACGAGTACTGTATAACATTAAAGAAGCTTCTACAAAGGCAGTAACTGTTGTCATTCATTCCCGCGAAATCCCGAAATGGCCTCACCATTGTTTCTGATGCAGCACAAGGATTCCTTCCTTCACAAAAACATTTTTAGAATTTGTCGCCGTTATTTTAGTCATGCGGTGGAGAACAGATGTTAAAAATAAAAGCGTGATAAGCCGCACGCACCTGTGCTTTAAAAAGGCGAGGTTCCCGTAACGATTTCGCATCAACATTCGCCCCCCCCCCCCCCCCCCCCCCATCTCCCCATTATTCCAGGACAACAATGCGGACCAGGGGGTGAGGTCCGCTATCAGAGGAAGAAAATGCTACAATCAGCTACCGTGTGCCGCGGTTCTACCTCTGCATTAAAAGGTACATCGGGCTTTCTTACAGAGCTAATGTAATTTATTTATTTCATCACTTTTTTACTTTCTCTGCTGGTAAGTAGAGGAAGTATTGTATTCCACCCAAAAATTCTATGTCGAGATTTCACCGGAAATATATTTTTTGAGACCCCCTGTATCCAAAAAAAGCATTTTTAGAAAAAGGTACGTGTGTGTGTGTGTGTGTGTGTGTGTGTGTGTGTGTGTGTGTGTGTGTGTGTGTGTGTGTGTGTGTGTGTGTGTGTGTCAGTCCGTGGACAGCATAAGTCAAAAACCAAAAGTCGGTTAAAAACCAAAGTTGGTATTTAAGTTTAATGTCTCTCAAGGATGCGACACGAAGATTTTGGAGAAAATAGGCCCACCCTAAAATACCCTTTACATGGAAAATTGTTCGAACATTTTGATTTTCTCAAAAAGTCTAACGATTTTGATTAAAATGTCATACGTTTAAAGATATTTGTATTACAAATGAAATGTATATTTTGAATTTTCTGACTATATCCTGTGTAGTCCTGTTTAGTCTGGATGACTTTCGAATAACTTGTAAACCGTAAGACATAGACAAAATCTTACTGTACAAAAAATGTAGATCTAGCTAAAACACACAATTTATGTATGAATAATTTTTTTTTCTAGAGTGAACCATTTCGGAGATAATCCTTGCTATGTGTATGGGAATACAGCAGCCTTTGAGCGATAATCAAATCGTTTAAAGCTTTCAAATTTCGTTCTCTTTGCACGGTTAACATATAAGAAATTGAATAACGGTGTTCCATTTGAAGAAAGTTAGTTTTCCAAAACTCGCAAATAACAAGGAATATCTCGGAAATGGTTCACACTACAAAAAATGTATTTGGACATATATTGTGTGTGTTTAGCAAGATATACATATTCGTATAGTAAGATTTGATCTATCTTTAACGGTTTACCAGTTATGCAAAATTTCACATTTTGTTGTTCAGCTTTTGTGACTGACTACAGGAATCATGTAAAGTTTTAATATTACATGTAGTACAAATTTGACGCATCATATTTTTTGAACATCCTGTATGAATAAACTATTTTCATTTTCTCTTATTATTACTTGCATTACATATAGAGCATACCTTCCACTTGGTGTAATTGCACTTCGTACCACTACAGTGTTTTATTGCTTTCTCATTGTTATATCCCCCCACCCCTCCACTTTAATTTAGCTTTGCAAAACAAAACAACGACAACAACAAAAAAGCAGTTTTTTGTTTGCTGATGCTGGGAGGGAACTCGTGTGTTCCTCATTAAATGTTAAAAAGTTATTCCCAACGCAGACTTTTTTAGGTCTCTGGAACGAACAACCCAAGTTAATCATACGACTCGTCTAGTACAAAGTTATCACTCAATTTTCCTATCTCCTCTTTTCAACAATTTACAACAGTGATCAACATTGTTCATTGTAAAGCAAGGTTCTATTCAAACCTCAGAGACCTCTAGCGTATGGTGCGGTACTAATTTATAACACCCACAGCGCCTCTATCGGAAGGCTGCGTAAGCGCAGAACAAATGCGGATTTAATTAATTTAGTTTATATATTAATAATTATCATTGCTTACACATATGAAACCACATCATAATTCCCCAGCAAATTAAATGTCATTGTATATGTTTGTGTAGAACTCGCAATGCAATTTGGCTGTGTAGTGGAAAGACAGTAATAACATA